>CM076572.1:48261066-48861066 GCA_034641835.2 Pinus albicaulis
ACACTTGTATCTTGACTTGTTAGGCAACTTAGTGAATGGAAACTAGCTGATTGTTCCTCCTGACTTTGACTAATAAAAATAGACCACATGCTTGGCCAACCAGATTATTAGCATATTGAAATCTAAACTGAAACTACAATTGAACTTATCCACTGCAATCCATCAAGCTGAACATATTGCTGCACCTTGAAAACTTGAATGGTAAGACCAAAACTGTGCTGAAACTAAAGTCTGAAACACACTGATCTGAAAATGAAAAGCAATCTAAAACTAAGATTTGAAAGATGCTCAAAGTGATGAGCTTATTTTCACACCTACCTACCCTAATCTAACTTGGAGATGATTTATACACGAAGTGAACTCCTTTCTCCAATGCAACCAATCAAGTAAATGACTACATTATTGATTCTTGTTCGTTTTTTTAAGTAGGCTGAAAAAACAAAAGGGCCACTCCCATATTACTTTCCTTTGAAAAATAGTGCTCAAATGTTTCCTTAAACTATGCAAAAAACCATTCCTGGCACATCATACTCCTTCTTTAGATGATTCTAAGAAACCAGCAAAAGGATCTTGGAACAATACCTGGCCCTAAGGATTTAAATAACAAACGTCATCTAGGGCTGCTCCTTGTTCCACTTTTTCATGCTCAAGATCTTTCTGAAAGAGAATATCTACACATTCTTCATGTTCATCTAACATGGCATCCTCATTATATACCACTATGCTATCCTCAAGCAAACTTGATATTTCTTGACTGAGTTGGTTGAATTATGTTTGAAGGCCATCATTTTTATAAATAGGAGCACTTTATAGAAATAGGACTTCTTGAGAAGGTAGAACATCATCAATATCAATTTGTTCTTCTGTTTCTTCATGAGGAAATGCTTCAGTACATAAATCATCAGTAGAACAAACAAAAATAATATCTTCATTACATAAAAATCTAGAGGCTAGCTGCATGCTTAGAATGTGATTAATTTCTTCTTCAGTTAAAGGAGGAGGCAATCTTTGTTTTCTTTGGATTGAACAACAATTTTTTTCTTTCTCTTGTGAAGATTGATCATGAGGCTGAATGTCTTCTTTAGCCTCACACAAAAGAGCAGATGAATTACCATTTGTCCCCATAGAGAGATCTTGTGGATCTTCTTTCATTTTCAACTAACTTCGCTTGGTTGTCATGACAGTTAACTCGAGAATGAAATTCATGAATTGATTCTAAGAGATCCTCAGGATGCCAATTCCCTAAATCTTCATCAATATTTACAAGGTATTGTATGAGAGCCTCAAATTGATCATAACAATTTTCAGCTAATGATAAAGATGGAGAATTTTCTTTATAATGCTCATAAAACACCTTGTGGAAATATTTTAAAGAAAACAAACTACCACGGTTCAGACCTTCGTACCATTCCCTTGCTTCCCCTTCTAATGTTAGCATGAACATATTCATGAGGCAATCCTCATGCCATTTGAATTTCAACCTCCATGAGTGTATGTGAAATTTAATGAGATGTAACAAAGCATCATCAACCTTCTCATCTTCAAAAATAGGAAGATTTTTGTCCCAATTTTCCTGAGGCATTTTGTGTGGGAATCTAGGAATGTGATCTATGTTCATTGGAGCATACCTGCGTTGTATTCTTGGATTCAACCTGTCAATCAGTCAGAGAGTGGGGTCACTGTATATTCACAACCAATCTGGATTCTTCTACCAGTGGATTCTTTAGGTCAACTGAAAAATGTGGATTCGTGGTGGATGATTTCAACCTTCTTGTGTCTGGATGTTCTCCACCATCAACAACCATATACCAATATTGGAACATACTTGAATCATACAATATTTTGACTGGGGTTTCTGAGTTATAATGAAATATAAAGCTTTTTCAATAAATCATCCCAAGTATGGTTGCCATTATTTTATCACTCTATAATTTTTAAGATTGGTAAGAACAAATGATAGAGGAAAGCATTAAACCATTTCAGAGTCCAGGATCTAGCCTTCCTAGACTCATAGAGGGCTCACTTTGTTTTTATGATTTAGCTTGATAATCCTAAATGTTGATATTAGGCTATTTATAGAAATTATGAGGGTTGTTTGTTTTGATTTATTGGGTGGTTGGATAGATAGAGTAGTGAAACATAATCCATTGGGCTATGGAGTCATAAAAGGCTGAATGGTGCATCAACTTTGCAAGGGTATTCATAGGGAAAGCTAACTATGAAGACTGGATCTTACTAGCTGTGTGAATATGAGATGAAAGAAAGCATCGAGTTCAGTAGTAGCTAAAGATCAGTTAAGAATTCTTTAACTATACTTCAGAAGGGAGGAGATTAAGGTTCAATGTAAATGCAGAGTAGGCCATCTCTGAATTCTGCATTCAGGTCTTAGAGGAAAACATTAAGATAACAAACACAGACAAAATTAAGGTTCTCTCTTAGAAAATATTAATCTAAATTTTATGTTTTGAAATCAGATAAATTGATGCACAACATGAAAATACAGAGGAAAAAAATCACCATTAACATAGCTCAAGAATCCTGTGAACGGTCTCTTATTATTGATGCCTAGTTCAAACAGTTACAGTGCTCCAACACTTCTTACAATGCAAGTTTCAGTAGGGTCCAATTTTCCAACCCTTGATACTGCTAAAGCATGCAGTATTTATCTAAAGACTAAGTCGGTTGCCCTACCTTAGTCGGAAACCTTTCATTCTTTACAATTTAGCTTCATTGATTACAATTTAGCATAAAATGGACAAGTGTGGCCATGTAGCCTGAATAGACATCACTGACAACAACACCACCTCTGGAATTAATTTTGGGAAAATATTCATAGATCCAAACGCTTCGATGGCTCTTCATAAGATCAACCTTAAGCTTGGAGGTGGTTGTGATGGTCACGAAGAGGTAACCAATGGTGGCGCTGACATATGTCCTTGGTTTTCAGAAACTGGCATTTAGTAATTAAATTTGGTGCAGTGCTGGTTACTTTTCATCATTTGGGTGATTATGTTGATGTGTTTGCTTCCTTTTCCATTTCTGTCATTATAACATAATTTTTTTGTAAAAACGCCTTGCCCAACTTGACCTTTACTACTCGTGCCCCCTTTTTTGAATGAAACTTCAATCTTGGAAGCTTTGGTGGTTTTTTAAAACATAAACCCTTTGTTCTTTTAACGATTGGCAAAACTTTCCTTCTCTCGGGTAAATGGTGGAAAACCCTTTGAACGAGTGGCCGAGTCTTTCTGTCGTGCTTAGCCTACTTCTTCATAATTTTCCCAACTTGACCTCTTGCGTTCCTTGTCAGGGCTTATTCCACCAAAAGTCCTTTATGTCATGTTTTGGCCTATTTCTTCACAAATCAACGCACAAACCGCATCTGCCCCGACTTGAAAATATTTAGGCCTTTTCTCTTAAATACATCACATCCGTGCCAACATCACACTTCGCATGGTGCAAGAATTAAATTTTCCTTAGCACTTAAAATTTAAAACTTGTGATGCGCAATTTGTGATCAAGTCTCACCGCAATCCACATCGCACTTCGGGGACTACAAAACTTACCTCCCACGGTTGTCCTTTAAATTTTGCGATTTGTGATTGTGATCGGGTCCCACCTGAGATCAAACATTGCACTTCGACGGTTTTAAAATTTACCTTTGCAACTTATCCTTTAAGATTAGCTATTTGTGATTGTGATTGGGTCCCACCTGGCATCGCACATCGCACTTCGCGTTCCATAGATTTTACGTGTAATCTCCTTTTCCTCTTTCGATGTGATTTAACACAGGAAAGGCTTTCCATGCGGATTTGAAATCCTTTGGAATTTTCCTTTGAAACTATATCGCATCCGGGCCTCTTTATCACACTTCACAACTTTTAATGTTTAATAATAAACTTATCCTCTATGATCTGCAATCTACGATATGCGGGCCAGGTGCACGTCATCATTCCATGTCAATTGCCACGTCACCGCCCGCACTTCACATTTCTTTTTTTTGTGACTTATTGCATCGCAACTTAAACAGTTTAACTTGCGCTTTCTTAACTTATAAATGTAAAACTCGCTGATATGTGACATGCAATTAAATCTTTATTGTCGATTGATGCTCAGATCCAATGGTCCTCACTGATCCTTTATTGTGGTTTGCCGACTTTATTTCTTTGGTTGTGCCCATTCGTCATGTAAAACCCGAAGTCGATTTTTGGAGGGGTCCTAAGGTGGTAGGCGGTATTGTGAAAGGGGGGTGAGAAATAACTGTGAGTTGACACGTGGGAGTAGGGCCTGAACTTGAAACCGCCCAATTTGGACCCCCCTTTATTGTTAACGTTTGAAGGCTAAGGGGGGGTTCGAAATGCGTTGAATACCATCGGATGTGGAGGTGGGGGAACATATATGGTTAACGCGGATGGGTCGGGGTGAGTGATGTGAAGCGAAGTCAGGGCATGAGAGTCGAGGGGGTAAAATGAAACTTAGCATAAGAGACATAAAAAAGGGGCGGGGTAAAAGGATATGCAACGTGGTCGGGGACTTAGGATAAAACATATGATAAGGCCCCACCCTTGACAAAAATCATCCCTTTTTCAGACCTTTAGAGAAAAACTTGATCTTTTCAGTTTGATTATAGGAAAACAATCAAGCAGTTTTTAGGCTACTTTCATATAGTATGAACTTTGCATTCCTTTTCAGATACCCTATTTTCTTCCTCTTTTGTTTCTCTTTATCTTTATTTGGAAGACTTTTGAATATTGACATCTATGTACAATACGAAAAAATTGCAAAGAAAAAGTACACAGTCACCTTGTGATACTGTAAATTACAAGACTCTAACACCGAATCCAGCGAGATGAAATTCAACAAAAACATTGTGATTATGAACTCTTTTTTTTCAAAAAAACACTTTGTTTGAACCAAATTCCTATCACCGACAAGAGATGTATCAAACCATTTCAGGAAAAATTTGCATGTGAAACCTTCATTTATAAGATCTTGGGAAAAAATTGTGCATAACAAAAACAAAACTAGCATGGGATATGATAAAGTTGTTTCTTTTCACATGCTTGATTTTTCCAACCCTATATAGTTTCGTAGTGCTGAATTTTTGGATGATGTTGTTCCACAACAAGTTGTGAGATGCCAATATTGTGACAAAGTTGGACATGAGAAATTTTATGTTCTTCATGCTCGTTAACATTGTGGAAAGAAGAATCATCATTCAAGCAGATGTTTCAAACATAAGCTTAATACAAGAGAGAAAATTAATTTCGGATGGATTTCTTCTTTGGATTGGTTTAAATCTGCCAAGAAGATTTACAATTTATACCACATGCTATGTTCGAGAGTATTGACCAGTCTTGCAGTGAAGAGTACTACATATTCTCACCTTGTACACGACAACAAGGGAATTGATGGAATTGATGGTCTGCTACAAGTTCGAAGATTTTTCAAGCGAGCCCGAGCAAGAGATAATAAAATTTGTACTGCTAAGCCTAGAGTCCAAGTTTAGATTCAAAGTTGTACACAAAGTTGTTTTCATTTGTGCTCTGTGAGAATGAGCATGATTGCATGTTTTTGGCATGATGAAAGCACTTCCCCAGACTAGGAATTTTTCCAGAATTGGTTTGTTTGAGGAACTACTATGATAGTTCTAATGTTGATAATCATCCTTAAACCATAATTGTTGAGACCTATATTTCTCCCATATTTTGGTATCATTTATGGTTTTCTCTAAAAAATCGCCATCCTTGGTTTCTGGTCATCCTTTGAAAACCCTAGTTGAGAGACATTAAGCTCTTGGATGAGGTGCATTTTTTCATTTCTATCTCTCATTCTTGGACTTTGATACATCCCTTTGGATTAAGGGGGGAATGTTAGACACCTAATACTCAAGATTAATTTTCGGTTAGTGTGTGTTATGGTGGGCAGTTATTGGAGTCCAAGAAATTTAGGAAACTGAATCAATGATTTACCTATTGTATTAATATGTACACATTGTACATCATTCTATGAGATCATTAATAATAATATAGTTAATTTAGTTTCCAATTTTGTTGTCTTACACGAATCCTTGGAATCAAGGATAAAGGCAAAGATAGAACCAAAGAAGACCAAAACTATTTGGGAGTCTGATCAGTTGATCCTCATTCTCAAAGAAGATTTTAATCCTAATAAAAGTGTCAATGCTAGTTTAGAGTCTGACATCTATCTCTTTTCTTAGCAGAATATTTAAGGCAGAGACAAGGAATAAGATGTTTTTTCTAGTAGTCTAGAGTCCCATACATTGTAATTCTCTACTCATTTGAGCCTTTATAATTTTACACTTTGGGAAATCATAAATGATTGAGAAAATTATATTTTTTATGTTGGTTCTCTAACTCGTAAACTATTGTAGATATTCAAATGGACAGTTCATCACAACATATATGGTAAAATTATACTTAAAATTTTGAAATGTACAATATGAGGGTCTATTTCTCTTTATATTTTTGGATTTATAAATTATTGTTTATTGCGTATGCATGAAAAATATAATTATTCAAAATATACAGAACAATAAATAAAAAATCAAAAACCACAATTGACACAAGATGTAACCTAGGAAATCCTTTCGGGAGAAAACCTAGCTAGAAGGTGAGGCCACACTCCTCTCTTTCTCTGAATGGAAAATGACTACAAGTATGAAGAAGTAAGGCCCATGGCACGTGGGCTACTACAGTGCACAAATATTATTTGTGTGTTCTCCCCCTATCCCCCTCAACTACTCTTGTCAAATATGGAACAAAATTACCTTGAAAAGAATGGTACCCCTTTTCCTCCCAATGGCACAGTTATAACGCAACTACATAACCTACTTGTGGTTAGGTTTTACTCTTTCAACTCTTAAATATAGTTACAATGAGGAATATTGTAGAGTCTTCTTCATCGTGATCACATGGCTAACCCCTTTTCCATGAGCAATGTGGTTCATGTGACATCCTCTTGAGTTATGGTGGACAAAAAATAATATCAACTTCTAAGTGGCATAACTTTTGCATAATCCTCGATTGAGGAAATTCTTGCATCATTGGAAAGGTATCTATGTGTAAAATAATAAATAAGTTGTGAGATTAAAGCAACAAATTTTTTATCTCCAAAAAATGTTGTTTGATGCCTCAAAATTCTCCTGAAAGGTTTCAGACCCAAATTTTCCAAACAGGTTCCTGTCAATAAAAATGGTCTTGTGAGTTGATTCCTCCATTTTTTCCACTCTAAAAACATTGATATGGATGAAAAAAAATATAATGATCCAATCCAGGTCACACCTCCCCATTTCAGGAGGCTTTTGGTCCCAAAATTATTCTATTGATTGAGGTGACAAAAAAATTTCTCCACTTTCTCGTGGGTGTACCATTTATCTTTGCTTGGAATATATCTTTTCAACCCAATTTTCCAAATATCATGCTACCCTTGTCTTTTAGTTCTAGACCTATGCTACAAAACTATAACTTCTATCAAGTCTTCCTAAGCATATGGTGCTAAATCCTCTACAAAAGGTAGTACTTGTTTCTTTTCCTGGTCTAGCATGGAAGACTCATAGAGTTTCATATTCTCCACAATCAAAACTAAGTAAATGCACATGTATGGGGGTATATTGAGTCTATAAGAATTATCTCCCACCTTTTTTAGTATCTCAAACGGACCATATCATAGAGCCTTGATTTCCTTACGAGGACCTTGTAGCCTCTCCTGGTTCAACTATAACCATACTTTGTCTCCCACATTGAATGCATCCTCTATTATGTGTTGATCATGATCGGCCTTATATTTTTCCTATGACTTATATAGTGTTTCATGTACCTATATATGGATTTGTCATATATTCTTAACAAAAATTTTCTTCCCTTAAGGCATTCTCTGTAAGATCCTTCGTGAGTCCTCCTTGCTACCCATATGAAATATCCAAAGTTGGAGGTGAAAAACATCTAAAAAAGTTTCAAATGGGGACTTACCAATAGAAGTGTGGACTACTCCATTATAAGATTGTTTTATATACACCCTATTTTCATCCCTGGTCTTTGGATACTTTTGAATGTAACCCCTCAAAATCTACACCAATGTCCTATTACCTACTTATGTATGCCCATTTTTCTATGGATGGAATATTATAAACCTCTTTAACTTTTTGTTAATGTTCTCCTACAATGTAGTTCAAAATGTGAAGAGAAATATTTGTAAGGATATTCCAACACAGGAAATAGTTAAGTATAACTTGGTCTAGCGTAGAGTTAGGTAAAGTGTGGTTCCTTACTATGTACTTTTGTAACTTATAATCTGACGGCCACGATATGCAGTGATCTGATGGTTCATTCTCTCCTCAGTATTACCGACACTTGATCTGTGGCTTAACACCTGATTGGTCCATGATCTCTATTTAAAGAGCATGAAGGGTCAGTTTTCCAGTGACCACTTATGAAAGAAGCTTATGTAAATTTTCTTTCTTTATATTAATAAATTGCTTGAAGTGGCCGCGTTGGCTCACACCATGGATTGTTTCCCTCTTTAATGGTTTTACTGGTGTACTGATCTATGATTTGTTTGCGACGGTGACCTTTGGTGTTTGATATGAGGAACTTACCCTGTAAATTCCTACATGGTATCAAAGTTGTTTTGAGGGCCGCATCCGTTGTTAATCCAAATCCAAAGCTAGTTTGACTGCATGCGATTGTTATTTTCTAGATCTACTATTTTTTACCACTTTTGGGCCGAGAGAACTACTATGTTGTGTTTGGAGCCTCTGTTACAGTGAGGAACCCATTTCGTTTCATGCGAAAAGGTTTCCGGTTGCCCAAGCTATGTCATTTTAGATCTAGAAGTATAAAGTTTTTTTTGCATTTATATTTAATTATCCCTCTATTTATTTCGGTTTATAGTAATTTTTGTTATTACCGGATATATACCCTCTTATCTGTGTATTCTCTTTTCTTCATGTTGTGTGCGATCTGGAAAACCAGATATCAAAATACGGGATTTTTCTCCTACGCATGTTCTTTCCCCACGAATTTGTACGCTCTCGGGAAATCAAAAATAGCGAGAAAAATATACAGTTGTCGGACAGATTAACTGGAAATCTAACAAAAATCCGGAAGGGTTGTATTTTTTTTGTTTGTTGTTTGCATGGTTGTTTTTTGCAGAAAAAAGGCATGCAAAAAAAAACAAAAAACAAAACGAAAACAAAAAACCTTCCTCCTTTCAAACAATTATATAATCCTTTTCCCTGCTCACTTGGTGTAAAGTTACTTTATGAGAATAGAGGTCTTGGGTTGAACTCTCTTTTTCAAGTTACTTTTTCTATAATAAAAAAAATTCAAGTTACTGTTTTCTTAAAAAAAAAATCCAATTTTTTTTAAAAATGCACATATAACTTATGTTTTAAAATTACTGTATGTAATAGTATTTTTCACCCATTATAAAACGTGAATCACTTACAATCTAAAGTCACTTTATCTTTTATTTAAGTTAATGTCTACATGATCAATAGTTCATAAAGTAACATTGTAAAAGTGACTCTCACTTATTTATAAAAGTGGGTCACATAGTAGTTTAAAAAAAAAGTGAGCTTATTACATTAAGTTTGGAAAATGAGGGAATTTTTTTAAAAAAAGTACAACTTCATCATCAACTTTCAACCTATCATGTGACTACTTGGCATCTTCTTCAAAATTTCTTCATAAAGGCATAACTTCTTCATCCGGAAGCGGTTTTTAGAGCCGTTTTTTTAACCAACCTAATTTTTCGATATCTTTCCATTGGAGTAGTTATTTTCAACCTTTACATCTTCAGTTTTTAAAAAATGGATAGTGCATGCCAAGTTATTCTTAACAACACCAATTATTTCCAATGGTTATCCTACATGGTAGACTTACTTAGAAGTAAATGGATTTATAGAATAGCCTCAGGACTAGAATATAAACCTATTGATGAACATAAATAGGCTAAATGGGATAATAAACAAGATCAAGCGTGAGGGTTGATAAGAATTTTCATTGCTCAAGATCTTAGATTTCATATCCAAGAAGTTGACTCCCCTTATGAAGCTATGAAAAAGCTAAATATTTTTTTTGGCATTCAAAATGAAGTCAGAGCCCACCAGCTTGAAAATGAGTTGCTTACTTTGGACCCCAATAATTTCTCCTACGTTGAATATTTTTTGTCCAAATTCAAGTCCCTTAGACTTCTTGTAAAATGTTGTAAGGTCAAAAAGGAAGATGGTAGCCTTATTTGTTCCATTCTTACTAATCTAGGCCCTACATAATCTGTATCTGTTTCCACCTTCCATTCCATTAGAGAAGCCCTCATTTCTTAAGGAACAGCGTACAAGTCCCCCTCTTTTGATGCCTTTTGTGATTCTTTGATAAGGGAACAAGAAAAACTCTTACACCTTGGTCTTATTAATACTGTAAACTCTTCTAAGAAAGTCTTAGCAGCCCAACAACAACCATATCCAAATAATCCTAAGAAGAAAAATCCTAAAAAGAATGGTCCTAAACCAAACAATGTTCTTAAGAAATCTCAGCTGCAAACTGAAAAAACAACTCAACAAACTGATAGGCAAAATAAAAACAAAGGGAAGAAGACAGATAGACATTGCAAATTTTGTAATCATGATGGCCATGTAGAGTCAAAATGTTTTAAGAAGATGGAAGCCTTGGAAGCAACAATGAAGAAGCACAACATCCAATTGGAGAACTCTTCAACTTCATCTTCAGGAATGGCACTTTCTGCATGTCGTTTTCAAGCATCAAGATCTGGCTATGCATTGAATGTATCTTCTTCTTCTCATTCTCATGAGTGACTCATTGATTCTAGAGCCTCTTACCACATGGCTAAAAATAAATCCATGTTTTCTTATTTAAATGATTGTAACACCAAAAATGTTTATATTCGTGATGATAGATCTCTTAGTGTTGTAGGGTCTGGAACCATTCATCTAGATAATGGTCAGTTTAGAGATGTATTATGTGTTCCTACTTTGTCCTGCAACCTTCTATCTGTTTATCAGATAAGTCATTTGGGTGAAGGGAAAATCGTAGGATTCTTACCTCATTATGTTGTAATTAATGACCTAATATATCCTACACATTTTTTAGCTACTGGCATTGCTGATGATTCCACAAGGTTGTATAAGTTTGCCAACTTTGGGTCATCATGTCTTCCCTCCATTTTTGTTGCCCATAATGATGAAGTGAGCAAACTTTGGTATGAGCAATTTGGTCACTTAAACTATTGCTCTCTTCCAACTCTATGTAAATAAAATATGGTAACGAGTCTTCTTATGGTATCTTTTCGAGATGGTGTTTGTTTCGGTTGTGTAATAGGAAAACATCATCGGGATAGTTTTCACAAACGTGCCTTTTGGCATGCTTCAGCCCCTTTGCAGCTTGTGCACAACGATTTATGTGGTCCACTTTCAAATGCGTTTCTTTCTTTGGCTACAAGTACTTCTTAACTTTCATTGATGATTTTTCCAGACACACTTTGGTATACTTATTAAAACTCAAGAGTGAATTTTTTAACATGTTATTGGCCTTTAAGGCCATTGTTGAGAAACAATCTGGACATCAAATTCTTAAGTTAAGATCTGACAATGGAAGAGAATATGTTAGCAAAAAATTTATCAACTTTTGCATTGAGCATGGCATTCAATTGCAACATATTGTTATGTATACTCCACAACAAAATGGTGTAGTTGAAAGGAAGAATCGCACTCTAAAAGAAATGGCTAGTTTTATGCTTCAATCTAAAGGACTTAGTCTTAATTTTTGGGCATAAGCAATTAATTGTGAAAATTAAATAGTAAATAGAACTCCTACTAAGGTTTTAAGGAATATCACTCCAGAAGAAGCCTGGAGATCAATCAAACCAGATGTAAGTCACTTTCGTGTTTTTGGAAGTGAATCTTGGGCCCATATTCCAGATGAGAAAGATAAAGGCTTAGAACCTAAGAGTGAAAAAAAAAAAATTGTTGGATATTCTGAAGATGTAAAAGGATATAGACTTCTTCAACCCAAATCCAAAAATGTAATCATTAGAAGATATGTAAAATTTGATGAAAATATATCGGCCTGCGAGACTAGTTCGACGGGTGTGCCACCTTTGGTCTGCAAGCCTGATTCGACATATGTGCCACCTCTCTCTATCTCTTCTACTTCTGACATCATTCCTTCTATTTCGGATGATGACAGCGAGGATGAAAATCCTCCTCCACCTCCTCAAGATCTTCCTTCATCTCCACAGCTTCCAAAATGGGTCCCTCTACCCGGGATGTAGCAGGTTCTCTTGCAGGTGACCTTGCAGATCAACGTCGTACACATTCTCAGTTCGACAAAGACTCTTCCTTATTGGCTCAAGTTCCAAAAAATCCTGATCCAGATACCTTTGAAGAAGCTTTAGGTCATCCATATTAGGATGCAACTATGAATGAAGAATATCATTCTTTATTGGAAAACAATACTTGGGATCTTGTTCCTCTTCCAAAGGGAAGAAAAAATTTCAAATGCAAATGGGTTTACATAACAAAGTTTGGACCAGATGGAAAAGTGGATAAACATAAAGCTTGTCTTGTTGCTAAAGGATTTTCACAAGTTGAAGGCATTGACTATACTGAAGCCTTCTCCCCTATTGCCAAAATGAATTCTCTCCGCCTTGTTCTTTCCCTTGCTTCCTCCTTTAAATGGGAAGTCCATCAGATGGATGTTAAATCTGCCTTCTTACATGGGGACTTGCATGAAGAAATATACATGGAACAACCCCCTGCATTTATCAAAAATGACTCTAGCCTTGTTTGTCACCTTAATAAGTCTCTCTATGGTCTCAAACAAGCCCCTCAGGCTTGGTATGCCAAAATGGATAGCTTTCTCTTAGATAATGGCTTTTCTAGATGTCATTCTAACAACACTGTCTACAACAAAAAGGTGGGTAAGTCCATAATCGTCCTTGTTCTTTATTTTGATGATCTTATCATTACTGGTAGTGATCCCAACCATATAAACCATGTGAAGTCTGGCCTAAATTTTTTTTTGAAATGACAGACTTAGGACACTTGCATTATTTCCTTGGTCTTCAAGTCTTGCAATCCAAAGAAGGTATTACCCTTTCTCATTACAAGTATGTTTGTGATCTTATATGCCACTTTCACATGGAAGAATGTAAGCCAGCCCCTTCTCCCTTTTAGTTTGGAGTCAAGCTTTCAGCCACTTTTACTTCCCATGAATTTGATGCTACCTTATACCGTCAACTTGTTGGAAAAGTTATGTATCTAACCTATTCCCGTCCTGACCTTTACTTTTCCATTGGTCTTGTTGCTCAGTTTATGCATAAACCTCATTAAAGTCACTGGAAAACAGTTAAAATAATAATTCGATATATTTGAGGTATAGTCTAGTTCAGGATTCATTACAGTTCAGGAGCATCTCCATTTTTGAATGGTTTCACTAATTTTGATTGGGTTGATGACCCCGATGATCGAAATTTTACCGCAGGTTATGTATTCACTCTTGGTTCAAGACCTATTACATGGTCTTATAAGAAAAAAAGTGCCATATCTCTTTCTTCAGCAGAAGCAGAGTATCGTGGTGTTGTTGAAGCCATCAAGGAGGCCTTGTTGCTTCGTCAGATCCTGTCCAAATTTGGTCTTCATTAGCAGCATCCAACTACACTTTGGTGTGATAATCAGAGTGCCATTCATCTATGAAAATATCTAGTTCAGCGTCAGTACATGAAACACATTGAGATACACATAAACTTCATCAGAAATCTCATTCATGATTGTGTTCTTGAAGTGCACTATTGTTCAACCAATGATCAAGTTGTTGATATCTTTACAAAGGTTCTCATAGAATCGAAGTTTACCAAAATTCGATCTATGCTTGGAGTTCAGGAAAGTTAAAATTAAGGGGGGATAGGCTCTAATGCATCCTTCCTTCTCCTATTGTGTCACCTTTGTAAATCCTTCAATCCTATCCCAATTTTTTCTTAAGGGGGGATGTTAGAATATTCTGACACATAGGAAATATTTAAGTATAACTTGGTCTAACGTACAGTTAGGTAAAGTGTGTTTCTTTAATATGTACTTTTGTAACTTATAATCCAACAGCCACAATATGTAGTAATCTGGAAATTCATTCTCTCCTCGGTATTACCGACACTTGATATGTGGCTTAACACCTGATTGATCTGATGATCTCTATTTAAAGAACATGGATGTTCATTTTTCCGGTGAACGTTTATGAGAGAAGCTTACGTAAATT
Source organism: Pinus albicaulis (assembly GCA_034641835.2). Taxonomy (NCBI): domain Eukaryota; kingdom Viridiplantae; phylum Streptophyta; class Pinopsida; order Pinales; family Pinaceae; genus Pinus; species Pinus albicaulis. The sequence goes on from CM076572.1 coordinate 48,275,352, forward strand.
TTCTTTCTTTATATTAATAAATTGCCTGAAGTGGTCACGTTGCCTCAGGTCATGGACTATTTCCATCTTTGAGGGTTTTAACCAGGTCAAATACTGGTGTATTGATCTTTGATATGTTTGTGAGTAGTGACCTTTGGTTTTTGATCTAAGGAACTTACCCTGTAAATTCCTACAATATTGAATCCATGTATGAAACGACGCTCCTTGGTATCCAAAAGTGCACCCATAACTATCCAAATAATAATTTTACTACTTCTTACCCATTAATGGTCTTTTTACAGTGCCTCATAACACACATTTTGCTAAACTTATCAACTACCACGAATAGGTAGTCATGTCCCTTCCTAGTTGGTTGTAAAATTGCTAGAAATACCATGGAAATGATTTCCCAAGGACGAGTGGGTAAATGTAAGGGATGATATGGACCCTGTTTCCTGTTACTAGGATTGATTTGACAACATTGCATGCATCCTCTTATGAAAATATCTACTTGATATGCATCTTGGACCAATAAATGTACTTTTGCAAGGGTGCCACTATCTTCCCTGCACCAAAGTGCCTTGCAACTTGGAGGTGCGAGTGTCTCTAATAAACTACAATCACTTACCTATGGGAACATATAACTTATCTAGTCTATAGAGTAACCCATCCTCAAGATGGTATTTAATGGTGTTGTCACCATCGTGAACATGAATTTGGATTTACAATTGCTGAAACAACTCCTTGAAGTCCTCATCCTCTGATAATGCCTCTTTATATGAATTATGGGTGAATGGCTCCAAGTACATTAGAGTTCCCAAAGTTTTGATCCTTAATGTGGGTGGCATTGAAATCATGTTGGCCAACTTGTTTGTATTTACACACTTGATCACTAAATGAAATTGTTGTAGAAACCCCATCCACTTGTAATTCTTGGTCTGTTGTAGCTTACTATAGTTTTACAACTAATGTAGTGGCTAGTGATATATGTGGATTATTGTCTCCTTTCCTATCAAATAGTGTTTCTACGTCTTCACAGATTTCACTAGGGCATAAAGCTCCTTGTTGTAGGTAGGTTATTTAATAAATACCCCATGAAAAACTTCATAATGGTAGCATACAAGCCTTCCTCCCTGCATCAAGACTACTCCCATAACATACCCCCTTGCATTTGTCTCCACTTCAAAGGGTTGTTTCAAGTTTGGTAATGCCAAATTTGGTGCTTGACTAATATTCTTATTTAGCTTTTCAAATGCCATCTATTGACCTTTTACCCACTTTAAACTCTTGTTTCTTATTTTTATGGCATGGATCGGTGTTGGTACCATTGAAAATTAGGTTCTTAAATTCCTCTAGTACTGTTTCACCCAAAAAACAAATCCTAATATCAAAAACATTAGTAGGCACTAACCGTTTCATTATGGCCTCCATCTTGGTAGGATATACTTTAGCTATCCTCCACCTATCACATACCCCAAATACACCAAAGACTATTATGCAAACTCTCACTTCTTGATATTTGTTATCAATCAATGCTTCTTTGATGTCTCCAGCACCTACGTCAAATGTTATATGTGCTACTACAGGGTAGCACTATATACTAGTATACCATCCAAATATACAATAATAAATGAACCTATAAAAGGGCACAATATATCATTCATTAACCACATAAATGTAGTTGGTGCATTACATATGTCAAATGGCATGACAAACCACTCATACAAACCTTGCCTCGTTTTGAATGTTTTTCCAAGTATCTTCTTCACTTACTCGAACTTGGTTCTATCTAGACTTTAAGTTGAACTTGGTCAAGTATTTCACTTGTTGCATTTGATCCAAGAGATCATCTATTCTGGGTAGCAGGTACATGTGCTTGAATGTAATTTTATTTAGTGCCTTATAATCTATACGCATTCACTAATTCTCATCCTTCTTCGACACAATGATGATGGGTGACCCACATGGTGATGTACTCGGTCAAATGATGCCTCATTCCAGTAGTTGTTGCAATTTTTTTAACACCTCACTTACTTCTATAATAAACTGCTTATACAACCAAAGGTTTGATAATGGGGAATCTAAAAATATATGGATCTCATGCACCACTTCCCTCTTGGGTGGTAGCCCTTTAGGATCAGGTAACACATCCCTATATGCCTATAACAACTCTTCTACTTGATATTTTTGTTTCTTAGTACACCCCTCTAGTGATGCCTTTGCTTTCATTTACTCTTTTATAGATTTATTTTCTCTTAAAAAAATAAAACACACTTCTTGATAAAATTGATCAGTTTCTTGTCTTGGTTGAAACTTACTAGTGAAAATTTCAACTTTCCTTTGTGTATGTTGATGGTGAACAATTTTCCATCCTTGATGAGCTAATTCTACATCTTTATATTCTTGAACTTCATAATCTATGTATAATAAACTCTTCTCACCACATTTGTGCCCCTTACAGTATTTTTTGTCATAATTGAAACATAGTCCCTTTGCTATTCTTTCATCCATTTTCTAAGGAGTCAACCTTGTTCATTTAGGGGAGGGGGCATAATTTTCTCTATAGTTATTAGTGAACAATTTTTTTGTGGTCGTATTTTTACTTTCAACTTTCCTTGCCAAACTGAAAGCACGCTCTAGATATTTAGGTTCAAAGAGTATCACCTCATGTTGGATGTTTTCCCTTAAAGTTCCTATAAATAGGTACAAAAAATTATCCTTTGAAATATTCTTTACCCTAAGACTCAAATTTTGGAATTGTTGAATGTGCTCTTAGACGATACCTTTTTGTCGAATATTTACCAATTTACTAAAAAATGTATTGCCCTTAATATCCCCATAATGTGTTATCATTTCCTATGTAAAAATGGACCAAAATATAACTGAATCCTTTTTCTTTTCACAAATCCATTGATACCATACATGTTGGTCTTGTTCTAAAAACATGGATGAAATATTTACCTTTTGTAAAGTTACCACTTGGTATAGATCAAAGTATTGCTTCATATGAAATATCCAGGTTATAGTATCATTACCATCAAAATTCCTCATATTGATCTTCAAAATGTATTAGTTCCCTGGTGCTAACTTGAAGCCTTGATGATGTGGATCTTGGATTGAAAATTCATGATTATGGTTCTATGTTTAAATCTTTGTGTTGTCCAATTGTGATAGGATATTTCCCACGCGTGATTGAGTTTCAACATAATGGTTCTCCTTGTTTTTATTATTTCCTTGGATCTCAATCCATTTTAGGGAGCCTCTCCAAGAGAATATTTTCCAAGTTATTCATGGAATTTTGTATTCCTTTCTTATTTTCATTCATGTTATTTTCTATTCCTTTCTTATTTTCACTAATATTCTTTTCCATTTGGTTAAAATTATAGCAATAATATGCTTCACTTGACTTGTGCCTTAGTCAAATGGAGAAACGCGATTCTCCACATCAACAAGATGACTAGGATTGAAATCAACTAGAGTGGCATGGCTTTGTCTCATAGTTAAATCAATAAATTTGAGTTTGTAGGCTAGAATTAGAGTTTTGCATGAGTTGATTGTTGAAATCTAGTAATGTAGTTGAGTCATTGTTAGTTAAACTCGGTTATCTGAGCTCTAGTCTAGAATAGAGTCAATAGGAGTTCAACTGAGTAGTTATAACAATTTTTAACTCATTGATCTCTCAGTTAACTGATCAATTCACTAAATATAGTCTCATTCATGCATGGAATTAAAATTTCCTAGTTGGAGTGGATAAAAAGGAACATTTTAATTATTAATTGTATATTAGTTGAGTGTATAGTGTTTTTTCATTTAGCAAGTGCCCAATTCCTTCAGGATTTATGCAAGGAAATAGGGAAGTCTCCTATTTTTTAGGGGCTAATTTCCTCATGGATTTCACAAGGAAATAGGAAGAAAGCAGAGGACTATTTTGGATAAGTGTTGGTGTTATGCAGGTAAATCCTTCTTGCGGACAAGAACGATCTCCCTAGTACCCTAAGGATATCTATAAACAAACAACCAAATGCAAACCATTTTATCTAGATCATTTGTGATTCAGAATTATTAATTAACAAAGTATGAGTACATGCCCCTACCTGAAGTCCAACGCTTGATGTAATCTTTAAATTCAGTCTTTCCAGAAATTCAGAAAAACATTAACCTATCTCAGTGATCAAGGAATCCAAGAATTAAATTACTCAAATAGATACATGAACAACTTAATGAGAAAATAGAATCCATTTGTATTAACTTGTATGATAAGAAGTAACCTTACAACCTCGTTGCCTTGATGTTATACAGGTTCTTCCGGGGTCCTGAACAACTGTTTTCCCTCAGTTTGACAAGCCTTCTTCTCTCTAAACTAGCATGAAACTATGGATATGAGTATGTGATCGTTCTCATACCAATGATGCCAAGTATAGAGAGTATAATTTCTTCATCAATTCTCTTCTGCAAGTTAAGAAGTACCCTTGAGACTGAAACATGAGTTCAATTTATAGGAGAATTAAGGAAGTATCAGTTCCATAAAGAGGGTGATAAATTCCTCTCATGAAGGGATTTTAGCTCCAAACACCAAGGGATAATCTCCATTAATGAAGGGATAAAGGTTCATGAATGAAAGGATGAAGCTCAACCTGATTACACTTCTAGAAACCTCCAGTTGGGAGAATATTCAAACAGTTGGGCTTCTAGAACTTCATTTTTCTTTTATTTTACCTTTTATGGGGGTCCGCAGTTTTAATAAGCAGAACGTGCGGGATGTGTCGCAGGTTATAGAGCAAGAAACCGCGGTACTGCAGGTAATAACTAGGAAAAGTGCGGAGTTAGGCTTTTTAGGGTTTTAATGAGCTTTTCTCCAATTCCAAGACTTGGTTTAGGAACTTTATGGTTTTGGACCTCTAAGGGAGCATAATATAGGTAATGATGAACCCATATAGACAGCTAAATGTCATGGTGACAAATTTTAGTGTAACAGATTGCTCCCAAAAGTGAGAAGTATGAAGTGGTTTTGAAGAGTGAAGTGCTTTATCATTCCGAGGATTGGGTTGCGGAAATACCGGTCGAAACCTATAAAAACATTCAATGCAAACACACACACACACACACACACACACACACATATATATATATATATATCATCGCTGAGGTAGGCATTCCCATACTCAGATCAAAACTAACTACATGTTCTGATATAGAAATGATTTTAGAATTACATCAATAGTAGACATAGCATGGACTCAGCCATCTGTCATAAGTAGTCTACTGTATCATGAATAATAAAACTCTTCGCAGTCTGGATGGTGGAAACTAGATCTAGGGTCTTGATTTATGCTTCCTGAACTAGTACGATTCTATCCATGTGATTGAGTAAGTCGAAGTCGAACATGGTAGAAACCACTGGATTACCAATCAATGATGTGAACTGTTAGCAAGTGTGAGAGAAACCACCAATAATGACAATGGCTCCCAAATTACTCAGTACAATCCATGAAGTGTGAATGAATGGTCTACAATCGAACACTTCACAGAATCATTCCATCGAAGGTCAATGATGCAACTTGTCGTCGAAGGCGAGAAACCTGCCATTAGGCCATTCAGATCTCAAGGTACTGATAGGATTCTAGATCAACTTTCTAGATGATGAGCTGTCGTAGATAGAAAGCGACCCTTCGTAGGAAAGCCCACGACACGAAACCATTAGGTCAAGTTTTGAATAAATATTTGCAAGGACTGACTCAAGGATGGTCAACACGAATGGAGACAAATGTTTGCAATGAATGGCTTATTCAAACTTTTCTCTTGAACAAATAACGACACTACAAATGGTTTGGTGACAATTGACCTAAATCTAATACCCAAAAACCAACTAAAGACTTTCAATGTGGTTTGATTAACTGTTAGACAAAGGATTTCCCAACCCAGGTATGAGTGTAAAAAAAGTGTCATGTTCAAGAGTGGTATACTTATTTTTGAAACAAAGTGTGACAAGTGGATTCATTTTCTCTCTTTTCCCCCACCATTTCTGGCAAGTACCTCTTTATTTTTTACAAGCTTGAGGAGGATGAAATTTTCTTGTTGTGTAAGCTCATCCTTCGGATGAGTCCAACTTAGTATTAAAATCGGACCCTAAGAAGGAGGGGTTCGTTCCTGTTTGTAATCAATAGGTCCTTTACTATTAAGTTTTAACGAGTCCAGTATAGGAGAAACTCGATGTTTTTTAGTTTTAGGGAGTTAGAAGAAAAACTTAAGAAAACTCTGTGGGTGTACTTTTTCATAAATTTAGTCTCTCAAGCCAAAAAAGGGATAAAATAATGCAGGAGATAACTCTATTGACCATGATTAGTCAACGTATACCTTTTTCGTAAATAGTCCATTTCAGTCCGGAAAAGGGGTAAACTTATACTGAAGGGACGACTATTCATTTCCTTTAACGAGTCAAGTACTCGGCAATATTTTCATGTTTAGAGAGTCTAAAAAGAGCTTAAAAGAGAACTCCAGGGTTTCAATTTTTTGTAATTTTCAAGAGCCCGAAAAAGTGATAAAAGTATAATCATCATCAAAATAATTCTTTTCACCAGAGAAATCTGTATTCTGCACAAAAAATCGAAAGATTAAACATACCTGTTCCAATAAGTAAAATCATTTGAAAATTAACTTTTTAAAGTGGAAAATAAATAAAATAATATTTTATTCATTCAAAAAATCTTATAAAAAGTAGCTCAACAAAGTCATTTTTACCTTTTGCATCTAGTGTTGAAAATTGAGAGCCTTTGGCAGAAAATGTTCTGGAGGTGATAATGGGAGAACTGACCGCTCAAATCGAAAATTGTCGAATCCAGGTAATCTACAACACTCTTCTCTTCATTTTCATCCATTTAAATTCTCTTTTTTGGCTTTGAAATCATTTTTTGAGGGGAAAATAGGTTCAAAATTCTGCTCTCGGGGATCCGCAGGTCATCCATGTGTCACCTGCAGAGGTCCACACTGTCTCTACATGAAAACTGTGGAGGCACCGTGAGAAAGGGAAAAATGTTAAAATCTCTCAAAAATGGTTAAAAATTCCCACTCTAAAAGTTTCTAATCTTCAAATGCGTCTATTTTTAGACTATTACACAATGTTGCCTTGGAGAGAACGCGAGCACGAAGAGGTAGATGAGGCGGCCATGAATAATTCGTCCAGAATGCGTGTGCTGAGAGATTGTGGATTGTATAAATTCAGGGAAATTCGGGGCATGAGGGTACAAGTGGAACTAATGACATGGTTGGTGAACAAATGGGACGTCCAAGAATGATGTTTTATCAATGGAGATCACAAGCTAGAACTTGAGCTTGAAGATATTTACTTTATCACTGGTTTATCCAAAAGAGGGGAACGTATCTCTTTGTTTGGAGCTAGGCAAGGTGGCATTCCTATTGCTAGATATAAACAAGAGATCTACAGTGAATAAGTTGATCCCAAAGATAACCATATAGATATAAAGACTATCCTACGTCTTGATCTTAAAGTCATTGCGTTCACCATAACCAGGCTGTGTGGGAGCGCAGCTCCACATGTGGCTACCAAGTCTCAGATGCAGACACCAGTCGAACGTTAGAGAGGTACCATTTTCAATTGGTGTGAAGGGGTATTGGTAAATATGAAAGGCCAATTGACTAGAGAAAAAAACTCAAAGTTAAAAAACTTTGGGTATGGTGCCATCTTGGTTTCTTTTTCTCTAGACAGGATTTCGTTCCTAGCCCCTCAGCTTATCCCTGTTGATCCTGGTGAAGTTAGAGAACCTCGTATGGTATGTTCGGTTGCACTAATGGACCGCCATGGTGGCAAAGGCTACATGGTAGTTTGATTCACTCCGACATATTTTTTTTGGTTGTAAAACCAAATCTTCACCATTGAAGATTTCCCAAATGCGGGCATAGATTTCCGAGGTGATCCCGAGATGTCCTTACCTCCAAGGGCACAATGGGATGAATCAGGTAAATGAATCATTTTGATGTATTTTAACTCTAATTTTTATTTTGTTTTTCAATCGTCCAATATTGATGACAAAATTTTAAATGCAAATGTTGGTCCACGAAGGCCAGCCACTCTCCGCCACTTCGAAAGGAAGCAAACAGAGCCTGTTGTACAGCCGCAAAATCAGGCAGCAGAAATATTTACTGACTTGGAGAATAACCTAGAGAGGTTGGCTATAGATATCCCAGAGACATCGATGGATGATATTCCTCTTCGTCTCTAGAGACACGTTACTGGTGTTCCTAGCCAGTTTAGGAAATTCCTGCACAGGGTGGCGCGGGCGATAGTTTACTACCATGATCATCACCACAGATAGTGGATGATCATCGTGGATTGTTGTATTTTGTTTTTTGTATCACTATCTTCCAGATCATAAGGTGTTTTAAGCCTATGATAGCAGAAGATGTAATATTTTTTTGAAAATAAAACTCCTATCTATGATATTACTACTTTCTCTGATTACCTTGTTCAACATGTATCGAATGTTGTTTTGGTTTACTGCTTTAGTGTTGCAAATGTCTATTTAGAACAAGATTAGCTAATGCATCAGCCAATGTGTTTAAATTTCTTGGAATGTGTTGATATTTGATGTAATCAAACTGTCTTTCCAAGAGACAAACCTTCAAAAATAATCTCAATAATGTTGGATTTTTAATTGTGTATACTTTGTTTAAATGTAATACAATGAGTTTTGAATCTAGCCTAATAATCAAACGTCAAATTCCAAATGAAATGGCATCAAATAATAACTCAATCATTGCGCTATATTCTGCAACATTATTCGTTGTTTGACCAAGGCTTATCCCATGCATAGAAAATAAATCATCAGTGGGTGAATAAATAACCAAGGTTGCGGAAGAAATATTTTGTGTACTATGACAGGCTCCATCATCAAAACCAATGTATGTTTGAAGGGATGTCGACATCTGCAATATCAAGAGTAATCAAGATAAGCAGTGATAGCAGTAAAAGCAAACTTAAACTAGACACACTCATCTAATCTAAGGCATCTAACTAGAAAAATAACTAATGTACAAATGAGATCTTCACACAAGAATCAAGCATAATATCTCTTCAGATAAAGTCCATTTCTGGGTTTATCTAAAGAGATCTTGTCATAATCAGTCAATTCATAAGCCCCTTTTGCAAGCACTCACTTGACAATGTAAGGACCATGCCACATTGGTTCGAATTTCCCAGCTCCTAGCTTATCGTTAGCTTGATCATATACCAAGACTAGGTCACCTTATGAAAAAAAACGAGGTGTAACACTTCGATCATACTGAGATTTAATGCATTTTTATGAGCTTCATCAGCTAATGCAGCAGTGCGTCGAGTCTCATCTAATTGTGCTAAGTACAAAAAGTGTTTTTCCTCTTCAGAGGTAGCTGGTAGTAACTCAATGGCTAATTGGAGTGATGGTATTTCGCATTCAATAGGTAACACTGCTTCCAAACTGTAAACCAGTTGAAAAGGAGTGAACCCTATAGCAGTTTTTGCTGAGGTTCGGTATGCCCATAGTGCTGAAAAAATCATGGTATGACAATTTGATTTATGAATTCCGATAATCTGTTTCATCATGGCGGTTAAAACTTTATTAACGCCTTCAAACTGACCGTTAGCCTGCGGGTAATATGGAGTAGAGTTATCATGGCGCAAGCCAATTTGATCGGAAAGTTTGGTCATCGTTATATTTCTAAAATGACTCCCATGGTCAGTACTAATAGCTTGAGGTGCACCAAAACGAGCAATCACATGATTTAAAATGAACACAACTGCAGTTTTTCCATCTGCTGCAAATGTAGGCATCTCCTCGGCCCATTTGGTAAAATAATCTACAGCAAGAATAATATATCCATGCCCCTCGGCCGAGTGAGGGTTACATGTAATCAAATCAACGCCCCATTTTGCAAAAGGACTGAGAACAATTATGGGGTGAAGAGGAGCTGGTGGTGCACGCATATTTCAATCAAATATCTAACAGTTGTGGCATTTTTGGACTGCGAGAATGTAGTCTTTGAATAATGACGGCCAAAAATAACCAACGCGCAATATCTTTTGGGTTGTGGCATACCCAGACATATGACCACCACATGCTCCAGAGTGGTAGTCATTCAAAACTTTTTCAGCTTCTTCATGAGTTAAACATCGTCAAAATACAGAATCTGCACCACAATGATAAAGTGTGTCTCCAACAATATTTTATTACTGAGATTGGTTATGGATCTTTCGTTGATTTGAATGTGAGATTTTAGGCCAAAAATTTTGGGTTTGGAGATAAATGATGATATCTCCATACCGTGGATCTAACGTGTTGATAAGAAACATAGTTTCATCTGCAATTGGATGCTCTACCACAGTTTTCGTCTCAGTATTTGGGAAGTCACACATAAGTTCGGCGAACACCAGTGATTTCTTTGATTTAGAGTTCTTGAATTCCAAATCAAACTCCTATAGGATAACAATCATTTAGAGTATTTTCCCCCGAGTAATTGTTTTGTTAAAATGTACATTATCGGGTTACAATTAGATATCACAGTTGTTTTTCGTAACAGTATGTAATGAAGAAATATCTGGACAGCTTGAACTGCTGCCAAGGCCAATTTCTCCACATGTGAATATTTAATCTCGGTTGGATTGAGATTCCGACACAGATAATAACTCACATGCTCATTTTCAAATTCATCCTCTTGAAATAATACCATCCAAATGGTGGAATCAGAGGCTGCTAGGTATAAAAAGTAATCCTGGTTGTAATTGGGTGGATGCAATAATGGTGCATGGGTTAACACGCGTTTTAAAGCATCAAAATATCGATCAAAAATCTCATCCCAAATAAAAGGAACATTCTGTTTCAACAACTTGGTAAAACCTTTTGTTAACTCAGCATAGTTCTGGATAAATCTATGCATAAAGTTTGTTTTCCCTTGCAAACTTTGGAGTTGGCGAAGTGTGGAAGGAGGAGGTAAATTAATGATGGCCTCAACCTTCGAGGGATTGACATGAATTCTGGCTTTGGAAACAACAAATCCCAGTAATCGTCCAGATTGCACACAAAAAACACACTTGTGCGGATTCAAACGAATCTCGTAATGCCTACATCTCATAAAAAATTCTCGTAAATGAGTAGGATGATCTTCCCTTTGTAATGAATGAGAAATTAAATCATCGAGATAAGGCTGCACAATGTGTTTAATGTCATGAAAATCGTAAGACATTTCCCTTTGAAAAGTTGTGCCAGCATTCTTTAATCTGAAAGGTAGTTTGCAATAAGACAAAGTTCCCCAAGGACAAATGAAGGTTGTTTTCGGCTGATCGGCAGGGAGTATGTTTATTTGATTGTATCCAGAAAATCCATCCATAAATTAAAACATTTCATTTCCAACACAATCATCTATGATTTGGTCGATATAGGGGGTAGGATAATTGTCCTTAGGACAGGCTTTGTTAATATCCCTATAATCGACACATACCCTTATAGTTCCTTGTTTTTTGGTAATAGGAACGATATTAGATATCCAATATGTTAAGGGGATTGGATAAATGAAACCTTCTCGTAGTAATTTCTCAACTTCAGCTTTAATAGCAGCTGCTTTTTGTGGATGTATTAGAAGTAATCTTTGCCTAATAGGTTTAGCACTCGGGTATGTTTTTATTTCATGAACGACAATCTTGGGATCAATTCCTGGCATTTCTTCATAGGAATAGGAAAATATGTTGCAGAATTCTTGAAATAGGGCTTTATATGTAGTAATTTCATCTAACGTACAAGAAGCACCTATATGAATGTTTTCAACAACTCCTGGTTTAACTAATATGTCAATGGGAACCATTGCAGAAATATTTCCCAAATTAATTTCAGAATCCGAATTTGTAATCGATATTGGACTATGCGGTTCTTGGACATAGTCAATTGTGAAAATAGATGAAAAATTATTTTCAAATCTATCAAGCTCAGGTAAAAATGATGACATATGATGGAGATCATCCCATGGTAATTCATCTATGGACAAGAATTCTCAAATTCTTTCATCAGTAGAAAACACTTGTTGAAAAGGATCATAAATTAATGTTATAGTTGAGCTTGATGGTGAAAACGATTCCTCATTAATCACATTCATTGGATCAAAATCAGTTTATGGTGTATTAGAAAATGACTGTACTGCTTGATATGCTATCTCAAAAGGACTCAAAGGCATCGCACCATTGAAAGAATCCAGTTCTGACTCTAAAGATACTATCTAAGGGTCATCAAATGGAATAGTACTTGATGTTATCATATTGATATTAGAAATAGTACGCGGTACATTATGTGGAGGTATAGAAAAAGTTCCCATTAAAGCGAAATATTTGATTAAACCTACTCCAACATCTTCATAAGAGATAGTCGATTTTCCAACATGTTGAATACTATCTGTAGAAGCTGGGTCGGACGAATAATATGACAGCTGGTCGATTTTCACAATCTTTCCTTGATGAGGAAACATGATTAATAAAAAGATGGATGACACGACAGCAGTCATAGCATAAGACCAACTTCGACCCAGAAGAAGGTTGTAATCGAGAGGGGCATCAACAACTTCCACATCTAAATTAATAGTTTTACCTTCGACCTCTATAGGTAGATCCTGCAAAATTACATATGGATGGAATCCTCTTCCGTAAAAATCTTTGAGTATTTTCGGAGAATTGTTAAGTGTCAGAGAAACAAGTGATTTCCAATAGTTTAATGACATAATACACGTATATGCTCCTTCATCAATTACAGTACGAAAGCAACGTCTGTTTTTTACTAATACTGGAATCTGAAAAGCCATTTGACGAGGGAGCCGTGGTGTAAAATTTTCTAAATCGAAGACCATAAGGTTCGAATCTTGAAGATCTATAGCTCCAATAGCTTATATGAGTAATTTCCTTTGTGCCAGACATGATTGCAGCACTTCTAAGGCCGACATTGCTGAAGGAGAAATTGTTAAATCTTCAACAATGTTGTAATTCTGCGCAGCTCTTGCATGTGGATTTAAAGTTGATTTCCGAAGTACACCTTTAGCAGGTGGCTTAATTACTAGATCAAGATTAGGTTTCTCAATATGAATTGGATCAAAAACTGAAGGAGATGTAGCTGGTGGTGAATTATAATTTTCTACTTCTTTACCAATAATAGGAATTTTGCTTCCATATTCTTGCAATCGAGTCGCAACCATTACTTGAGACATCATCAAAATATATGTTGATGTATTAGAAGAAGATCCAATCATTTTTTCTATCTTGAATAGGAAAAGGATCCTTCAATACAGCATGTGTGGGCGAACCTTTGACGAATTTAGATACCTCAGACCTATGCAGGCATTCCTTGGTGAAATGATCCTCGTCACAGATAAGACCAGGATAATGAGGTTTTCGTTTATCATCAGACGGTTCATTTTTCTCATCTTTTTCTTTGGGAGATGAAGTCTGTTTACTTGTATTCTTACCTTTATTCTTATTGCCATATTTTGACTTAGCTACAGATGAATCTACAATGTGAATTTCGGCAGAAGTTTCAAGGCAAGAATCTCCTTTTGGTGAATCGGGTAAAGTTATTATAGGAGAAGTAATCTTTGAAGATTTCTTCTTAGTCTTATTAGTACTAACTGAACCGATTACACCATCAGTGGCATGAGACCCTGAGGGAGTTGTTGTTATCTGACCAGGACGCGGTAAATCATGAATCTTCTCATACAAATTACCTGACTGTGTATATACAAGGTCAAGGTACTAAGCTTGAGAAATGACTTGTTATTCTGTAACAACTCCTCCTTTAGCCACACCTTCAGTGATTTTTGGTAGTAATGATTTTATAAACCATTCTGCCAAAATTTGATCCGGAATAAAAACTTTCACCAAACGTCTTCTACGTCTCCATTCATGTATGTGATCTAATATATACGTAGATGTAGATTGTTTTAGTGAAGTTAATAATTTCGTGCCATTGTCGTATCTGACTGGCAACTGAAAATGGGTTAAGAAGGCGATTGCTAAAGCATTGAAATTGTTAAATGAGCCACGTGGTAGCTCAATGTACCATTTGGTTGTTAATCCTATCAGCGTTCTCTGAAAAAGTCTTAATTGAATCGAATCGTCAATCAAAGAGTTGGATGCACACCAGAGGTGGTAAGTCATGACATGGTTAGAAGGGTCCTCTCCTGATTTACCTTCAAACTTCGGGATATCACTAGGAAACATATTTTGCATTGGCGGCCAATACGAAAGATAATATATCGGGTCATTTGTAAGGCACAATAAATCAGGTAAATCCAAAGTTGCTATGAATGGCAACCAACTGTTAGGGTCCTGCTGATTAAATTGATAACTTTGTGGAACTATACCAGTTCCGGGAGGAGGATATCCTGGAATAGCCTGTGCATTTAGAATCGGAATGCCCCCTGGATAACCAGGATTAACCGGACCATAGTGGGGTTGAGTAGATATCTAATACGTGTACCCAGGGTACGGTTTATGTTGATATACTGGAATTTTTGCTACAGTTCCATATTGATACTGCCCTTGGTACGGTTGATAAACAAACTGAGGTTGGCTTGTTATAACTGTACTTGTACCAGGTTGACTTGCAGGCATCTGAATAGTAGTTTGGACTGTAGGTCCAGACTGTGGAGCAGAAACTTGAGGGATTGGTACTGATACTTGAGGAGCTATAGAAATAGGAGTTGTAGATACTCCAGGAATAGGTTTGGTAGCTTGAACAGAAGTTGGTGCAATAGTTTGCATTGGAGTTCTAGGTGTACTCGGACTGGGCTGTTGAGCCGTACCTGATGCAGGTACCTGAACAATAGGTTGAACAGGTTAGACAGGTTGTTGGATTTGAGTATAACCAATCGGTTGTCCAGGTTGATAATAAGGTACTTGCATATTAGGCTGCAAATTCTGTTGAACTTGGGATGGATCCCACACTGTATTAACTCTGAGATATGAAGGTCCCATTGAAGGTTGTGGATAGGAAGGACCATATCTAGGTTGATAATTTGGAACATATGTTTGATAATTAGCTGGATAATTCCCACCTCCTTGAAACAATTGTTGTTCTGGGTAGAACTGCTGCCCTAAAGGAGGCTGTGGACCTTGAGTTGGGTACAGACCTTGAGTTTGATATTGACCCTGAGGTATGTACTGACCGTAAGGTATGTATTGTCCTTGAGGTTGCCCCCTAAGCAGTAAATTACTAACTTGAGGTTGCCCCCCAAGCGGTAAATTACTACTTTGAGGGTCAGGGTTTGGAACGTTTCCAGGCATCATATAAATTTGTTCCGCATTTACAATTTCGGTATTTTATTCATTTGGAACAGATGATGGTATACATTTGTCGGGAGAAGGAGCTAATCCTGAGAAAATACCAGAAAGTGACTGGTATCCCACAGGGACAAATGGACACCATATAAATATGTTTCTAGAGATGCTGAAAACATTGAGGACTCACCATACATGATTAATGGAGGTCTGTAACCTCTTGGTATAGCATAAAAATGAATTCGGGGTGGCGAATAGTTTAGACCAATTCTCTGTAGAAAGTCTGTCAATGGAGAATACCAAGGATCTTGCTTGAAAGGGCTATAATAAATCGATTCACTTGGTCTAAGATCTGGAGCTTCCTGAGTTGAAGGAAGAATAATTTCTTCTTCAGTGTCAGTAACTTCTTCAATACTAATGAGACCAAGAGGAAGATTTTATGTGATACGATACTTCACTCTAGGTGAATCTGGATGATGAGGGGTTGGATCAAGGAACGAAGAATTAATATCAGATATAACCGTTACATTCTCTAGTTCAGAAACTTCATGTTCTGAATCTGATAATTCACTAGTTGTAGAAACAAGCTCGGCTAGTTCAGAAATTGAAACTCTATGTGGAGTACTTTCTGCAATATGAGGTTGATCTATTTCGTATTCAGGATGAACAATTATGGATGTTTCTTTGTGTTTAGTTGATCCAGTCCCTGATGTTTGTCATTTTTTATATTTAAGTCTTTCTAACTAGCTGTGTGTATTCAGGGGTTTCCCCCTGCATTCTACGTGATTGCGTAGGTAATTCGGCCCCGATTAAAACTTTTAACACAAGAAATCAAAATTTTAACAAAATATTATAAATTCTCTAAGGAAACAACCAAATTGATCACATGCCTAGAAAATCTAAGAGATCAAACCACACAAAAACAGTAGATTCCTGCACTAAAAACACTAGTTGGTGATGAAATCCAACATTCTATAATTTTAATGCAGAAATAGCGGTTGGAACAGTTACCCCGACAACCTGCTTAATGAAACAGACTAGTGCAAGTTTCTCCACTTAAACCATCTCGAGTGAAGAGAACCCTCCGGAGAGTCCAAGTGAGTCTAATCGACGTCTGCTCCAGGTACAGTGGGACATTCCCTCCACTGTCACCTTGGGAAATAATCCTAAAGTTTATAGCCACTAAGGTCACCAACTGGAACAAATATACCTGAGGGAGCAGTCTACAATCTGATATACACACAAAGGCACAGTAACTAGCTCAATCCCCTTGAAGGCTCCTTGAGATAATCCAAGGTTTACCGACAAGTGACCCCAGGCTCCTCGACAATGGTCTATCCGAGGTTTACCGTTTTTAATACGTGCACATCTGCTATCTTTCCCAATGAGATAGGTACGACTACCTCACTGGTTCGGACATGATCTCGTGCTTAACTCTTTTAAGAAGATCTTCCCAGAGCACACATGCTACAATTGGATTTTTTCTACTGTAAGATTACTACTTATTTGTTTGAACTACCTTCGAATGTTAATTACAACCTATTCCAAGACACTAGCCTAAGCTAAGTTGGTGGAAAAGAGCCTTAGAAAATGTAAAATTTCTAGATTGATTTTAATTAAGCGTTACTTTTCGTTTGGTTGTTTCTTAGGACAGAAGGTATGGAAGTGAAACTTCGATGATATTTTATGACCCGACTCAAAAATACGCTAAGATGCATCTATATGAAAAGCAACTCATTTCTTTTCAATGAAATCTATTTAAAGGAAAGATCTCGAGAGATTAAATTATTTTCAAAACATCAATTCTTTCTTCTCTAAACAAGAATATTTGAAAAGAAGAAAATTTCTTGAGAACTCAATTTCACAGAAAAAAGATCACTTGTTCAAAATGAAATTCCTTGTATCATTCAAATCAGAAACTAGAATCAAACTTCTTCCAAAAGAAAACTAAAAACTCCTAAAATCAGAAAATTCAAAATCAAAAGAAAACTCTAATTTTGAACTCTATCTAAATGGTTTTGAGAATGTTTATGCTTAGTTTGTGATCTAACCAAGAACTTTCTTCTTATCTCAGCAAGAAATCAAAAACATCTAATAATGGTTTAAAGTGAAATTCAGACCTTATCAAGCTAAAAGGTTTTCTAAATTTGCAAATGAAAATAAAATCTAATTTTCATAAAAGAAAGATTTGCAACAAGTTCAGTGGCTCAACAAGAAAATGATGACATACCAATCAGTTAAGGTGTTTCTAATTTAGAGCAACAAGAAGACAGGGCAAACACTTACTCCAAAAATGCAAATCAGCTGAAAACTCACTCAAACACAAAAATTGTCAAAGGAATTTTAGAAATAAAACTTTGACAGTCAAGACAAGTTGGGGAAAACACAAAGAATCTGGTAATCTTGCTCCAAAAAAGAGAATTCTTAATTTTTCAAAAAATTTCCTCAAGTCCGCAGGTTTTAATAAAGAATAGTGCAGTACCCAACTATTTTTACACTAAAACCGCGGAGGCTACTGCACTATTTTTAAATAAAAACTGTGGAGACCAGGAAAAATATAGAAAAAATAAAAATTCGGATTCATTTTTCAAGGATTCCGATAAGTTATCTACCCAACCGGATTTTAGACTAATCAAAAGCAGAAAACTCTTTCAAAAGTCAAACTAAAAATCAAAAAAGAAAACGAAGTTAATTTTCCCCAGTGGATTCGCCATTTTGTTATGCGAGTAAATCCTTCTTGCGGACAAGAACGATCTCCCTAGTATCCTAAGGAGATCTAGAAACAAACAACCAAATGCAAACCATTTTATCTAGATCATTTATGATTCAGAATTATTAATTAACAAAGTATGAGGACATGCCCCTACCTGAAGTCCAACACTTGATGTAATCTTTAAATCCAGTCACTCCAAAAGAGGTCACTTCAATGTGTGAAACCTGCAATCAAAGACAGAAAGGAGGATTAAAATCACCTGCAAGATATAATAATTCAGAAAAAACATTAACCTATCTCAGTGATCAAGGAATCCAAGAATTAAATTACTCAAATAGATACATGAACAACTTAATGAGAAAATAGAATCCATTTGTATTAACTTGTATGATAAGAAGTAACCTTACAACCTTGTTGACTTGATGTTATACAGGTTCTTCCGGGGTCCTGAACAACTATTTTCCCTCAGTTTGACAAGCCTTCTTCTCTCCGAACTAGCATGAAACTATGGATATGAGTATGTGATCGTTCTCATACCAATGATGCCAAGTATAGAAAGTATAATTTCTTTAGCAATTCTCTTCTGCAAGTTAAGAAGTACCCTTGATACTGAAACATGAGTTCAATTTATGGGAGAATGAAGGAAGTTTCAGTTTCATAAAGAGGGGGATAGATTCCTCTCATTAAGGGATTTTAACTCCAAATACCAAGGGATAATCTCCATTAATGAAGGGATAAAGGTTCATGAATTAAAGGATGAAGCTCGACTTGATTACGCTTTTAGAAGCCTCTAGTTGGGAGAATATTTGAACAGCTAGGCTTCGAGAACTTAATTTTTCTTTTATTTTACCTTTTACGGGGGTCTGTAGTTTTAATAAGCAGAACGTGTGGGATGTGCCGTAGGTTATAGAGCAAGAAACCGCGATACCACATGTAAGAACTAGGAAAAGTGCAGACTTAGGCTTTTTAGGGTTTTAATGAGCTTTTCTCCAATTCCAAGATTTGTTTTAGGAACTTTATGGTTTTGGACCTCTAAGGGAGCATAATATAGGTAATGATGAACCCATATAGACAGCTAAATTTCATGGTGACAAATTTTAGTGTAACAGTTGGTCAGAGCAAGTCAGTGAGCAGGTAATCGGAATTGCAGTGTAGGGTGTGCTTTAGGATTGAAGCAAGACATTGAAATTGATCCATATTCTCATCTGAATTAATGCAAAGTAGTGAAGGGGTTTTTCCCCATTGGGTTCCCCTATGAAATTATTGAGTTCCTTGTTTTTTTATGGTTGCACGTTATTGCATGTGTTTCAATTGTGTGTTTTCCTTTCCACAGAATTGTATAAGAAATTTGTGTCTCCTGATTTCAATTAAAATTCATTAGCAGTAGCAAATTTCTTGCCATTTTTACATGGTATCGGAGCTACGGAAGAATACATATAAACCTTATTCCATATTTTCTCTTAGAGAAAATTTGATTTACAAAGTTTTTGGTGCAGATTCTGTTACGAAACCAACTCCAAAAATAGAAGAAAAGAGAGATCAATGCCTTAGAATTCAGCCACTTCGAGGGGGGAAACTCCTTTACTTTACATAAATGAACAATTATTGGTTGATTCAAATGAAAAAAACTGCCTTTCTATATATAGGAGTCCATGGGGTCACAATATAATCCTAGCTGACCTAACAATAATAATTTAAGGGCACACCAATAACAATAGTGGGGTTTTATGGGGCACAATAATAACAATATGGGGACAGTAACAATAAGGGGGATACACTAACAACAATAAGGGACTACACTATTAATATAGGGACCTGACATGCCCCTCTCCTTTAAACAAGTGTTGCCCTCAATGCTTGAGTAGCTCTGGATGTTTCTGTATAAAATTACCATCCTCCCATGTGGAATCTTCAGTGGGTAAGTTCTTCCACTTGATGAGATACTCTGAATTGATCGATTGTGTAGCTGTCGAGTTCTTGTTTCCGTAACTACTTCAGGTTCCAATATGATTTTTCCTTCCTCATCAATTTCTGGAAATATTGTTTGAACTGGAAGTTTGTTCCCTATAACCTTATTTAAGCATGAAACATGGAAAATTGGGTGCACTCGAGAAGAAAAAGGAAGCTCCAATTTGTATTCCATAATACCAATCTTTTGCAACACCTTGTAAGGACCATAATACTTTGGCGATAATTTATTATCCTTCTTAGCTTGATTGAAGGAAATTTATTTGTATGTTTGTGGCCGTAAAAATACCCAGTCTCCTACATCAAAAATTCTCTCGCTACGATGTTGATTTTCCTGTTGTTTCATTTGATTTTGTGCCAAGTTTAGGTTATCCTTTAAGAGTTGGAGAACTTGTTTTTTATGCTCGATTTGAGCTTCCACTACTTGAACCTTATAATTTTATCTTAAAGATGATGTGATGGACGGTGGATGATATCCATAAAGTGCCATAAATGGGGTCATTTTTGCTGCAGTATGGAAGGAACTGTTATACCACCATTTAGCCAGAGGTAACTACTTGACCCATTGTGTTTGTTTATCAAATACAAAACAACGAAGATATCCTTCCAAACATTTGTTCACTATCTCAGTTTTCCCATCGGATTGAGGATGATAAGATGAGTTATGGGCTAATTGAGTACCCAAACAAGAAAATAATTCCGTCCAAAAATTTCTAGTGAAAATGGGATCTCTGTCGCTTAAAATAATCTTTGGGTCTCCATGTAGCTTTTGAATTGTTTCCATAACTACAGTAGCAACTGTACTTTCTTTAAATGGATGAGATAATGCATAAAAGTGTGTATACTTGGTAATTCTATCAACTACCACCATGATGACACTCTTTCCTTCGGACTTAGGTAAACCTGTGATAAAATCCATTGAAGCCTCCTCCCAACGTTGACATGGAATGGATAAAGGTTATAGCAGACCCGGGGTCTTAATTGTCTCAACTTTATTTTGCTGGCAAACCAAACATTCTTCCACAAAATTTTGAATATCAGATTTAAGGCCATCCCAAAAAAAAAAAAAATCACCCTGTGGTAAGTTTTTTAAAATCCCGAGTGTCCTCCTACGGGAGAGGTGTGCAATTCCAAAAGAATATTTTGTTTTATTTGGGAATTCTTACAAAGATATAAGTGATCTTTGTACCATAAGTAATCATTTTTCCAAATAAATGCATCGGTTGTACTGGGATCTTGCTGCAACTTTTGAATTAGTTTCCATACTTCTTCGTCATTCTTCCATTCCTCCCTTGCTTCGGTTATCCAATCTGGTTGGATAATAGAAATGGCACAAAGCAATGCTTCCACCTCCTCATCCTTTCTTGAGAGTGCGTCTGCAACAACATTTAGCTTCCCTTTTTTGTAGATGATTTCAAAGTCATAACCCAACATCTTTGTGACCCATTTTTGTTGCTCTTCTGAAGATAGTCTTTGTTCCAAAAAGTGTTTAACACTATCATGATCAGTTTTTACCTTGAAGTGTCTTCCCATTAGGTAAGTTCGCCATTTCTTTAGTGCATGCAGTATTGCTAACATTTCCTTCTCATAAATAGGTTTCTGTAAATACTTTCCTTTGATTGGACGACTTTCAAAAGCAATGGGTCTTCTTTCCTGCATCAAAACTGCACCAATTCCATTTCCTGAGGCATCACATTCCACAATAAATGTTTTTGTGAAGTCTGGCGTAGCTAAGACCAGTGCATGGCACATTGCCTCCTTAAGACGTTCAAAGGCCTTAGTTTCTTTAGGAGTCCATGAAAATGCATCTTTCTTCAATAATGTTGTTAGAGGTGCTGCTATTCTCCCATAATTCTTAACAAAATTGTGATAATACCCTGTTAACCCGAGAAATCCTCGCAACTGCTTTATGGTTGTGGGGACTTTCCATTCCTTAATGGCTTTAATTTTGTTAGGGTCTACCTTAACACCCTCGTAAGATACAATATGACCCAGATATTCCACCTCTTGTACTCCAAAGAAACATTTGGATGTTTTTTCATATAATTGTTTCTCCTCCAATAGTTTGAGCACCCCGTCAACATGTTGAACATGATCCTTCCAAGACCTGTTGTAGATTAGTATATCATCAAAAAATACTAGCACAAATTTTCTAAGGAAGGGTTTGAAAATGGAATTCATCAACCTTTGAAATGTAGAAGGTGCATTGGTAAGGCCAAAAGGCATGACCAAAAATTCATAATGACCCTCATGAGTTCGAAATGTTGTTTTCAGAATATCTTCAGTCTTCATTCTAATTTGATGATATCCTGAACGAAGATCCAACTTGGTAAAATAAATTTCTCCATGTAATTCATCCAATAATTCATCAATCACAGGAATGGGAAATTTATCTTTAATAGTGAGCTTATTGAGCTCCCTATAATATGGACACATGTGCCATGATCCATCCTTCTTGTGCACCAATACTACTGAAGAAGAGAGAGAACTTTGACTAGGTTGAATTATACCAACCTCTAACATTTCTGCAATCATATGTTCAATTTCGCTCTTTTGGACATAAGGATATCTGTAAGGCCTGATGTTTGGAGGAAGACTTCCTGGAATCAAATGAATAGCATGATTATGATCACGAATAGACGGGAACCCTTTGGGAGTTTCAAACACCTTGGAATGATTGTCCAAGACTTTTTGGAGATCTGGAGAAATAGATGATTTAGATGTTGGAACTTCTAGTGAGCATAATTGTACAATTACGCCTCGTTGTTATTTCTTTAGAAGATTTTTCATTACATTAGAGCTTATTATCTTTCCCAGCTTCCCTGCGACACCTCGTAATTCAACTTCCTTTCCTTCCAAAAAAAATTCAAGAAAAGTTCTTGAAAACTAAAAGCTATCGTCCCCAAAGATTGTAACTATTGTACTGTAGCAAAACTTCCATCTTTATAGATGTGAGTGGTAGGCTTCCTTGTCACCATAATTTTACTTTCAATTTTTCTTGCCAACCTGAATGCCTTCTCCAATGAGTCAGGTCCCCAAAGGAAAACATCATGTAGGATGTTATCCTTTAAAGTCCCTATGAAGACATCAATCATGTATTCCTCTTGAATATCAGTTACCCTTATATTCAAATTTTGGAAGTCCTCAATGTGCTCCACCATTGTACTCTCTTTTTTTTAGATTTATCAATTTGCTAATGAAGGTGTTTCTCTTTGTATCCTCATAATGTGCTATCATTTCCTCTGTAAAAATTGACCAAGTGATAATTATTTTTACGAGATCAAAGTCATCGATACCATACAAATGTATTTTTTTCTTAATGTAAAGTTGCAATGAATACCTTTTGTGTGTTTCGCACATTATGGAGATCAAAATATTGCTCCATCTGTAGTATCCATGTTACAGAATCCTTGCCATCAAACTTCTTCATATCCATCTTTGGAATATGGTGGGTCTTACATCCAGCATTAGAGTTTATGAAATCGCGATTAACATTTATTTTGTTCTCATCATGAGTTTCATGTACTACCTTTTCGCCATTAGGAATCATTTCTTGTATCAACTTTGTCAAACCTTCCATTTCTTCTTTTATATCATTCTTAATGTCTTCCATGTCATCCATCTTAGCGTCCATGTCATTCTTCAAACTATCCATCTTAGCTTCCACACCTTTCTTCAAACCATCCATATTAGCTTCCACGCCTTTCTTCAAACCATCCATATTATATTCCACGCCTTTCTTCAAACCATCTATCTTAGCTTCCATGCCTTTCTTCAAAACTTCCATTTCATTATTTGTTGCTCTTTGTGAGAGCGAAATTTGATGCACTTGCCCTTGTAATTTTGATATATCATGTTGCACTTCTTCCTCTTCATGAGTCATAGTAGAGCCTTCTGGGGGCTTAATGTGTGTTGAATTATTTTTAGGGGGGATTTTAGAACCCAATACTGATATCTATGCTTGGATATGCCCTTGGAAACACTTCAAACTGATTTTTCAAACAAGACTTATATAATTTGAAAAAAAATACACACCTTTTTCTTGCTTTTCAAGAGCTTGATATTGAAACTGATGTATCTCTGTAATTTTGGATCCCCAAGAATTGATCTTAGATCTTATAGTATCCCTCTAAGTATTCTTTCCAATGCCATAGGCCTGACCTGATTTGGGTTCTTCAAGGAAAAGTTATGCCCAATCTCCCACAATGACCTAATTATGGACTGGTTCAGTAGATCAAACTTGTACGGCTTTCCATGTGTCACTGTTTCCTCCTTCTGCTCTGAAATTGATACACAGGAAACTACAATCTATGTAATTTTAATCGCTTTTCACAAAATTCTAATCCGATGCTCAGAGAGAGATTTATGACGATTTTTCCAAGGTCACCTATTTGAGATGAAATTCAAGATCCTGCAAAAACCATAACTTCCACAAATCATATCTCCAAAAATATTGTGAACCAAGATCTAAAATTTGTACACTAGCTTCCTCATGATTTCATCACAAATGGGTTTTTTTATTAGCATCTAAACCTTTGTAGAAAAAAAATTATAGAGAAAATTCCACAATGACCTGTTTGAAGCAGCGAAACCCTAGAATCCAAAGCTCTAATACCAAATGTTATGAAACCAGCTCCAAAAATAGAAGAAAAGAGATATAAACACCTTATAATTCATCCACTTCGAGGGGAAACCTCATTTACATTAAATAAATGAACAATTATTGGAAGATTCAAATGACAAAACCTCCTTTCTATATATAGGAGTCCATGGGGTCACAATATAATCCTAGCTGACCTAACAATAATAATGTAAGGGCACAACAATAACAATAGTGGGGTTTTATGGGGCACAATAATAACAATATGGGGATTATAGGGGTACAACAATAACAATAAGGGGGATACACTAACAAAAATAAGGGACTACACAAGTAATATAGGGACCTAAGAGATTATCTTCTGTGCAGGAAAAATGTCTTTCAATGGATTGAGGATTTCTCAAATTTTTGTGCTCCTAAAGACATGATGGAAGTTGTCCTGGATGAGAATGGAGTATGGGTATATACACAAATTGATATTCCAAAACCATCAACATCAAATGCATAAGCACTTTCTCAGTGGAAGAAAGGCACAACAAAAGCCAAGAGGATTATTATGGAGGGTGTCAGAGATCATGTGGTTTCAGAACTTGCCTGGAAAGGAGACTCCTTTTGCAATGTGGAAAACTATCACAGATATATGCCAAAGTAGAAATGAAGCGGATAAATTGGAATTGAGAGATAAACTTAGGAGCATTCGAATGCAGAAAAATGAAACCATTCCATAGTACCTATCCAGATTCACTCAGATTCGAGATGAACTTGAAGGAGTAGGAGAAAATGTGCCATCATCTAAACTTGTGAGTTTAACACTCCTCGACCTTCTGAAATCCTGGCACAACTATCAGGAATTATTTAATGAAAGAGACAAGCTACCAAATTGGGAGAGATTTTAGTCTGATTTGGTGTAGGAAGAGATCAGAAGAAACACTAGAGATGGTGTCACATCCAAATCTAAGGGGGAATAAAACTTTACTATAGCATGCAGAGGAAATAAGGCCAAGGGAAAGAAGGCCCAAGCCTAAGGAAGAATCTAGCCATAACCATGGTAAGAAGAAGGACCTCAGCAAAATTAAATGTTTTCACTGCCATGAATATGGACACTATGCAACCAACTGTCCGCACAAGAAATTTGGGAAGAATCTCGTAGGAGGAGCAGGAGGTGATACTCTCACATCACAATTCAAATTGGATTTCACCGTCATTGCATGCATGGCAAGTATTGTATGAGGCAGTGTATGATACTTGGACTCTGGAGCATCATTTCATATGAAAATATCTAATGATTTATTTAATAGCCTAGACAAGAAGGACCTACAATTACACATAAAACTTGGAGATGATGGGAGGTATAGTACCAAAGGGATTTGTACTGTCACCGTTAAGAGAGAGTAACACTCCCATATTCACCTAAAAAATGTAATGTATGTGCCTGGTCTGGAAAGAAATAAAATAATAATAATAAATAAATAAGTTTAAACAAATATATATATATATATATATATATATATTAAAAAATTAAAAATTAAATTAAATTAAATTAAAAAATTAAAAATTGTAGCTGTATTGGAGGACAGAGGATATGTAATTGTGTTCAGTAAAGGGAAATATTATCTGAAGCATGTTTCTACTGGACAAGTAAAACAAATTGGTGTTAGAGTGAAAAATGTCTACAAGATAGAGGTGGATGCATGCATTGCATTGAGTAGAAAAGCATAACATGTTCATAGTCGAGATGTTGGAGAGCTCTCACATAGGCGCATGGGTCACCTACACCATGGAGCTTTGAAAATCGTGTAGCAGATCACCACAAGACTTCCAAAATGCACCCTTGACCAATATGATATTTTCAGGGGATGCACCCTTGGAAAATATGTGAAATCTTCCTTCCAGGGTTGAGATAGTAGAGCTAGAGCCACCTTGGAGTGAGTATACTCAGATGGGTGTGGACCATTTTCTACAATCTCAGTTGCAAAGCACATGTATTATGTAATTTTCATATATGACTTTTCCCCCATGTGCCAAATCTATTTTATGAAGAAGAAAGATGAAGTCTTTACAAATTTTGTTGAATTCAAAGCATTAGTTGAAAATGAGTGTGGACAAAAAAATTAAATCCCTGAGAAGTGACAATGGAGTATAATTTGTATCTAATTCCTTCAAAATAATTTTTTGCATGGGAAGGTATTAGAGGATAACTAATTGCACCCCAAAACCCACAACAAAATGGGGTGGCAGAGAGGCAAAATAGAAGCATTGTAGGAGCTACAAGAGCAATGTTGCATGACCAAGGATTTCCATTATCCTTGTGGGCAGAAGCTTGTTATACAAAAATTTATTTGCATGAAAACCAAAGCCCTCACAAAATACTTGGCATGATCACACTCGAAGAAGCTTTCTCTGGGAGGAAGCTAGATGTATCCCATTTTTGAATTTTTGGAGATACAACTTATTGTCATGTATCCAAGGATAGAAGGAAAATTTTGGCGCCTACAACTGAGACAAGGATCTTTGTAGTAGACACAGAGACACCTCATAACTATTGAGTGTATTTTCCCTCAGTTGGGATGAAAATGATGAGGATAGATGTCAGATTTGATGAGAAGAAGGCTATTAGAAGCTCTCTAGAGAAAGAGTCGAGTATTCCACCAGAGGAGGAGCTTCTAGCTCCAAAGGAGGAGCCTCAGTCAAAGCCTCAGGATGTTGTGGAGCATCCACATGTGGAGGAGCAGAGAGCAGGCTGAGTGGAGGCACCCACTCGACCAAAATATTCAAGAGAAGGGAGGAAGAGAACCAGAGAGGCTGACAGGTTGGTGTAGGATGCACGTGAGAATGTGGGAGCTCATACATCCTTGTGTAGGCAAAGTATATGACTAGTCATATACACTGGTTATATGGCATTCATTACATAACTCATTGATTCTAAGCCTTCTTCATTTGAAAAAGCAGATTCTTAGCTATTATGGTTATATTCCATGGTGGAGGAGTATGAATCCATCATGAAGAACAATGTATGGGAGGTGGTTCCAAGACTAGAGAACAAGTCAGTGGTTGGTTCCAGATGGATATACAGAGTGAAACATGCAACAGATGGTAGTATAGAGAAGTACAATGCCAAATTTGTGGCCAAATGATTCTCACTGGTAGATGGAATTTACTATGACGAGACATTTCCCCCAGTGGAAAGATACTCCTCCATAAAAACCATTCTAGAATTATCTGCACAATTAGGGTGAAAGATACACCAAATGGGTGTGAAGACTGCTTTCCTCAATGGATCAATTGAGGAAGAGATTTACATAGAGAATCCTGGGGTGTTTGATACATTTGACAGGGAGACACGTGTGTATACTCAGGAGAGCCCTTTATGGTCTCAAGAAAGCACCCTGTGCTTGGTACACTCGCATAAACTCTTATATTAGTGGACTTGGATTAACTAAGAGTGAAGCGGATGCCAATATCTACTACATTGTGGTAGATGGAAAATTGCTTATCTTAGTCCTGTTTGTAGATGAATTGATACTGACAAGGGATGAGAAGATGATCTAGTTTGGCAAGGAGGACCTTGTAAGAGAGTTTGAGATGAAGGACATGGGCTTGATGCACTACTTCCTTGGTTTGGAGGTGTGGCAAGGAAATGGATAGTTGTTTGTGGGTCAGGGGAAGTATACCTCTAAACTACTTCAAAGATTCCATATGAAGGACTGCAAGCCTATGAACACTCTTGTGGCTACCAATTGGATGAAGGATGATGCTTCTACAAGACAGGTAGTAGATGCCACCATCTACAGACAACTAGTGGGGTCCTTGATGTATCTGGTGAACACAAGGCCCAAGATATATTATGCAGTTAATCAACGGAGGCAATTTCTGGTGAAGCCTACCAAGCTTCGCTACAAAGCAACAAAACATGTGCTTAGATACCTCAGAGGCACAAGAGATTTTTGGTTATGGTACAAGAGGATTGTTGGTGTGGCGCTCCAAGGCTTCACTGATGTAGATTTGGTAGGGATTCCATCAGACAATAAGAGCACTTCAGGAGCTATCTTCAGTGTTGGGTCAAAAACTATTTCCTAGTATAGGTGGAAACAAAGATCTATAGCACTCAACTCAACAGAGGTTTAGTATATGGTTGTCAGTCAAGAAACATGTGAGGCCATTTGGATGAGGAAAACTCTTGTTGGTATTTTCAGTTAGGAGATGGATCCTACGTGATTTACCGTGATAATAAAAGTTGTATCAAATTCTCTAAAAATCTAATATTTCATGACAAGTCCAAGCGCATTGATATTAGGTACCATCAATTGAGAGATTGTGTGCAAAGGAGAAACATGATGTTGCAGTACATTCCCATAGAGGAGCATCAATTGAGAGATTTTTTGCAAAGGAGAATCATGATGTTGCAGTACATTCCCATAGAGGAGCAGGATGTAGATATTTTGACTAATACATTGTTAAGAGGCAAATTTGGTTTCCGCAGGACTAGGATAGGGGTGATGCAAAACCCTTTTCTTGCAAAGAGGGAGTATTAAAATTACAGCAAGAAAATTTTTCATTTTACTTGTGCCTTAGTCAAATGGAGAAATTCGATTTTCCACGAGTGTCGTGGATTTATCTCCTAGTTAAATCTATAAATTCGAGTTTGTAGGCTAGAAGTAGAATTGTTCATGATTTGATTGCCAAAATATAGCAATCTAGTTGAGTCATTTTTAGTTAAACTTCATTAATTGAGCTCTAGTCTAGAATATAATTAGTACGAGTTCAGTTGAGTAGTTATAACAATTGTTAACTCTTTGATCTCTCATTTAACTAATCAATTTACTAAAAATAGTCAGAGTCATGCATGGAATTTTAATTTCCTAGTTGGAGTGGAGGAAAAGGCACATTGTAATTATCAATTGTATACTAGTTGAGTGTACAATGTTTTTGCATTGAGAAGGTGGTCAATTCCTTCATGATTTATGCAAGGAAATAGGGAATTCTTCTATTTTTTAGGGGCTAATTTCCTCAAGGATTGCGCAAGGAAATAAGAGGAAATCATAGGCCTATTTTGGCTAAGTGTTGGTCAGAGCATGTTAGTGAGCATGAGATCAAAATTGCAGTGCAAGGTTTGTTCAGGATTAAACCAAGACATTGCAATTGATTCATATTCTCATATGAATTAACACAAAGCAACAAAGGGGTTTTTCCCAGTTGGGTTCCCCTATAAAATCATTGTGTTCATTATGTTTTAATGGTTGCATGTTGCATGTGTTTCTATTGTGTGTTTTCCTTTCCACAAAATTGTAGAAGAAATTTGTGTCTCTTGATTTCAATTAGAATTCATTAGTAGTAGCAAATTTCTTGCCATTTCTACACTTTTCTTTTTTAATTTTTTCTTGATAACCTCATAAATCCACCTTTTTCAACATAATTACATCCATTTCATTAACTTTATACTATAATTGACACAACCTAAATTCCAAGTCTTCACTTTCTTGACGAGTCAAGGATGAGCCTTCATTAAGTTTAACTGGTGTAGTAGCTTTCTTTGGATGCATGTTGGAAAATAATAACTTTTAGTCACAAAAAAAAAAATTATTATAATTAGCAGTTAGGTCACTTATAAGTTACACACCTTTAAAACCTTAATTTGGAGAATATATGAATGACTGAAGTTTTTCTTGATATACTCTAAGATTTGAGTCCTTCTGGATATGAAACTTTGGTATGTAATACTTTGATATGTATTTTCTATAATTCCATAAGTGTGACTAGAATTTGGTATTTCGGGTGAAAGTTATGGTAATTTTCCAAAAATTTGTTGATTTTTGGCCTC
Organism: Pinus albicaulis; assembly: GCA_034641835.2. Taxonomy (NCBI): domain Eukaryota; kingdom Viridiplantae; phylum Streptophyta; class Pinopsida; order Pinales; family Pinaceae; genus Pinus; species Pinus albicaulis. The sequence goes on from CM076572.1 coordinate 48,305,728, forward strand.
TTCCAATGAGCAAAATTATATAACATGCCATGTGTCCAATTATTCAAATTTAATTTTGAAATTTTTAACCGAAGTACTTATGTATGTCTCTTGAGATCCCTGGATATTTCACAATTTGAAAAGCCCAAAAAAAAAGCTGTAGTAAAAATACCAAGTTGACCTACTTAAAATTTATTTTAGAATTGTTCACAAACCCTAACTTCCACAGGGTATAAATCCAAAAGTATTGAGAACAAAATTATGAAATTTGGGAACCCCAAATTCCTTATATAATATATCTAAATTTAGAGTGAAGTAAGATCTAAAATTTGAACCCAATATTCACCAAGATTTCTCCTCAATATGGTCCAAGTTTCACTTTCTGAAACTTCCCAGAAAAAAATTGTAGTGAAAATTCCACAATAACCTTTTAAAAGTAGCAAAACCATGGGATCATGAAATTTGATACCAAATTTTATGGACCTTGTGCCTTAAAAATGATAAGGAACCAATAATTATAATCCTATTCAAGGGTTAAACCTCCTTTTACAATGAAAACAATATACAAGACAAGATTTGATGATCCTAAGACTAGGCCTCTTTAGTGTACATATAGGTGATAAAGGGTACACTTATAATAAAATGGGACCATGTTATGTTTTAGCCTACATAATAATATAATAATAGTAACGTAATCACTCAATATTTAGGGCTTAATAAGGGGTTTCCGGGTTACATGGGCTTAATATTGGGTTTAACATATTGTAGTAGCCTTGAAAAGGAAAAGAAACACTACCTCAAAAGTTATTGAAACTTGTGAACCGAGAAGATAATGCAGCAAAAGTAGAAATTGATAATGTCAATCAAGTGATTGCTTAGGTGGGAATATAATTGGATAAACACTTACAATTGCAAAGTATATATCCCATGAAGGACTAACTATTTTTTAGGAATAATTTGTGTCATTGCACCATACCATTTATAATAAAGAAGCTAGAAAAATTCAAATTAAAAAAGTTAAATTCAAGAATAAGAAAGTTATATGGAAATGGAAATTGAGGTCAAAGAGCTAAAGCCCTCCATAATTCTCAATATATATCAAGCCATTGGCAATGCACTAGCTCACTCGATAATAAAGAAAAAGTTAGAAAATGCTAGACTAAAGAAAATGATAAGTGAGCTTGAGGATGTTTTGAGTCTTAGGCCATAGTTTGCAAAACCATTGTTTATCATTACCTCAGACCATTTTTCTCTAGGAATAATTATGTCATGTTCTAAATTAAAAAAAAATTGTTGGGTTATTAATTGGAATTAGAAAATATGTTGTTGAGAACATAAATAAAAACCTCAATACATTTTTAAAGCATAGGAAGTTGGTGTCATTTAAAGAAGTTTGGGAAGTAAAGTTTCTTCTCTTACTGAATGTCTTCAAAAATATTTAGAAAATGATGAATATTTTTATAAAAATGCATTAAATACATTCATGTCAGGGGTATCAGACATGGATGACTACACAAGAAAGCAACGATATCTCCCTTCCAAGAGAAGAATAAAGGAAATAAAATCTTTTTGGCTCACAAGGATTGACATCCTTAGACAACTAATAGCTAGTTGTAACACCTTGGAGGAGAAAAGAAGTGAATTATTTTGAAAGATCTAGATATTGTAGAAGAACTTGAGGGCCCACTGCTAATAATAAATGTTGCGTTTGTAACTAAAGATCAACTCAAATATAAGTTAAATAGTAGAAGTTTCCTGGGATAGTGAGTTTGACAACCTCACTAGTTTCTTTGAAGAAGAAATTTGAAGATGGTTAATTAATTTTGTGAATGATAATGAAGGCCATATGTCCACTTTAAAATAATTGAATTATGAATGTAATTCTATTGAAGATGAGTTATTTTCACTACAAGTCAAACATGACATAATGGTGTTGGAAATGTTGTCATTGATGGAAAAGGAGATGGCGAAGGAGATAGCATAGAAGCAGAGAGATAGCAAAAGAAGAATGTTGGAAATGTTGACAAGGAGAACATTAGACATGAAGAAAGGAAAAGAGAGATAGCAAAAGAGGCAGCAAAGATGTAGAGAGGTAGCAGAGAGGCCGCAGAGACCTGCATAGAGCTAGAGAGATCTGAAGAGGATGCAGAGGGTCGAGCAACTGTGAAGAGGGCCATTTGAAGAAGAAGCTCAGCAGAGATAGGGCCATTTGAAGAAGAAAATCAGCAAAGACAGGGTCATTTGAAGAAGCAGGGCAGCAAAAAGAAGTAGCTCAGACACCAGGAAGAAGCAGAGACAGGGCTTTTGTATCTGAGATTATATATTGGAGCCATAACTCTGTCCAGAACCCTATTTAATTAAATGCAGAACCGATGGTATAAATATGTAACCAAAAATATGGAAATCTATGGAGGAATGACGTGTTAATATTTGGGTGAATTAAAAGTTAACATATGAAAAGGCGAAACTGAAATAAAACGGAAAGAAGAAGAACCTTGAGGCGGACGAAACCCAGAGCGAAACAGTGAACAGTGAAAGTGGAATTTTATAACCCACTAATGGTATTCGCATTTTTTAAAAGTGGTAATTGAAATCGCTCAAAAAAACGTGATTCCATAGAGTGATGGACGCGTGGCAAAGGCGGTATAAGTGAAACCACTTTTATCGCGCGATTTCAATGTGTTTAAGTTCAGATGGAGAAAAAACACAATATGCGTTTATGTCCATTGGATCATCGGTGTTGGTGCGACAAGGCGTCAACCATTGGATGTGAGCGGGAGTTAACCACTGGGCCCCAGTTCATCGCGTGGATTTGGAGAGATAGACTTCGTGCAAGTGGAGCGCGCGACTACCATTGGATTATTGTATGGTAGCATGACAACATTACAGCCATTGGATGGCGCAATGGTTTATGAAGGTATGTTATAATGCATCGTGGGCCCGAGTGTTAATGGAAGTTCAGGAGTTTACATCTGAGTTAATAGAAATTTGAATATTAATTCAATTTATTTCAAGAAGGGTTATAAAGCCATGGTTCATTATATAAAGACACTACCTGTTAATATCAAAGATAAACTGTATATATATGTGGGCCCAAGAGAAAGACAAAGGTTAAAGGTGCGTTGGACTTTTGGCTTGAATAAAAGTCGAAGTATTGTGGGCCCCATTTTTCTTATATATATATTGAAGTCTGGGTTTTAATCAAAGTTGAGATATTCATTGATGCATTCATAAAGCGGGGTTCAATATAGCTTATTGACCATTGGAGTCAACTTATAAAAGAGTTATACGCCGAGTCTTATGTATATATGGTTTGAAATTAAAGTGCAGTGGGTCAGTTTGATATTTGGGTGAAGATTTAGTGATTGGTTTAACATACGCCAGAACCATTACACAATATACTTTGATATGCAGATGAATAGAGTTCTGGGCCCACAAGTCCCTATTGGTATGTGCATTTGTGCATTGATTTAACAAAGTCGTGGGCATATATTTGATGGTTGATATGTTGTGGCTCATCATAAAATGAGTCCATCAATAAAGTTCAGACGTTGAATGGAAACTCAAACAAAAATGAGGGCCTAGACATACATTGAAGGATAGCAAAGGCGAACTTTATATTCATGAAATGGAATTGACTATGGTTTTAACCATAGAGCATTAAAATTAGCTTCCATATATAAATACCTATGTTATTTGATTGTTGGGTTCTGTCCATAGTGTTAAGAACAGAAAGGTTACTTCCGCAATGATTTATGAAATGAGCTTCCGCAATGAACAGAAATTGCCCAGATCAGAATGTGTATAGAGCACAGTAATGGAAATGCACTTTTACATGCACAGAAATGAAAATGTGGGCTTGACAGGTGTACATACACAGAAAGCAGGAGAGTATGAAGAAACTGAAAAATTCACAGGGCATTTTACAGACATGAAAATGCAGGAGAATATGCAGAACAGTTACACTACAGCAGCAGAAAAGACAAACTCACAGAGAGCCAAAAACTGAATGGATTGAATTGAAATTATTATTTTAACTGAAAATGTAAATGTTTTTATTGATTTTATATTGTTTGTGATGCAAAGGCAAGTCTCCGGAGGAAAAGAAATATCCCACTATAATATTGAAATTTGTACATACTGTTATATTTTTTTGAATGAGTTGGACAAAGGAATGAGAAGGCAGAAGTCAAAGAGTCATGGTTGTTCACTTTGAATTGCAATGAATAAAAACAGTCATGTGATGAACTCTATAAATGATATCACATTGATATGCATAGAGAGGTTAGAGAATGCAGAATTGAGGCTGAGAAGATAAGAAGAAGGAGGAGCAGAAAGAGATGCTGTGAAAAGTCAGAGATGATATAAGACAAATAAGAAAGTTGGAGGACAGCAGTGAATATGGTATAGAACAGAGCTGATATCCAGGTAAATCAGCAAGTGTTTTTGAAAGAGTGAGGAAGTTGGAGCTTCCCTATCAAGTTGTAGCTTGATAGATGTCAGTTGTAGCTGACTGAGGTAGGAGCCTCCTGTACGTTGTAGCCTGCATAAAATAGAGGAATTTGGTGCTTCCATATCAAGTTGTAGCTTGATAGAAGTCAATTGTAGTTGGTTGAGGTTGGAGCCTCGTGTAGGTTGGTGCCTGCAGAAAACTGATGGGAGTTGCAGCTTCCTTGCCAGTTGTAGCTTGTAGAATTGAGGTAGGAACCTCCTGTGGGTTGGAGCTTACAGAAAATCAGTGGTGAGAGGGAGTTGGAGCTTGCCTTTGCATCACAACAAGAATAAGATGTGGTTTTCTCCCTTATGGGTTTCCACTTATGTCTGTTGTCCATATGCATGATGATTATGTATTGATACTTTGTATTTATTTTGCTTAATACATGCTGCTCATTTATTAATATTGTTGTTCCATTGTATATAAAGAAGAAATATTATATTTCCATTAAAATAAATTATAATAAGAACATGATTGCATTAAACTGATTCACCCCCCCCCCCCCCTCTTAGTTTAACCAAGGGTCCAACAATTGGTATCAGAGCAGGTTCCTTCTGTATCAGTTTAACAACTGAAAGGAGATCCTAGGTCCCCAGGATGGCTAGTCAAGAAGGATGCTCAACCAATAAAGCCCCCTTTTTCACCGATGCAAATTATGCCTTCTGGAAAATCAGAAAGAGGACATACATAATGTCTCTAGGAATAGAAGTTTGGGCTGCTGTGGAATTTGGATATGCCCCAAAGGCGACTGACTCAGAGAAAGAAGCCAAACAAGATTTTGTAGCTAATTCAAAGGCCATGAATGCAATCTTAAATGGGCTGTGTGAGGCAGAATTTATCAAAGTAATGCACAGCAAGACTGCCAACGAAATATGGGATACACTAGAAAACATTCATGAGGGAGACAAAAAGGTGAAGACAGCCAAACTTCAAGTCTATAGAGCCCAGTTTGAAAATATAAAAATGAATGATGATGAACACATTGTCGGCTTCTTTTTAAGGGTTGAAAAAATTGTGAATAACATCAAAGCTCTAGGAGAAACCATAAAAGAAGTTGTAATTGTTCAAAAGATTCTAAGATCTCTTCCATCCAGCTTTAACCCAAAGGTGTCTGCCATAGAAGAAACAACTGATTGGGAAACCTTAACCATGAACCAATTACTTGGAAATATAACAGCCTATGAGATGAGACTACCACAAAGGAAGTCAAATGTGAGGGAGGCAGCCTTTAAGACAGAGAAGAAGAAAGAAGAAAAGGAAGATATATGCTCTTGCTCTGATGAAGAAGAGGCCAAATTTGTCAGGAAATTGGATAGAGGCTCAGGTAAATATAAAGGTAAACTTCCATTTAAATGCTTTAACTGTGGAAGAGTTGGACACTATGCTGCTAAGTGTCCTCATAAGAAAACAAAGAATCAGACTCAAGAATCAGAGAAAACCATATCAAAGAACTGACAGAAAGGGAAGAGATTCAATAGAAAGTCTTTCTATGCTTAGCAAGACAACAGTGCATCTGAAGACTCAGATGAATCCTCAAGTGAAGAAGGAACCTCTGAATTTATATTGATGGCTATAGAAGAGCTTGAAGGATTCCTTCTAGAAGATGAGGAAGAAGGTGAAGTTGATCTTGAGGAGGAGCTAAGAAGTGCCTTGGAGGAAATTGACAGACTTAAACTGAAGTGCAGAAAATAGAAAGACATTCTCCTCAAATATGCAAGAGAAGAACAAAATTCAGAAGTCCTCATTCATTTGAAAGTAGATCTTGAAGAAGCCAAGAAGGTAGAAGACATTTTACTTAAGAAAATTAAGGATAAAATTCAGGAACAAGAGAAATTGGAAGAAGAAGTAGTATGCTTGAGGAAGAAACTAGAAAACGCCCAAAGGAAAGTGTTAATAAACACCCCTAAAATGACAAGCTCTGATAAGTTGAATGAAATTCTAGATGCTCAAAGATCTCCTCTGATAAAAACTGGGATAGGCTATGAAGGAGAATCAAGCAAAGGCAAAGAAAAGGAAAACATAAATATCATTTTTGTAAAAGCTGATAAGGATAATGAAGCAGCTCAGAAGGTTCCTACAGAAGAAGAAACCTGCAATGAAGTAAACATAAACCAGAAGAAACCTCAAATGGCAAAGAATGAAACAAATAAACAGTCAACTGAAAAAGGCTCATATACTCCTGTATATGTCAAATTTGGAAGCCATCAAAGGAGATTCTTCCCCCCTATGAAAAATGTCACTTGTTATGCCTGCCACAAACTGGGACATATTGCTGCATACTGTCATACAAGGAGAATCGATTCAAACCAGCAAAGGATGAAAACAGTGAAAATACTACCTCAAGCAAACAAATGGAGAAGACAACCCCTCATCAGGTATGCAAATTGTTTTTATGGATATTGTTTTTACTGTAAGGAATTTGGCCATAAAATCATAGAATGCAGAACATATGGACAAAGACTGATGTTCAAAACCTCAAGGATGTTTATGAATCATGGAGAGTTTACTCGTACTCATAATTCTGCTAAAAATATGATCAAATGTTGTGTATGCCATAAAATTGGACATATGTCTTCCAAATGTCCTCTCAGAGAATGTGGTCCATCATCTCAGAAAGGGTACCAAACAAAAGGATGCATGCAGTGGAAAAAGAAGGTGAATAAATGTGACCTGGCTCTAATAGCTCAAGACCTGAAAAGCCAATGGTATTTCGACAGTGGATGCTCAAAGCATATGACTGGAGATAGAAGCAATTTTATAACCTTTGATGAAAAGAAATCTGGAAATGTTACTTTTGGCAATGATAAAGCAGGGAAAATCAAAGGAAAAGGCTCAATCAGTCTGGATAATGGCAGAGGAAAGGCCCAAGATGTACTATTTGTGGATGGGCTGAAAGCAAATCAGCTGAGTGTCAGTCAAATGTGTGATAAAGGCTGTGAAGTTTTTTTTAGAGCACAAGACTGTGAAGTAAGATCAAGCACAACAGGAAAGACACTGATCAAAGGTGTTCGAATAGAAAGTAATGTCTACATAGTGAAAGAAGAGAATGAAGCATGCCACCTTAGCAAATTTGAGGAGTCATGGTTATGGCATAGAAGATTGGGACACCTAAACTTCGACCATATCATAAGTCTAAGCAATAAGAATGCAATCGAAGATATGCCAGTCATAAAGAAGCCTTCAAATACCATATGTAAATCTTGTCAACTAGGTAAGCAGACCTGCACATCCTTCAAGACCAAAGAGAAACTATCGACAAGCAGAACTCTTCAGCTTGTTCACATGGACCTGTGTGGACCTTCAAGAACTAAAACACCAAGTGGAGAATCCTATTTCATGCTGATAATAGATGATTTTTCCAGAATGACATGGGTTTCATTTCTCAAATATAAATCGGAAGCACTTGAGAAATTAAAGATATTCAAGGCATTGGCAGAAAATCAAACAGGATGCAAGCTAAAGTGCATCAGATCAGACAGAGGAGGTGAATTCACAGACTATGATTTTGCAGACCTATGCAATGAGCATGGGATAAAACAACAATTTACAATTGCAGTTACACCTCAACAGAATGGAGTGGCAGAGAGACAAAACAAGTCAGTACAACATATTGCCAAAGCTATGATGCAAGAAAGTAACATTCCCCAAACCTTCTGGGCAGAAGAAGTACACACAGCTGTTCACATTCTTAACAAGGCTCATCTAAGACCAAACTGTGACAAGACTCCTTATGAACTATGGCATGGTAAACCAGCATCAATCAAGCACTTGAGAGTCTTTGGAAGCAAGTGTTTCATAAAAAATAACGATGAAAATCTGGGAAAGTTTGATGCAAGAGCAGATGAAGGAATCTTTCTAGGATATGCATCTAAGAGCAAGGGTTACAGGTGCTACAAAAAAACACTACATAAAATTGTGGAAAGCATTGATGTAATATTTGATGAAGATCTACCAAACAAAACAAGAAGTACAAGTTGCAGCAAACCTCCAGAAGATCATGAAGAAGAGAACCAAGATGATGATGAAATAAGTGTTGAGCCCTAGAATTTCCTTCTCTTTTACAAACCTTCACTTCATTTCATCATTATTTTATCACTTCATAAGCCTAAAATCAATGAAGAATGATTAGGATTGCTTAAAGGTTACACGAAATCGATTAACATATTGTATTTTCATGATTTTTGCTATTTTAACAATTTTCTGCAAAATAGCTACAGAATACAGGCATTCCGTAGCTGATCACGCATTCCGTAGCTGATCACGCGCTCCGTAGCTGATCCCGCATTCCGCAGCTGTTTTAGAGTTTAAGTGGGTTACAGGTGTCGTCTCAAAGAAAGGCGCATATGGGAAAATTCCAAACTTCATCCACATCATTCCTTGCTCCCTACAAAGTCTTAGCACAATTCTGCATGTGGTTATGCACGTGGGAAACCAAAACCAAGAGGTAGAGTTCTACCAGGACACAAACTCTACAGCTGTCTGCAGCAAAGTACGCAACCTTCAATAAGAGTTTTAATTCGAATAGGAATGGGAAAGACAGTAATCCCTGCATTATCTCAAGTTCTGTTATGTAATTTCATTATAAATATGACTTGGGAGACCAAGCAACGCTGGTTAGATTTTTGGCTTTTGCTGTTAGGTTTCGGAACCGTGAATACTCTGTTTTTTCAGTCTTTTTCTCCTTTAATGAAAGAAAAATCATTTCTGTGAACGTGTTGAGTTGATTTTGAGTTAGATTGCGTGCTACCAGGTGGTGGAGGGCCCCTGCCTCTTGTGCAGCTCTGTTTTATAATTTAGATAAGTATCTTGATTTCATTTTTTTTTTAGTTTTTGAATCATAGTTAATTTCGTTAATCATTACAGCTACACTTGTTCTAATAAACTCTTCCAAAAGATCAATACGATGAATAGGGAATGGCTGTAGTGTTAGTTGCAATTTCTTTCGTTAAGTTATCACAGTGAAACTTATTCTAATAAACTTTTCCAAGATACCATTATGATGAATAATGTATAACTGTGGTACTGTAGGTTTTCGTTGTTTGTTTATACTAAGTAGCATAGCTGATCTTACTCTTAAAACGTTCTTCCAAAATATCATAATAATGGGTAGGAGATAGCTGTGATGTCTTAGTTTTTAAATTTCTTTCAGTCTTTATGTTTGCATTTGCACTGAATTGTACAGCCAAGATTGTTCTAACAAGCTCTTCCAAAATACCATTCATGATGGACAAAATAGGCTGTAGAATCCCATAGATTAATTGCATGATAACTTAGTTAGGGTACTCCGGAGTCAAATTGCATTCAATTCATGCTCTGTTATTTTGTTTTAAGTTTGATAATGGCTTGTTAGTTCAGCACTGTTTATTGTAGACTAGTGACATCTTAGTTTAGTTCTAAGCTTAGCTCATTGTATTTACATTCCAAATTTAGTTGTCATCCATTGCATATTAGATTACATTAGTTGTTAAACTTAAACACTACGGCCTTCATTATTTACAAAATCTCTTTTGTTCCAAATCTATAATTGACTTATAACCATCTGAACAGAAGACAGTATCATCCCAAGGCCTGGAGTACTTCTGCAACCTTTTTTTTCATTTCACAAACAAACCTTTCCTCAAAAGACTATTCTAAAAATCTATAACTTTTGAGATAGGTTTAGTGGTGTTAAATTGAGTTGCAGAACAGAAGTATAAACTAGTTTAGAGTAGAAACTTTACCTTGTTACAAATATTCTTTTCCACATATTTTCCAACAAATCTTTATTCATGGATGAGATGTTGTACATTGTAAGTTATATGTTTGATTAGTGATTTAGGAGAAAACTTCATTTACACTTAGCTTGTTCATTTCTCAGGTTCATTTCAATTTCATGTTGTGAGTTTACAATAGAGTCATTATCAAGCTTTGTATTTGTTGGTTTCTAGTCATAGTTAGACTCTGTTTTGTTTCAGCATTTGCATTTATTTACCATCATAATTTAGGCTTTACTTTGTTTTGACATAGTCAATAGCTTCTTTGCACCAGTATTTAGTTCCTTCCCTTTTCAAACATAAAACCATAAAACCAAAAACATCAGAAAACACTAAACACAACGAAGTAAGAAACAATTACCTAGGCACATAGAGTGCACCACACTTCAGCAGTTTATCAACCCTGGTTGACAATTAAATGAACTCAATTTAGGAGACTAGGTTGAGCACAAACCATAAGCAAGACAATAGAAGATACTGAATTGAACTCAAAAGGTCCCTCAAGACATACTCAAAAGAATCATCCAGAAGATCAAATCATTGGGAACAAGAGTGTGGGAGTCCAGACAAGAAGACAGCTAGCTGAACAAACAGAAGAAGTGTACCTGGCTATGTTATCTCAAATAGAACCAAAGAAGTTTAAAGAAGCCAACAAAGACAAATATTGGGTGAAAGCTATGAATGAAGAACTAGACTAGATTAAGAAGAATAATACATGGGAGTTAATACCAAGACCCATAGGGAAAAATGTCATAGGCTCAAAATGGGTATTCAAGAATAAGATGAATGAACAAGGACAGGTAATCAGAAATAAATCCAGACTTGTATGCAAGGGATATTCACAAATTGAAGGTCTTGATTATGATGAAACCTTTGCCCCTATAGCCAGAATGGAAGCAATCAGAATGTTTTTGGCCTTTTCATGTTATCATGATTTCAAGGTATCAAATGGATGTGAAGTTTGCCTTCCTGACTGGAGATTTAGAGGAAGAAGTCTACATGGAACAACCCAAAGGATTCTCCTGAACAGATAAACCAGACTATGTGTACAGATTAAAGAAAGCCTTATATGGGTTGAAACAAGCTCCTCGACCATGGTATTCGAGGCTGGACAAATACTTGCAAAAACAAGGGTTCAAGAAAGGAGGAGTAGATATCAATTTGTACATAAAGGCTAATGAAAATGAACTCTTAATTGTAGTAGTGCATGTAGATGACATCATGTTTGGAAGCAACAAAGATGAGTTAGCAAAAGGGTTTGCTGAAGAAATGAAATCATAATTTGAGATGTCTATGATTGGAGAGCTCACCTTCTATTTAGGACTTCAAATTCAACAAAATAACATAGGCACATTCATCTCACAAGAAAAATACTTAAGATAGATGCTGAAAAGGTTCAAAATGGAAGACTGCAAACCTGTGTCAACTCCCATGATCACTGGATGCAAACTTTGTGCAGATGATGGATCAACAGATGTAGATCAAAAAATTTATAGATCCATGGTTGGAAGTCTGCTATACCTAACAGCTTCTAGACCAGACATTGTGCTGCTTGTAGGACTTGTGGCAAGATATCAAGCAACACCAAAACAAAATCACTTACTAGCAATCAAGAGAATATTCAGATATCTACAAGGAACTGCACATCATGGGCTATGGTATCCAAAAGGCAAAAACTTCACTTTGACAACATATACAGATGCAGATTGGGCCAGCTGTGTGGATGAGAGGAAAAGCACAAGTGGAGGAGCATTCTATTTGGGAAAAATTCTGGTGGCATGGCTAAGCAAGAAGCAAACTTCCATCTCTCTATCTACAGCAGCAGCAGAATACATAGCAGCAGCTGCTTGTTGCACACAAGTAATATGGATGAAACAAACTCTCCAAGACATGAAGGTAAGCATTGATGAACCTATTTCTATCAAATGTGAAAATACAAGTGCAATAAGTATATCAAAAAATCATGTACTTCATTCAAAAACAAAGCACATCCCAATAAAGTACCACTTCCTCAGAGAAAACGTAGCACAAAAAGTAGTAAATATGGAATATGTACCAACAAAGGAACAAACAACAGGCATATTCACAAAACCCCTTGCTAAAGAACCATTCGAATATCTAAGAGACAAACTAGGAGTAGTGTCTGCAGATGTTACTCTCTGACATGAAAAGAAAGCATCATTCTAGGGGGAGATTAGAAAAGATAACATCATTCCAGGGGGAGATCAGTCACCAAATATTGTCACAAAAGAACCAAAGCAAGTGAGCAGAGCATGGAACAGGTCCTCAAGATCAGAATATTATGGACAAGATTTGGAAGGCACACTAGGAAATGTGAAACCCTTTGCCATTGATGTCAAAGGGGGAGGAAAAGCAAGTAACAGAAGAAAGGGTCTTCTAAAAGGCAAGCAGAGGAAGTGTGTTGCTATCAATGCGAAAGGGGGAGACTGTTGGAAATGTTGTCATTGATGGCAAAGGAGACAACATAGAAGCAGAGAGATAGCAAAAGAAGATTGTTGAAAATGTTGACAAGGAGAACATTAGACATGAAGGAAGGCAAAGAGAGATAGAAAAAGAGGCAGCAAAGATGTAGAGAGGTAGCACAGAGGCAGCAGAGACCTGCATAGAGCTAGAGAGATATGAAGAGGATGCAGAGGGTCAAGCAGCTGTGAAGAGGGCCATTTGAAGAAGCATCTCAGTAGAGACAGGGCCATTTGAAGAAGCAAATCAGCAGAGACAAGGCCATTTGAAGAAGCAGGGCAGCAAAAAGAAGAAGCTCAGACACCAGGAAGAAGCAGAGATAGGGCTTTTGTATCTGAGTTTATATATTGGAGCCATAACTCTGTCCAGAACCCTATTTAATTAAATGCAGAACCGATGGTATAAAGATGAGATTGGAGCCATAACTCTGTTCAGAACCCTATTTAATTGACTGCAGAACCGATGGTATAAAGATGTAACCAAAAATATGGAAAGCTATGGAGGAACGTCGTGTTAATATTTGGGTGAATTAAAAGTTAACATATGAAAAGGCGAAACTGAGATAAAACGAAAAGAAGCAAAACCTTGAGGCGGACGGAACCCAGAGCGAAACAGTGAACAGTGAAAGCGGGTTTTATAACCCACTAATGGTATTCGCGTTTTTTAAAAGTGGTAATTGGAATCGCTCAAAAAAACGCGATTCCATAGAGTGATGGACGCGTGGCAAAGGCGGTATAAGTGAAACCACTTTTATCGTGCAATTTCAATGTGTTAAAGTCCAGATGGAGAAAAAATGCGATATGTGTTTATGTCCATTGGATCATCGGTGTTGGTGCGACAAGTCATCAACCGTTGGATGTGAGCGGGAGTTAACCATTTGGCCCAAGTTCATCGCATGGATTTGGAGAGATAGACTTCGTGCAAGTGGAGCGCGCGACTATCGTTGGATTATTGTATGGTAGCGCGATAGCATTACAGCCGTTGGATGGCGCAATGGTTTATGAAGGTATGTTATAATGCATTGTGGGCCCGAGTGTTAATGGAAGTTCGGGAATTTACATCTGAGTTAATAGAAATTTTAATATTAATTCAATTTATTTCAAGAAGGGTTATAAAGTCGTGGTTCATTATATAAAGGCGCTACATGTTAATATCAAATATAAACTGTATATATGTGGGCCCAAGAGAAAGACAAAGGTTAAAGGTGCGTTGGACTTTTGGCTTGAATAAAAGTCGAAGTACTGTGGGCCCCATTTTTCTTATATATATATATATTGAAGTCTGGGTTTTAATCAAAGTTGAGATATTCATTGATGCATTCATAAAGCGGGGTTCAATATAGCTTATTGACCATTGGAGTCAACTTATAAAAGAGTTATACACCGAGTCTTATGTATATATGGTTTGAAATTAAAGTGCAGTGGGCCAATTTGATATTTGGGCGAAGATTTAGTGATTGGTTTAACATACGCCAGAACCATTACACAATATACTTTGATATGCGGATGAATAGAGTTGTGGGCCCACAAGTCCCTATTGGTATGTGCATTTGTGCGTTGATTTAACAAATTCATGGGCATATATTTGATGGTTGATATGTTGTGGTTCATCATAAAATGAGTCTATCAATAAAGTTCAGACGTTGAATGGAAACTCACACAAAAATGAGGGCCTAGACATACATTGAAGGATAGCAAAGGCGAACATTAAATTCATGAAATGGACTTGACTATGGTTTTAACCATAGAGCATTAAAAGCAGCTTTTGTATATAAAGACCTATGTTATTTGATTGTTGGGTTCTGTCCATAGCGTTAAGAACGGAAAGGTTACTTCCGCAATGATTTATGAAATGAGCTTCCGCAATGAACAGAAATTGCCCAGATCGGAATGTATATAGAGCACATTAATGGAAATGCATTTTTACATGCACAGAAATGAAAATGTGGGCTTGACAAGTGTACATACATAGAAATCAGGAGAGTATGCAGAAACTAAAAAAGTCACAGGGCATTTTACAGGCATGAAAATGCAGGAGAATATGCAGAACAGTTACACTACAGCAGCAGAAAAGACAAACTCACAGAGAGCCAAAAACTGAATGGATTGAATTGAAATTATTAATGTAACTGAAAATGTAAATGTTTTAATTGATTTTATATTGTTTGTGATGCATTGGCAAGTCTCCGGAGGAAAAGAAATATCCCACTGTAATATTGAAATTTGTACATATTGTTATATTTTTTTCTGAATGAGCTGGACAAAGGAATGAGAAGGCAGAAGTCAAAGAGTCATGGCTGTTCACTTTGACTTCCCTGTGGAATACAAACAGCCATGTGATGAACTCTATAAATGATATCACATTGATATGCATAGAGAGGTTAGAGAATGCAGAATTGAGGCAGAGAAGATAAGAATAAGGAGGAGCAGAAAGAGATGTTGTGAAAAGTCAGAGATGATATAAGACAGATAAGAAAGCTGGAGGACAGCAGTGAAGAAGGTACAGAATAGAGCTAATATCCAAGGTAAATCAACAAGTGTTTTCTTTTGAAAGAATGAGGAAGTTGGAGCTTCCCTATCAAGTTGTAGCTTGATAGATGTCATTTGTAGCTGTGTGAGATAGGAGCCTCCTATAGGTTGTAGCCTGCAGAAAATAGAGGAAGTTGGTGCTTCCATATCAAGTTGTAGCTTAATAGAAGTCAGTTGTAGCTAGATGAGGTTGGAGCCTACTATAGGTTGGTGCCTGCAGAAAATTGATGGGATTTGGAGCTTCCTTGCAAGTTGTAGCTTGCATAATTGAGGTAGGAGCCTCCTGTGGGTTGGAGCCTACAAAAAATCAGTGGTGAGAGGGAGTTGGAGCTTGCCTTTGCGTCACAACAATAATAAGATTTGGTTTTCTCCCTTATGGGTTTCCACTTATATTTGTTGTCCATATGCATGATGATTATGTATTGATACTCTGTATTTATTCTGCTTAATACCTGCTACTCATTTATTAAGATTGTTGTTCCATTGTATATAAAGAAGAAAGATTATATTTCCATTAAAAGAAAGTATAATAAGAACATGATTACATTAAACTGATTCACCCCGCCCCCCCCTCCCCTCTCATTTTAACCAAGGGTCCAACAAATGGTAGCATCATAAAGAGTTATATTGAAAATTGCCTTGAAAATGTATAATATACAATAACAAATCTTCCATAACTTCCAAGATGCAAGAAATGGTTGTGCCAATTAGGGCCACGGTCCAAGCTGCATATTTAAGAAGCTACAGGGATAAGAAAGTGGGAATCCATCCATCATTTTCCACTTCTAATTTTGTAATTATACTTCTATTCAAAGAATTTCCCTCTGTTTCTTCTCAATCTATGATAATCCAACCTTATTGTTTGGTCTTTACCTATAAGGTTGATCCCTGATTGTTTCCTTTTTCCCTTCTAGGTTGCCTCTACTAATATAAGGTCCAAGAGGGCTTCATCGCAATCCAATAGTATAAACATGTTCATTTTTTTATCATTTAAATATCATAGATATTATGTAGTGTTGTTTTGCACACATTTTATTTGATATTGAACAATCAACTTATACTATTTTCTTAAGAGGTGTTTCACATAGAGCTATTATAGAGCTCATAAATTTTGTGAATTATGTCTTTCATTAAAGCATGATATCTCAAGTATGTGTCTTGTTACTATATATCACCTTTACATCCTTATGAAGTTAAATGCATGAGACTCAACCATTTAAGTTCTCTATAAAGGACCATTGTCTTGCCTTCTATCTTATGGTCTTGCTTCAACTATTTCCTTACTTTATCTTAATGAATGGCCATGATGGAATGAATGAATTGCTCTACATTTTCTAGTTAAAATTACACTACTATTTTGGTCTTATCCCTAGTCCACTCTTGGGCGCTAATGTTATGAATGAATAAATCTATTATTTTGAATAAAAGGAATTTGTATTATTTGAGTGAGAAATAGGAATACCACCTCTGTAAAAATGTAGGGGGTATTTGTATACCCCTTGTGGTTGACTATATTTTACTATTACAATTTTGGGCAACAATAGTACACCAAGGTGGATTTTTCTTTTTGTTTGTACAGTGTATCATTTTCAATCAAATTCCTAGTTTATTGTCATTGTGCCATGTTTGAAGTTAGCATCATATTTTCTCTCAATAAGCTTACTTCCTCCCATGATTTGAGTTTCTCTTAATCATGTAAGAAATTTTGAATCTATAACCCAAAATATAGGCATTATGGATTGTGTTGTATCAATGAAGGTACTCTTCACAGTTGGAGTTGTATGTAACTCAATTTTAGGTACCCTTCAAAAAAATTCGCATTTGAGGCATCATAATGCTTTTTGGATGTTTTGGCTTCTCTCACCACATCTTCAATTATTATGCTATCTCTTCTCCTTTAGGTCAAAAGGTGTGGTCATATCTTAGTTGTATTTAACACAAATACAAATAGTGTTCCCCTTAATATATAATTCAATACGAAGCCTCTCAATCTTCCCTTTAATCCTTATGGGCATGCGGGTTTTGGATATCCTCTTTCAATTTGCATTATAAAATGCTCACCATGCCCCCAAGATTTGAAATTCCCAAGAGAAGAATCACAATTCACTCTTGAAGAGGAAGATTTAATAAAAGAGCCATCAGACTTACTGAGGAACAGTTTCATGCACACCCAACACAATATAGCAATGACACAAGAAATGATGCCAAATAAGTTGAAAGAAAGAAAATGTATGAGTAGAAAACATTATTGCCTTGGGTACTTTGTGAAGTGGTGAAGAGGGTGGGGTGCAAGCAAGAAAATATACATACAATGTGCTTTTTCCAAAACTATAAAACATGTTAGAAAGCTATCCAATATGTTAGAAAGCTTCTTTTCTGAACAATAAAACGAGGAAAAACAATTTTATCAGTCCATCCAATGGCATAAAATCCATTATAGGTTGTCGAGTTTTTATTAACATTGTTGACTGGATAAAGACTAATTTGTTAAGAGTAGAAAAGATTTGATTATGGAATCACTACTATCCAATTGAGTGCACGAGTAAAGGTAGAAAGACTTTACGCATTAACATCGACATTAACTACGAGATTAAAGGTAGTTCCCAACTAATCAAGAGTTTTTCTTTCATTGAAAAGCTAATTTTTTGGTTATTCATGCACTGCTGAAATCTGGCATTCCTCCCTATACTGAGGGCAGCATGCAAATTCTGCATACAACTGCATCATTACAGCTTGTCTGAGAGCTTCAAATTATATAAACTGTTGTAAAAAGCTTCTAGAATACTAACTCTGTGAAGTGCATTTACTTAATAGATTGACCTGCGTACGGGAGAATGTTACATCGAAATTTTTAAGAGACGTTGAGAAACAAAACTGAAAAACTGAAAGATGTTTGGTAGGGAGAATAATTGAAATCTGCACTGCTGAAAATTCTTCAAGACTGTTTACAGGTTATCTTGATCAAGAGTTTACAATGTCCAATATATAGAGTGTTTGGTTCTTATAGAGTGTTTGGTTCATGTTACGAGGCAAAGGGTTTCATTAAAATTCAAATATAGTGTTTTCCCATTTTGACTTGAAATATGTATATGGAACATGTTATTATAAAAAGAAAATGGTGGACTTGCTAAGGATGACAATGTTTAGCAAAGGGTATAACTTTGTTGTGTTTGATATTTTTTCTTAACTAAGTAGGAATGTCCAATGTTCAACTAATATTTTAGCAACTCATTTCATTAACTTGTTGAAAAAAAAGGGTGGGTTAACTTGACTAAGCAAAGGAGAAGGATCCATCCATTAAGTTTGGAAACGTTGGGCAAAAGGGGTGGAAGAATTTACTCTATTTCTTTGTTTGGAAAGATAAGAAGGTTCAATGCTTGATGAATTCGCTAGAAACATAATTCA
Organism: Pinus albicaulis; assembly: GCA_034641835.2. NCBI lineage: Eukaryota > Viridiplantae > Streptophyta > Pinopsida > Pinales > Pinaceae > Pinus > Pinus albicaulis. The sequence continues at coordinate 48,324,369 of CM076572.1, forward strand.
TTAGAAATTTAATTTGAGTTGAGTTCAATCGGTCAAGTAAAGGGGTGGAATTCATCAATTAACGAGGATAGGTATGAAATTGGTGACGTGTTGATATTGAGAGAAAAAAAAAATCATAGTGCTTGATTGGTGATTTGATAAAATGAAAAATGTTGTACTCAATGAAGGAGCTAGACTCTCAACTCACCATACATTGTATAAAAGAACAACCATAACTCAAGCAAAAGGCAAAACCAACATGTTGAGTAAAAGGAAAAACTAAATTGTTGGGAAAAAGGTAGAACTAAGACATCAAGCAAAGGTGTGGAAACAAAATCTAAATAAAAAGGTAGAAGCATGTCTTTTGAGGAAAACACCATGTAAGCAACAAAGAGTGCAGAATTTGCTTGAGTATGAAGATAATAACCACATAATGAGCAACTTGTTAGATGAAGCCATAGGAAAAACTCTAAGCAAATGAAGAGATGAAGGCATCAAATATCCACTTCTAGATTTATAGTAGGATAAGGTTTACAAAAAGTTTGATGTTGAAAATTTGGTCGCAAAGAAATTTGGTGGAGCAAGAAAAGCTAGTTGAACTTTTCAAACTACTCTTTTGAGCCAAAGTCACAGTCCCAAAATCTTGGTGTACAAAAAAACAAACAAATTTAGAGAGAGAGGAAGGAAAACATACTTTTGACATCGATTTTTTTCTCTACAAAGCAACATGCAAATAAACCAATTAAGAAACCCAAGCGATGAGAAAAACTCCATTGGAGGAAATAAGTTATCCTTCTAGAGTTGAAATTTTAAATCTCAAGGCTAGTCTTAGAAACTCCAGTTATGAAAAACATAGTAGAGTGATAGAGTAATCATATTCATAAGGCTATAGTTTTGGGTGCAAGGGATGTGATAAATAAAACCCATGATGATAAACCATACTAGAGCTTTAGGCAAGGCAAGAGAACCTTGGGTTGAGCCAAGCTACAACCACTCTTAGATGACCACATTTATGACACATAGGCACCACATTAAAACAATATGGAGGAAACATTCATAAAGTGATAGCTCTAAGAAGATTTCGTAAATGATCTTAAAGGTTATAGTCTCTAGCAATGCCAAGTCCAATCCTATAGGTTTCAAATAATACAATGTTTTCCTATAAAATGAATTTTACAAAGAAAATAAATCCTTCGTGTTTGTTGAATAAATTACCCACAAATAAATTAATAAATTCATATAGTAATAAATTGTCTTTTATTTATTTATTTAATAAATCTTATTATTGGAAAATAATACTTATTGACTTCTTTTTTTATGGGGTAAAAGGATCCTTTAATTAATCAGAGTAAGTTACATATAGCTTGACATTCCACAAGAGGACTAAAATCCAAGAGATACTTGAAACTAACAAGCTATCTACCAAGAACAAACAAAAAAAAAGTATTACGATAATCATAACAACATAGAAAACTCCTCGAGGATTCAAGATTTCAAGGGGGGAATGCCTCTTGCCTCGTGAGCTGGCATGTCCATCACATCATTTCCATGCCATGCTTTTTCAAGGGCAATCAGCCGTGGGTCATTTAGATCCATATATTCTGGTAAGGCTTTTGCTTCAACTTCTTCCGAAGGGAAGCTAATCATCTCGTGTAGTAATGAATTGTGTTGATGCTCTTCAAGAGACTTTTGCATGACCTCTATAGGGTTGTAGGATTTACCTTCTGTTGATTGCATTCTCGAAATATTTTTTACTTGCTTTGGAGACTCCTTCGGAGAGGAGAGAGACTCGAACCTATTTTCAAATTTAAGGATTTGGTCAAGATTTGAGGTACCCCATGGACTCAAAAATTTTCTCCTTTGAGGGAATTTTCCTAAATCAATTGGCTCTTTCTACGAAGGGTTTTCTTCAAATGTTTATTTTTTATTTATTGGACAATCCCTAATAAGATGCTTGTATTTATGACAACATCTGCATCTAAATGGGGCTTGTTCATAATCTAGAGATTGCTTCCAAATATTATCTTGATAGTAAATATCCATGGAAATTGTGAGAGGCTGTGAGATATTCATATAAACATATATTTGTGCATATCAAGTGTACCTCCCTCTCTTGGTAGCCTCTAATACTTTGAAAAAGTTGTTGATGGCATTACCAATGCCTTCAGGGGTTTCCTCTTCCTAATATTCTTTGGGGAGAGAAAAGAGATGGACCCACACTAGGGTTGCAAGGAAATACTCCTTCAGATTATACTGCTCCTTCCATAATCACAAGAAGAAAACTGCATTGTTGAAAAAATATGGCTCTCCTTCAAAAACCCTTGATATGTCTTCTAAGTTGGAGAAAATGGCTATAAAACCCATTGGGCCCTAACTCCAATTCTATTTAACCTTGGGGGTTCCATTTATTTTGGATCCACCCAATCAAAGCCTTTTAAGAGGGCCATGATCCAATAAATTTGTATATTAGAGCATGATATTGCATATATTCTCTGATCTTACTAGATTTAACCTCGTATTTTGGATCTTGCACTGTTTTTACAAACAAACCCCTAGATTTCTAACTTGCCACATTGCACCTGAGTGGAGGGTTTGTTGCGAACCCAGAAACCCCACTTTGTCCAATTTCTCTATGAAAATAATGTCAAAGATAAGAAGATTGATGGGAAATACTAGTAGATCCAGACTCATTATGAACTCCCGAAATAATCTGACTAAAAAAATGCATAACTAAACATAAATAGCTATTAAAAAAAAAAACCCCTAAAATTTACATAATAAAACTCAAAACCTCCCACATCAAACAAATTATAACTTTATTAACTATTAATACTTAATTTTAAATATTTTAAATATATATATAAACACACTTACTTCTTACTAAATATGAAAAAATAATACCATGACACATACTTGGAATGCATTAATAATCACCTTGTCAATTTTGTGTATAGTTGTAAGAAAGTCCAAAATGTCAATAAAATACTATTAATGAATCGTTGATTTATTGGTGGAGTCAGTGTAGTATTAATTCCTTTACGAATGTCATTTTCACCAATAATGATTCACCAATCATTTTCACCAATAATGATTCACCAATACTTTATAATAATTAATATAAAACTTAATTTACTGATAACGACTTACCAACAATGGCATGGCTAATCATTATAGTCTTATGATACAACTAAATTTATTGAATTTAATAATATTATTATTATTAATAAATTACATTGAGTTGTACCAAATTCAGTAAAATGTTCGCATGGCCTTCAGTTGTCAACCAATTTAATTACGCTGAAAGTGTTCCCTTTGTTGGCTTTCTGAATGTCATTTTTCGCTGAGCCAATGAGAGCGCGTTTTCATCGTCGTTCCCGCCACTAAAAATTTGACATGTGCCTGCTCACTGTTCGACCTCCCTGGGTCGTGCTGCTGTCAAGTCGTTTGACCTTCGCGGCTGCTGTCAAGTCGTTTGCGTGCCCACGTGATTGACATTGGGGTCCTCCAATTCTTTCAGCGTTCCGGCGGATCATTTAATAAAATGATCGAGTGCTAGTTTATAGAGAAAGAAACGGGCATGTCCATTCCAACTTAATGTACGGCTATTTAATTTTGGGTAGCTTATCATTTTAATCGATTTAATTCCATGTGTATTTTAATTTTAATTTTTTCTGGTTAATTTTATTTAAAATTTAGTGTGGATTTATTAAAATGTAAATTGGAGTTTTGTGGTTGGTATAATTTAAGTTAGAGTGTTATATATAATTAGCATTTAAAAACACAATTTAAATAATAAAAAATCACAATATTATTAAAAAAATTATTTTCAGATTTAAAATAAAAATGGAATATAAAAGAGTTAGACAATGTCTTAATTTATTATGTGTCTATATTTTTTTTTCTAGGGGAAGGTGGTAAAAAAAACTATCATAATTTAGTGGTTAATCGATACACAGCCTAGATCCATCTTAATTTCGGATCTACCAAGCACCAAGAGGGATCAAATCTCTTTTCACTCTAAAAGAGGTTGGCATATCAAGAGATTTGATCCCTCTCAGTGCTTGAGAGATCTAGAGTTAAGATAGATCTGAGCTTATTTAATTTAAGGGGCTATATTCCACATCAATAGCATGAGTTCTCAATACCATGGGTCATTTCAATTTTTATTTTGTTATTTTTGTCTTTATTTAATTTTGACCAAGTTAAAATGTTTACATTACATTATGTTACGTTACATTACAATATCTCTACCATATTGGACTAGAGAGCACCTCTCGGTGCAATGAGAATATTCACAAGTAGTTGTTATATGTGAATGTGACTATTATTCAAATAAAACCATGCCATCTAAAATGATGTTTTGGTGGTTTATAAGGGGATAGAAATTTTATTCGTGACAAATATCATTGAGTTTTGAGTCATTAATCTATTTTCCTATACTCGAGAAAGATGAACTCTTAGTGTATTAGAAGCAATTTTAAGTCTTATTCTAGGACCAAAAGACAATTTTAGATCTTATTCTGGGACCAGAAGGAAATTTTAGAGTAAGTCTTATCTATAAGAAAATTAATGTCCCTTATGATCATCACTAAAACGACTTTAAGTGGGATTTAAGTAGGATCATGTGCTTTTTAATAACATCTAACCTTAATTCCATAAAGAAAATTAAATACTACCTTCGGTGGAAATTCAACCACTTTATTAAGACATATGCCCTACTTAATATATAAATGCTATTTTGTTATCAATAAATTATAATTTGTTATCAATAAGTTATTTAAAATTATATTTTATTATCAATAAGTTATTTTTAAAGTGATTTTATTTGTTGCTTTGATGTAGTATTTGTGTGTAAATATGGAATTGGATTAAGAGGTTTATATTTTAGATGTTGTTTTAACTTAGAGATAATTCTGGATGTTTATATTGCAGATAAATTTAGTTTACTACCAAAAAGTCACATTTAAAGTGATTTATTGCAATTAATTATTAATTTTCACTACATATTCATATTAATTGATAATTGGTCATGATGAAGATTGTTAATCAAAATATCAAGTTGTGGTGTTCAACATGTCAACACACATTTTCTATGGTTGATGGTGTAACATTTTCTATATTGTTGATGGTGTAACAATAATTATATGTATAACTTTATGTGCATCCCTATGTATCCTTCACTAAAGATATTTTTTATAATAGCCACATCATAAATATTTATTTCTATCACTATATAATTAACACTATTTGAAAATTGGAATTTATTTTATTTAATGTATACATATAATTTTACATACTAGTCTCCAGGCTTGGTTCAAAAGGTCCTGAGTTTCACTATCTTGATCTCTTCAAGGTTACACTCAAGGATTAAGGTAAAATTTAAGCTTTTACCCTATTTATCATTTATGAATCATGGAGAAGTACTCAAAAAAATTTACACAAAGTGTTTTTATTGGGAAAAAATATGATACTACTACCTTTATTAATGTTCATCTACTTTTCCTTTGTAAATATACTCTTCAAAACACACACACACACACAAAATATATTAACATAATAAACTAATTATAAATAACACTAAAGTGAATTGATTCTCCATATGTATTTTACTAAAATTTTGAACAGTAAAAATTAATGTTGATGATGATGATGGTTAACATCTACTAAGACCACATTTGGTCTATTGGATTTTTAAAAAAGAAGGTAAGAAATTACTTGGTTTACTTTGTATTTTTAACTTTGTGCTTGAAAATATTAAAGACAAATTAAATTACTATATTTTTGATGAGTTAAAAGATTAGGAAGGTATGTGTTATATAATTTTTTTGAAATTGTGATAAAATGTAGGTGTCTGGAGAACATTCTAAGAGAGTGCTTCATCTTCAACTGTAACAAACCTAGTAAAAAATCCATGTAATAAAGTTAATAAAGGAAAAATAATAATCAAAGTCATGTGACACATATTCAAAGATGAATGTTGGGCAAAAACACAATGATGGGGATCACTTGTGATTAATTAATGGCTATGGAAGTTGGCAAAGGCAATGACAAAGGCTTTGGAAAGGCATGAGGCATTACTTGACATTTTAATTATGGAAATAATGGAAATTGAAGAAAATAAAGGCCTCATTAATAAAAACACTTATGAGGATCAGTACACAACTTTTGTTGGTTAGAATTTTGACAATTTAGTTGTGGAGCTCTCATTCTACTCTCTCTCTCTCTCTCTCTCTCTCATAATCGTGGACACTTAGATTTTTCTTGGAGCAATCTTGGAGGAGTGTGGCATACTTTGGATTTGGAGCAAGAAGGAAAATGAAGAGCAAGAAAGTGAAAGAAGACAATGGGATCAACAACTAAAACAAGTTTTGCCTGCAGGTACTGAGTTGGATGTATGATTTTCTTGCTAGTTTTGGCATGCATGGCACATGCATGTAGTTTCTTGGTTATGTTTTGTCATTGGCAAGAAGGATTTCCCGGATTGACAATGGATTTGCCTAGCCTTTACATTTCCTGGATAGCCATGGTGTTGTGGGTTTTACGTCTATTTTTTGGTTGGTGCTCATGTTCCTTTGGTTGTGGGTTGAGTTACTAGTTCCTAGAGCCTTGGTTGGACAAACACTTTGGATCCCCTATAACAATTTGGATTGAGTTACTAGTCCTGGAAGCCTTGGTTGGACAAAAAATCTGGAGCCCTTGGTGGGTTGAGTTAATAGTCCTGAAAGCCATGGTTGGACAAACGCTCCGGATCCAGACAACAATTGTGGGTTGAGTTACTAGTCTTGGAAGCCTTGGTTGGAACAAACGCTCTGGAGCCCTGGACAATTTGGGTAGAGACCAATTTGGTGATGGTTAGTGATGTCTGACCGTGAGGTGGAATCATTAGTTGAGGTTTGAGGAGGTTTGGCCTCTTGAAGCCTTGGTTTGGTTTTGTTTGATTTGTTTCATAAGATCCCACATTCATGTTGGGAATATGGCTGTTGGGTCATAAACGTAACTGTTACAGGAAAATTTAATGCTTCTCATTTAATGATCAACCTAGGGCAACTCTTGTTATTTCAAGAGTGTAAGCACAATATATGCAAGTGATATCGAAGGAAAACTACTCTAAATTATCATAAGGAAGACTATCTAATTCTCGAAGTTCAATCAATCAAATTGGAAGGGAATTATAGAATGCTTTTGACTATTCTGTTCTAAGCATATACATAAATGACAATTCCGGTTGAAAAGAGAAAAATATGATTGAACAACGTACTGGGATGAATTGAACAACAATCCTAATAATTTGAACAACAACTCTAATAAATTGAACAACAATTATTTATCTAAATTTTTCAATGGAATTCTCTTTTAAAATAATAAATGAAATCTCTCTGAATCAAATAGCAACCAGACGCCTCGCAATGATAATGAAAAGATCCAACTTTGACTATATGCAGAATTGAACAACAGTCATGCTAAAACTAATCAAACGATTATAAAAGCATTGGGAAATGATGAAAGCATCTAAACAATTATGAAAGCATTGATTGTAAGCAAGAAAGCATGAATGATGAACTATTCTGATGAAGGATAAATCTGTAGCATCTTGTGTTCATAATTAACCAATTAAAGTATATCTCACGAAATGCATTAGATGACTGGAAACGCAAGTTCTGTAATTAAATGTATAGCACAGAAGTAGCAGAGAAACTCTCAGGGTTGGGCCCAAAGCCACCAGAAGTCTACCGCTAAGGAAAACTCATAGATTGACTATTCAAAAATGCCAAAATATTTATTAAGCTGGAGATTAATACATTAATACAACTTGAAAATTGTGTCCGGATACATCTATTACAGAGGAAAATCTCTATGCGGATCTATCTATCTTGTTTGTCTTCGAAATTTTTAAGGTGAATTCAATAGTGGTAACGCGTCCTTTCCATACAGGATCCTGCTGCTCATGGCTGTCATTTGAGTCCTCCAAGTGTGGATGTGCCTTTCCATCTTCCGTCGGCCCATGGGAGCCATCATGATCTCGTCTGCCTCTCTTGTCAGTTGTCTTTCAGTTATCAGCAATTCAGCTGCTTTTCTTCCCTATCAATAAAGATACAACAAGTAAATTTTCCATTGTTAAACATTCCTTTTATCATCAGTTCATTTTGTCTTGAATTTACGTTATTTTCCTTTTCTTTATTTCTAAGATGAGGGGAAAATTCATAGAAGTGCATAACAATTCGTGGTAAAGATAGGATGAAACATACCTTCTTCTCGGCTCTACATACTCTCCTGATTACCTATTTGCAGGTCCTCGTGAAAACAAATGGTTGAGGTGTAACTGGGTTAGAGAATATGCAGGGTAGACCTTATCTTTATAGAGTCTGAAGCCATGTTTTTGTTTGATCTTTGCAAAGGCGGAGTTCGTGTGCCCCTCTGGTAGCTCATAATCGTGATGATAATCCTCAGGGAGGTACCAGATGAGAGGGCACCTGTATCTGCACCCTATCCATGTAGGGCCCATGTTTAAGATTAGATTGTTGTATAGAAGGAATCTGGAAGCAGGTGCTTTGAAGTTTCTGTAACCAAATGGTTCTCTGTTTTTCACATTGTTCTTGGAGGCTAGCCACCTCTATTTGGCTGCTGCCAAAGCTTCTTCCTGAATGTCCTCAAAGTACTCACACCCATGCTGTATTATATCCTTGTGGATAGGTCCCAGTTTAGTCCTTACTCCTTTCTTCTGCATGAATTTATTATGCTGGGTGAATAGGTATAGGGGTTTAGTAGGCTCTGCCTTAACCCATAGGTCTAGGCCATTTTCCCTCTTATGGAAGGTATTGTAGGCTTTAGCCCACCAATTTTGGTTCTTGGCAAAAGATAGGAAATCCTGGAACTGAACGACCCCCTATAAAGGGGTTGGGATTGCTGTCCCTGTCCTCCTCTAGAAATAAATTGTGTAAGTATAATTCACACAAAAGATATTGGACCTGCTCATTCTGCTCATTGCAACATTGGATGAATTCCTTAACGGTTTTAAAAGTTTTGGCCTTCCCTTCCCTGACAGCCTTGATTTTTGGTAGTAGATACCGTTCTACTAAGAATAGAGCATAGTTGGTGGTTGTTGCCCTGCTCGTTAGTACATCAGAGTAAAGAGAAAAAACCATACTGGTTTGCTTCTTAGCTTGTTCCACCTGATCCTGTGCTTTCTTTACTTTCACCTTTTCTTCTCTGATTTGGGAAAATGTCTCATCCTTGGTTGCAGAAAAGTATTTGAATTTCTTCAATAGTGCCTAATGTTCTTGTGCGGGTACTATTTCCTTTTTTCATTGTGCCAATTCGTGTTGGGTTTGAGTTAATTTGTTATCCAATTTTTTATTGGCAGCCTTTTCGATTAGGGTAGTGTAGGCAGGTGTCTCCTCTATTTGAGTTTCCTTTTCTTCTGTAAGTTCTAGCCTAGTCTGAATAGAAGCTTCAGCAGTGTCCACTAGGTTAGTCTGTACCTCAATCTCAGCAGTGTCTATCAATTGGGTGATAAACTATGTTTGGGTTTCTATGGTAGCCAATTCCTTCTTAGGCTTTCGAGCCTTGCTTACTTCCTTCAACTATTTCTTAAGATGTTTTATCATTTTTCTTAACCTCTTGCAGGTCCTGCTCATTTTCCTTAACTTCTTTTCAGTTGATTTATCTTCTAGCAAGGTTTTGGCAGGGGATGGAGGAGCAATGGCTTCGGCTTCAAGAATGGAGGTGCCAGTTCTAAGGTTATCAGTGATGATATTTCCTTCCTGTGCTCCAAATTTTATTTTTGCATTATCGTCCCGACTGGGTGAGATAATGTTCCCTTTAGATGTTAGGGGGATTGTCTACATGCTTACATTTTGTTCTAAGGGGATGGTGTCTCCTGACTGATTTCTAGATTCGTATATCCTTCTTGCCGGTCTTCCCTATTCACCCAATCACTCTCAGGATGAGATAAGGCCCTAAAATCTTGTGATTCATCTTGGTGGGGCAATATTTCAGTGCGGCCAGAGCTGCTGCTGGTGGCAGATTTATTCAACAGTTCCTCTTGCTCCTCATCTTGTCCATATGGGCTTCTAATTTCACAGGATGCCCTCATTTGCTCTAGGACTCGAGCCATTTCTTCTTCATAGTCTTGTAAGGGCATGTTTTTAGGGCTTGAAGGTGGTGTATGGGATGGCCCTACCTCCTCTGGCTCTTCCGAGGTGTATTGCCATAATTCCAGTCTTTCGAACCGTCTTCGTTTCCCTGGTTCTGGGTCAAAGAATGGGCCCGTTTCCCTCTTTATGTCCTGGGTATGTTTATTCTAGGAAGCTCAATTTATGTTCTGACATAGTTTTCCTCAGGGGCATGTAGGGCATGATTAACAAAGTTGTCCCAAGATGTTTGTTGTTTTCCTAGCTCATGAATGATAATTAATTTGATTAAGCCATGGTGGCTGACGACTTCTTGGGGGTTTTTAGCCTTTCTCATTCAAACAGCAGTGTCTTGCAATACATAATTCAAGAAATAAGGCAGATTAACTAAAATTTTTCATTTAAGAACATCTAACAATTTAAGTTGGCAAGGTTTTACCAATTCTTGGCATCCATCGCATGTGATGTATCTTTGAATGAATGCTGCCAATTCTTGCCAAGGCTATTGTAGGGACGCAGGGTTAATCCCCTTTCCTTTCTGTTCCAATGGTTCTCCTGGCCAGGGTATGCTGAGATTGCTTCCCGTAGAAGAAGGTGTTTTTCAGTCCATCTTTCTCCCTCTGCTAATATTTCGGAGACCTCAGCGATGATATCCTCTGTGACCGGTATAATCTATTATCACAAAATTGTACTTAATTGGTTGTTGATCAGACAATTCTATGTAATTTTTTCAAACTAGATTTTGACTGAAGCTTAGCCTCTTAAGTCTGAGAGGGCTCTCTCAAAGGGGTTTATGATATTAGATAATGACAGTACTATATGGCTAACTCTATTTGAAAATTAACTTGATTTTTGTGTATGTAGGTTGAAAAGAATGCAGGCTTGCTACCATTGGGCTTACGGAGTCAAAAGATCAGTAGATTCCGTGGCAAGGTTTCTTGACATGGAAGCTGAGGCAGATAGGGGTCTTTAACAAAGGCAAATCACACATCTAATATAGTTCAACACAGTCATTTCATCAATAAAGGAAGTCAGAGCATAAACATATGAATTCTGAGTAATATAGATGAAAGATATAGATCAGAAAAACATTAGAAACCCCATGATAATCTCAGGTATGTCAAGAAGAAAACCCTCTGTATTATTGATATAAGTCAAATTACATAAAGCAGCAGTATGGTGCAAAAAATATCCAACCCTTTACTACTTCAATAATTTTCCTTTAAATACACATTCTTACAACAGGGATGATCTACCTCTTAGCTATATTCATTGAATTCTTCCAATGACACCTCATATAACATAAAAAACATGTCTTTTAACAAGAAAATGATAACTACACCCTAAAGAAGACATTTCGTAATAGGACTCAAACTCCTATTTATTACATCAGTATACCTTATCTTTAAAACAGTTACATATCAGTTAAAACTAAGCATCACATGTTCGAATAGGCTATGAAGTAGTTCATCACTACTTTACATATTAAAACCCCCCAAAATATGTGGAACAAAATTCTATTTTTTAGGAATGCAAGACCTTTATCTTCCACGAAAGCTTTAGTTGATGAGATGTCTCCACAACACTTTTTCCAAGTCATAAATATTTGATGGTAAGGTCCCTTTACCTATTGGATGTGTCCACCTGTCCAAAACTGCCACTAGGATGCTTCAAAACCTTCAAAAGTAGCTCGCTATGAAAACATGACAGTTTCATAGCGAGCTTTCGTAGCGTTGAAAAAGAAGTTGTTGCACTCAATTTTTTTGCTCCTTTGATGTTTCATGGTGTTAACCAAGACATGACACCTCATCACCACCATTATCCCTCCTTAAAGACTGCAAAAAGTGATTTTGGAAGAAAATAGGCTGCTATAGTAATTTTTGTAGCGTTTTCTTGGCTTTAAGCCTAGGAAACGCTATGAAACTATGAAAAACTGCATAATTTCCAGATTTCAAGATTTTCTCAAAAAAGTGACCTCCAACTATTAAAAATTTATCTTCATCATGCCATGAACCTTCTAAAACACCATCACACTTAACTTAAGACCCCTGTGGTGTTCCTCTTCATTAATGATCAGCTGAGCTATGGGCTCCTCAACCACAGTCATCTTTAAGCCCTTCTTCTCCATCTCCTCATGGATCAACTCAAGTTGTTGTTGAAGGTCTTTAACTTGGTCTTTCAGTGTCCTATTCTTATATTTCAAGTGCAGGTTCATTTTTTTATATGCTTCACCTCTTCTCTAAATGGCTGAGTCCATTTGATCAATTGTTGTGTGTTATCTAAGGTCTTTGACACACTATTAACCTACTCTTCCCAAATTTCTTTCATTTTCTCAAATTGTACCTTTAGAACCTTGTGCTTCCTTGCCTCTTTATTTAAGACTGATATTTCATCATTTTCCAGCTTCAACTGCTTCTTAAGGACCTCAATCTCTATTTTTTCAATAATTTTCTCTTTTCCTTTCCTTTGTTTAATGATTGATTCTTCTTTTGCGGGTGAGGAAAGGTCAACGATTCTTGGTGGTGGTTGGACAGTTTCAGTGACCTTCTGAGCTTCTTTACTACTTTCCAAGAGCTTTCTAGCATATCTTGTCATTGGTTTCCTAGCTTGAAACATGAAACCTGCATCCTCACCTTCAAACTCTAACTTCTTCTCTTTTGGCTTTCTTGAGCTTCTTTCCTCCCTCATCCATATCTTCAACTTGGACTATAGGAGTTTCCTCAATATCAATAGCATGCAGAATGTATTCTAAGTTACCCTTAGCCACTGTTTGGCTTCTTGTAACTCTCTTGCTGCCATATTTGCTCATTTTTGGCTTTTGTTTTGCAGGTGTAACTTTGGGTGTGTTAGTTTTCTGCAATGGCTTTGTCTCCCTAATCACTGACTTAATTTGCTCTATCATCTCAACTTTCTTGCCACTGAAGATGATGGGATATCTCTAGGTTTAGGAATTATTTTAGGAGTGATGGCATCCACTTCAAAACCACTGAAAAACAGAAAAGATGACTAGTCTTTGCCTAATCTTTTTAACTCTTCTAATACCAGCAACTTGATTAAACCATGATGAAAAAGTGAGGTTTCATTTCCTTCAGATTTGGCTTGAACTTTGTCTGACATTTTAGCTAAGCTTTTGTATAATTAAAAAGGTAAATCAAGAGACCTCTTACCAACAAAATGTAGCAGAGCCTGAAATGGTATGAGTAAACCATGTGGTATCTCCCTTCATAAGTGAAGTATTTTTGAATGATTAGCTCCTTGGGATGGAATTTGTAAGATCAATCTCACTATGCTCTGGCTTGATAAATTCCTTACATTCCTGCATAGTGAACTTTAAACCTTTGAACCATTGTTCTCCTCCTCTAGGAATTCTTGTTGTTGCTGCAATGGTTTTTGGTATTACTGTGAGGTTTAACATTCCCACCTTTGAAGTTGTCCCATTGAAACTGATGGAAAACTCTTTAGAAACCTGCACATGGCATCCTTGCAATCTTTGGAAAAAATTCAAACACCCTATTTTTCTGAAAAATTCTAAGGCAGTTGGGTCTTCATTCAAAAAATTCATGTCTGGTGGCTCATATCTGAGGCAGTGGCCTCCTTTGTTGGTCTTCCTCTTTGCAGTCATGGTGCTTTTATACCTTCTCTACTTTGCTTGATCAGTGACACCTGCAACTTTTGAAAATGCCAGCAACCAGCTTGGCTTGGTGAAACAGATCTCCTGAACTCAACAGCATGCAAAGATGGAGCAAATAATGACACAAGACTCAACTGGGAAAGATTTAAAATATTAGATGATAGCTCATGGCTTAATCATGACTCATACATGCTAAAAACAGTAATAATGACCTCAGCCATGACCATTGTACCTTGGCTTAACCCTAGCTGACTCGAATGACACCCACTCTAACACTTATAAACATTGATTGACACCTAGCACCGAATTTGAAAAGACAGACAGAAATACCTCTTTTTGTAGCGTAGTTAGTGTATTTCCTGGGTAGTTTCGCTACGAAAGTATCAATAGTTTCATAGCGAAAACTGCCTTTTTACCATGTAATTCGCTACGAAAACAAGAAATATTGGCTAAATTGACATTTTCAGATTTATAAGCTTGGGAAATGGAATATGTCAGGAAATAATGACTGATGTGACATGAAAAGACTTGAATGGGAGGGGTTTGGACCTTAGGATAGGCTAATATGAAAAAAATAAAATAAATTTTTCCTTTACCAACTAATCACAAATGAACTCTATCACCATACCTTTGACAAATGAACCTCTAAGACTATGTCAAATGATGTTTCACTTTTTCTGAGTGATAAAAATGGCTCCACTTGGGATGGTGTGCCCCTGTGGTACACCAAAGAACCTATAGTTCCAGTGCTATTCATTTCCTTGAAAACAAAAACTTTGAAATTTGACAAGCTTTCCTTCAAACTCTAATGGCCTTCACCTCGAGCTCAAGCTTGATATTTATCTTTTTTTCATTAGCATAAAAACATATAAAAATGGAATATATACAATGGAATGAAATATTAGTAGAACTTAAGAGGAATAGTGCTTCAAAAACCTGCCATTGACAGGCCCTCTAGCACAAGGTTGTCCATCCATCTCCTGCAGAATGTAAGTGTTGCTTCCATGGAATGCAGCTACTTTGAATGGACCTTTCCAAATATTCTCAAACTTACCATGTTTCCCCTTTTCTTCAATCTTGGCCTCCCACTTCAAAACCACATCTTGGATTTGAAATTTTTCCTCCTTGACCTTCCTGTCAAATGTCTTCTTAATTCTGTTTTGAGATTGTTGATTTCTATTATATACTTTCTCCCTTTTCTCCTGCAAGGCTATCAACTAATTTATTCTCCTCTGAATTGCATTTGGCTCCTCCTCCAATCCCTGCAGTAGCTTCATGACAGGCACTCCCAAGGATGTAGGAAAAATAGCTTCAGCCCCATATACCAACTCATAAGGTGAAGTTCCAATTGATCTCTTTGTGCACACTCTATCAGCCCACAGAGCATACTTTAGCTTCAAATGCCATAACTTCTTATTTTCCTGCAGCACCTTCTTAATAATCCTCACAATGCTCTTGTTAGAAGATTCAACAAGTCCATTACCTTATGGATAATATGTAGTAGAATGCCCAAGTGTAATGTGATATTGATGACAAAAATTGACTAGCCTCTTGGATTTGAATGCCTGTGAATTGTCAATGATGATATTCATAGGGTAGCCAAACCTAAACAATACATTATTTTCCAAAAATTAAATGATAACTGAATCATTTGCTTGCCTAGTTGGGATTGCCTCAATCCACTTAGTGAAATAATCAGTTGCTATCAGAATTCAGTGATGCTGACCTAAAGATGATTAATGAATATCACCAATAAAATCTAGCCCCCACTGTTGGAATGGCGCCTCAACATAGATAGGCATCAAGGGTAAAGGAACAAGCTTTTTCTTACCATAAAAAATCTGGCATTCATGGTAGGCAACAATTTTTTTATAGACATCTTTAAACATAGTAGGCCAGTAGTACCCCGCTTTGAGAATCTTATGTGTTGTGGCCTTCCAATAATGATGACCTCCACAATCTCCTTTTTGAAACTCCTCAATCACTTTTTTAGCCTCCTCTTCCAGCAAACAATTCAAAAGAATACCATCGGTATATTTCCAATACATATTTTTATCAATGATGCAATACCTAAGGGATTTTAACTTCACAAACCTTGCCTTAGATTTTGTCAATTCAGTAGGAGCCCTATGATGATATAGGACAAAAAAAATGTCTTTGTACCAGTCAGAAAGAATGTAATTTTCTTCAATTGGAATCATCTCTTCATCTTCATCTGATAATTCTGAAATTTCTGCAATTAAATTCATATCAAGATAGTCAAAATTTGACTGTGCCATCAGCTTTGCTAGCCCCTGACCTTTGAATAATTTTGTGGGTCTGATCTCTATATCATATTCCATAAATTTAGTTATCCACTTCCCTCTCTTACCATCAGGATCAGATTGAGTTAAGATGTCCTTCACAACAGCATTAGGAACAAAAGTTATAACATGAGAATGCATAATGTAAATTCTGAAATCTTTGATGGCTTTGACCAAAGCATAGGCCTGCTTCTCTAAGATGTTATACTTCAGATTTGAATAGCTAAGGTCCTGCTAAAAAATGAAATGGTTTTCTCAGTACCTTGTTGTCCTTTCTGCAGCAAAACTCTAGGAATTTTATTTTCTGATGCAAATGTAAAAACCAGAAATTATTTTGAAAAATCTGGGCTGATCAACACTGGTGCTTGAGTAAGTGATTTCTTGATCTCCTCAAATGAGTGCTTTACTTCTATTTTCCACTTGATGTCAGCTCCTTTCTTCAACATCTTAGTTATGTCTTTTACACTCTCAGCAAAATTAGGAATAAACCTTCTCACAAAATTCACCCTTCTAAGGAAAGGCTGAATTTCCTTTCTACTTCTAGGCAGATCCACTTTCTGAATGAAATTGACCCTACTTGGATCAATCTTAATCCCATCTTTAGATATAATATGTCCAAGTAACTTCCCTGAAGTCAGATAAAAAATGATTTTAGTGGGATTGAGATAAATTCCAAACCTTCTACACTTCAGCAGAATCTTTTCTAGGTGCTTCAAGTGATCTTCTTCTCTCCTTGAGAAAATTGCTTTGTCATCCAGATATACAACCACCAACTTATCCTTCTCCTCAGCAAAGGCAATGTCCATTGCTCTTTTAAAGGTATCTCCTGCATTCATCAGACCAAAGGGCATCTTGGCATACATGAATGTGCCCTGTGGTGTGGTAAAGGCAGTTTTCTCCTGAACTTCTGGATGCACTAGTATCTGATTGTACCCTGAAAAACCATCCAGCGTAAACATCCTTTGGGAACCAAAAATGTTCTGCAGAATTTGGTCCATCTTTGGAAGAGGGTAATTTTCCTTCAGAGAGGCTTTGTTCAAGTTTTTTAATTCAATGCAAATTATGATTTCTCCACTCTTTTTCCTGACTGGAACCAATTTTGCAAGCCACTTTGAGAATCTAATTGGAGGCATGAGAAGTGGATTAATCCTCCTCAACTTTTGTTTGAAAGGATTTTCATTTTCTTTAATAGGAATGGTATGTTGAATGATAGTAGGATCATACTTCTTCAAATCAACATAACTCCATGCAAAAACATCTATGAACCTTTTCATCATCTCAATATATTTTTGTTTCATGTCAACTTAAAGAAACTTTGAAAGCTTGATCATTTTTGGCATTGCTACTGTACCAAGGTTACAAATCTCTACCTCTTCATCATCAGCCTGTATCCTAGGATATTTGAACACATCATTCTGGTCAAAAAAAATTTCAAGTGGGATGAGACCTTTAGATATAGAGTTATTCTTCAGCTACAACACTTCAGAATTCCCTTTAGTTTCAGCAAGCATGTTTTGTTGATCTATTTGTGTGCTTTCAAAATCCTCTTTCAGCTCTATAAAGTTTTTGACTTGCTGGTCATCCTCAAAGACTTGCCAATGGATGATGTTGTCAAGGATAGCAGGTCTATGGCGAACTTCAACCTCATATATTTCAGTGGAATGTGCAGGGATAATAAACAGACTTGCAAAGACAGCTAGGGAGTCGGCTACTGAGTTTTGGTCCCTAGTCTTCACAATAAATGAATATTTGTAATATTCCCAATTAGTCATGAGCTAATTGGAATATTCAATTTTGTTTTTATTCTTTGTTTAAAGATAAGAGGGCTAAGGAGGTCCATATTTATCCTTAATTATGAATAAATCAATGCCAAATGTGAAAGAGACAAATCTTGGAATCTTACTTAAAGCACCCTTGGTGTGAAAGGGGCTGGATCACTTTGACTGGGTCAACCTTGACCAAATAAACAACGATTTTATGGAGGAGTGGCCATCAATGTGGTACAGCGCAGTTTTAGATGGAGGTGCCTTGTGTGAAAGGAGTGCTATCATTGGATGTGGTTTAGGGTTTGCAAGCTCTTGACTTATAAAAGGAAGAGGATGGCAACATTAGAAGGGTTGATGTATATGATATTTTCTGAATATATGGTATATTTATACATACATCTTTCTCTTTATGTTTAGATGAGATTGAATGTTGTTCAGCATTGGGTGTTCTTGATCGAGAATCCCAAATCTTCCCATTGAGTAGCTCTTGGGAGAGTTTGTATTACATTGTCCACTATCTGGCTTAGGGACAAGCTTCTTCTTTCAACTACAATACAGATCATGTTGAGGGTTTGGTTGTTTTTTCAAGCTGCAGCAACTCGATCTCTCAGATCTAGGCCATTTTAGTGCTCCTTTTCAGTGGAGGAGGTTTATATTCCATCGGGAGGACAATATTGGAGGGCATTGAGCTCATTTCTAGATCTTGGCATCAGTCCAACCTTATTTTGATCCCTACATCGCGGTTTACTTCCAGACCTGTGTTATTTCCGTAGGAGGAGTTGTAGTGTGGTTTGGCACTCCATTTGGACAGCTGATTTTCTAGTGTTGGGGATCTGCCCTTCACTTTGAAGATATATTGGAGGAGGCTATTTTATTGATCATATCAGATCAACCACATTTTATTGATCATATCAGATCAACCACACTTTCCAAATCTGTATTTTTCAGTAGATCTGCAGTCTTAGATCTCAGATCTACATCTTGTGCTTGGTGTTTGCTGAAAACCCCAAGGGGGTTCTACAGAGGAGCTTGTATAGTGCATGGATATGATATAGATCTAACTTTTGGAGCACATATCAGCTCTAGATCTGATGTATAATATACTCCTATTGTAGAGCCAATAAAATAACGTTTTAAGGGTTTTCCAGCTTTTATATATGGTTGCAGCACCTCATATTGAGGGATTTTCTTCATTGGAGACTTGCTTTTCTTGTTATGCATCTTATGGGCCATATATTACACATATTTTGTTGTTTTAATAACATATGAAAGGTATCCATATTTGCATTTTGTTTTATAAATGATGATCTGCGTTATTATTCCAATATTTTGCACTATATTCCTGCTTTTCCCATTTGGGAATATTACAGTGGTATCAGAGCATCATCTTGGCACAGCCTGTGCATTCTAAAAGCCAATATGTCTTCTAAAGAAGGAGAGTCTCTTACTGACAGAGAAAATATGTATCAAAAGAGAAGGCATAGAAAATTTGATTATACAAATGACAATGAAGACAAGGGTAAAGCCCCTTTATCTAGAGGTGAATATGAAGAGGAGGAGTTCCCTAAGATCCTTCTTAGAGCCATGAAAGACATTTCTAGAGAGATCAAGGAGATGATAATGGACAGAATCAAGGAATCCCCTAAAGGATTTCATCATGGAGAAGTCTCTGGCATGTCTCACCACTGGAATGATCAACCAGTGCATCAACTACAAGTTTCCCAACACTCTACCATGCCTACCTTTTTGGCTGTGGGAAATGAAGGGATTCAAGAGTAAGAATCCCTTGAATACTATTTTATGGAGTATGAATCTCAAACTCAGAGGTTCATAGATCACTTGAGTTTTCAGGAGTTTTTTCAAATAAAGGACAATAGAAGACCAAGGCATCATCATAGAAGTGGTGGAATCATTCAGAATCATGATCAACGCCATACTATGAGCAGATTATCTTTACCCAATTTTGATGGCTCATCCAAGTGTTCTACCAAATCTTGGGTAGAAAAACTTGACATCTAATTTCATCTGAACAAGGTTCCAGAAATGGAAGCCATTAATATTGCAGCGCTACACATTGAAGGTGAAGCACATGACTGGTGGTTCCATGGCTTGTCTACATTGGGTCATGCCAATGTAACTGCTTATTCAGAGTTCACTAGAACGCTGGTGGAAAGGTTTGATAGAAGATATTATGAATCACCATTCATGAGCCTTGCAAAGTTGAAATAATCAGGTAATGCAAAAACTTACATCTCTGAATTTTTAAGACTTTATGTTATGGTTCCTGATTTGTATACAGCGAGAAGGGTGTACATGTTCATTGATGGGTTAGATGAACCCCTTCATGGGTTGGTTAAGTATACCAAGCCCACTACCCTACATGATGCTATTGAAAGGGCTAGAGACCTTCAAGATGCCTTGCCAAAAGCAAAGGCAACATTTCAGCATAAGCCATCTTTTCCATCAAAGGGAAAGGAAGAGAAGGTTGCTCCTTCAAAGGAGAACTCACACAAAAAACCTCTTGATGACGATGTTCAGAGAGATCTAAGAAGAAGGAAGATTTGCTTCACTTGCCAAGAATCATGGGCACTGGGACATAGATGTGCATCTGGAAAAGCATATTACATAGAGATATTCTCAGATGATGAGGAGGAAGAAGAAGATGAACCAAGGAGAGGTCACATCGCCGACACTGCAGGAGATGAACCAACACCATCGGGAGATGGGAATGGAGCATTTTCTCCTATTGGAGGGGCTCTTGCATCTTTGAGAGGAGTACCTAAGTACTTGACCTTAATAGTTCAAGGTTCCATCTTGAATCATAAGGTTTCTTTTTTGGTTGATGGTGGGGCTACTCACAATTTTATTGATGCCCAACTAGTGCAAAGGAGGGCAATACCCACTGATGCTTTTCAGGGATTCTTTGTTTTGGTCCCAGGAGATATAAAAATGCAATGCATGCACTATGTTCCATCCTTATCAGTCACCATGGGTACATATACATTGATTGATCACTTATTTGTGGTTGACATACCTAACACCAATGTGATATTGGGTGTTCAATCGTTGATTACTTTGGGGAAAGTCGCCATTGATTGGGAGGCTTTGCAGATGGAATGGGTGGATAAAAAGAGTGGTAAGACTCAAATTATTAAAGGCATGCATACATATCCCTCACATACCACTTCTACATAGAAATCAGAGATGGATTTGTGCAGTGGAAGCAAGGACCTTACAGTCCCATCTATTATGCTTATGAGATTGCTGCATGGGATACTATTATCTAGTGGCAAACCACCTGGGAGGCCACTTGATTCAGATTTGGTAAGAAATATCTCACTACATGATGCTCCAAGCATAGATCCAGGAGGGATGGGAGCATTAGGAGACAATGATATAGTGTTTGGAGTCTTGGGTAGGCTCAAGGAGGAGGGAGACATTCTCCCAACATCATCATTACCCACTCTCATTTCAGAGTCTGCGTTGTGGGAGGAGAAGCATGAGAGGAATGACCTTCCAACATGTACCTTTGGCATGGGATATGTCAAGGAGGAGAACATCCATATGACATACATTCCTTTTGATAGATCATCAACGTTGTCACTATGGGAGGTTGATCCATATTGGAAATCCCAACTGTTGGTGGATTATTCCAAGGATCTTCACACATGCATGATACTTGATGACTAGCTACATGAAGAGGGCTATTCAGTCCAAGAAGGAATCATCTATTATCATGGTAGGATCTTCTTATCTATAGCCTCTAAGCTCAAGGAGAAGTTGCTACAAAGAGCCAATGAAGAGTTCTTTTTCAGCCACACATATTCCATGAGATACTACAACATCATCACGAGGAGCTACACTTGGGAGGATTTTGAAGGAGAACTGTATCAGCATTTTCAAATATTCATGTACCATGTGGAGTTGGGACAGCCACATAACTCTATAAAGGAGTTAATTCAGCCATCTCTTCCTTCTTTTGAGAAAGGAGATAGATCTATACACCACTCCATTTGTTTGAGGAGGAATTTTGGTGAAAGATATGCTTGTGTACCAAATGTTTTTGAACATATGCATTCTTTTACTATGTTTATGCAGGCCATAGCTCCAAGGAGGAGCATTATACCTTATAAAATTCATGGCCAACTTTGGTCCACAAAAAATTCTGAACATGGTCACTCCCTTGGAGGACAAAGGGAGATTTTGTTTCATGATGAGTGCATTCCTAAGGCACCAAATATATCTCACACTTTTAGCCCTAGTGAGATGACTTGGACAGCAAGTAAGTGGTGGGGAAACCACTTACCACATCATGATCTGATACAGTCAAGAGATGTACTGTGCTGGTTCCACATGTGGGACTATGACCCACCTCCATATGCACAAATTTTTGTTTGTATATATGTAATTTTGATCCCATATATTGATGATGTACTTGTACTTTTTATGGGAATGTATGGAGGGAGGATGGGAGGTATGTATGTGCCCTATGGGATGGAGATTCTCCATGTACCTTATGCTACATGTTTCGGGGAGAACATTGGGCAAACCATGTTTGTTTCATTTGAGCTATTGTCTCCTTATGGGATGGATTATTTGCATCTCAAAAGAACTTTGGAGGAGCAATTCATGGAGGGATGGATTGGTGAACACTTAGCTTATGGAGGAAGCTTATCACATGTTGGTGTCACCAATGGAGGAGAAGAGTTGCAGCACTCACCTTGTCAGTTGCTTGACGACAAGCGACATTTGGGAAGGGAGGACTGTGATATTCCCAATTAGTCATGAGCTAATTGGAATATTCAATTTTGCTTTTATGCTTTGTTTAAATAATAAAAGGGCTAAGGAGGTCCATATTTCTCCTTAATTATGAATAAATCAATGCCAAATGTGAAAGAGACAAATCTTTGCATCTTAATTAAAGCACCTTTGGTGTGAAAGGGGATGGATCACTTTGACTGGGTCAACCTTGACCAAATCAACAACGCTATTATGGAGGAGTGGCCATCAATGAGGTACAATGCAGTTTTAGATGGAGGTGCCTTGTGTGAAAGGAGTGCTATCATTGGATGTGGTTTAGGGTTTTCAAGATCTTGACTTATAAAAGGAAGAGGATGGCAGCTTTAGAAGGGTTGATGTATATAATATTTTTTGAATATATGGTCTGTTTAGACATATATCTTTCTCTTGTTGTTTAGCTGAGATTGAATGATGTTTAGCATTGGGTGTTCCTGATCGGGAATCCCACCTCTTCCCATTGAGTAGCTCTTGGGAGAGTTTGTATTACATTGTCCACTATCTAGCTTAGGGCCAAGCTTCTTCTTTCAACTACAACACAAATCCTGTTGAGGGTTTGGTTGGTTTTGCAAGCTGCAGCAAACTAGATCTCTCATATCTAGGCCATTTCAGTGCTCCTTTTCAGTGGAGCAGGTTTCTATTCCATTGGGAGAACATTATTGGAGGGAATTGAGCTCATTTTTAGATCTTGGCATTAGGCCAACCTTATTTTTATCCCCATAGCACAGTTTACTTCCAGATCTGCATTATTTCTGTAGGAGGAGTTGCAGGGTGGTTTAGCACACCATTTGGAGAGCTGATTTTATAGTGTTGGGGATATTCCCTTCACTTTGAAGATATATTGGAGGAGGCGATTTTATTGATCATATCAGATCAGCCACACTTTCCAGATCTATATTTTTTAGTAGATCTGCAGTCTTAGATCTTAGATCTACATCTTGTGCTTGGTGTTTTGCTGAAAACCCCAAGGGGGTTCTATAGAGGAGCTTGTATAGTCGATGGATATGATATAGATCTAAATTTTGGAGCACATATCAGCTCTATATCTTATGTATAATGTACTGTTGTTACAAAGCCAATAAAATAACGTTGTAAGGGTTTTCCAGCTTTTATATATGGTTGCAGCACCTCATATTGAGGGATTTTCTTCATTGGAGACTTGATTTTCTTGTTATGCATCTTATGGGCCATATATTACACATATTTTTCTGTTGTAATAACATATGAAAGGTCTCCATATTTTCCTTTTGTTGTATAAATGATGATCTGTGTTATTATTCCAATATTCTGCACTATATTCCTACTTTTCCCATTTGGGAATATTACAATATTCTTGAAAATTCTCTAACATATCCATGATCAAATTTCTATATGTTATCATTCTCACATCCTTGGTTTGATATACACCCTCAAGTTGTTTAATAACTAATTCAGAATCTCCACAAACAGAAATATTTTGAGCACCCATTCTTTTCAAAATTTCTAAACCCAAAAATAGAGATTCATACTCAGCCATATTATTTGTGCAATCAAAGTTCAGTTTGTAAGAAAAGAACTTAATTTCATCCTCTGGAGTTGTGATCCAAATTCCTATTCGAACCCCCTCTCTTCCTGCTGATCCATCAAAGTGTAACAACCACCAACCTTCTGCCTTCTCTTCACTGATTTGCTGATTTTCTATTTCATGAATTTCTGGTTGTTAATTTTCTGCTTTCTTTTCATCTTCTCCTTCATTAGTAAATTCATTGAAAAGTATAGCAGATCCTAACTCAATATCAACAACATAGATTGGAAAATTCTGAGGTTTTTCCTTACTACTTACCATATAAACCATCCTTGTTTCTCTGTATAGTCTTCTTTGCTCACCAAAAATAGGAATGGTGACATAATTTAGGTCCATTTGCATGGTGCCTTTGATCTTTGCTGCCCATGACCTTGATAACAGCATGCCAAACTTAGGTGGAATGTATGCTACCACAATGTCCATTACAATTGTCTTGGTAGGGACTTGTGTAAGACCAATAACAACATCTTTTATTAAACCAATGCACTGAACTCTTTTTGAATCAAAGGAAAACAAATCCTTATATGGCCTAGTAATTTACAATCCCATCCTTTCCATGATCACTTTGGGCATGAGGTTATGAGAGGCCCCTGAATCTAACATGGCATTGTGTAATGTCATGTCATGAATGCTAAGGCTGACATAGAAAGGAGGCACCTCTTCATTTTGCTCATCTTCCAATCTAGGTCCCAAGTATATGGTTGGATGATCTTCTTGAACATTTAGAATATCAACAACTCCTGGTTGGGAATTCATTATTTTTACAATCTTACTTATGTATTCATTCACCTTAAGAATTTCTCCAAAAGGGATTGGGATTTTGATCTTGGATATCTCACTCTCCAAACTGAAAACAGAAGCATATTTTTTAGTCTCTTTGACAGGAGGAGGAGGCAATGTATCTTTTCTAACCTCAGAAACTTTAGGGGCATCTTTCTTGGGTCTTGTTTTGTTTACAGTAATTGGAAGATTTCTGTTTTTGAGGTTGTATTGTTTCTTCATCTCGAAGATTGCATGTTGATATCCTTTAAGATAATCAGATGGTTCCTCACCCTTGTTTACATCATGATCTGACTCATCATGTTCTTCCTTAGTCAAAAACATTCCTAACATGTTTTCATCTAAGCAATGAATTGAGTCTTCTTGTATTTTAGGCTAATCTTCTTCATCAACTAATTTTTTCTGAAAAGGAGGCCTTACTTGAGGGTCAGGATGATTTCTATTTTCCCTCGGCCTGTGCTGGTTTTGAGGTCTTCTGAAATGAGGATTTCTAAACTGAGGCTCATGTTGTGCAGGAGGAGCAGAGGCATTCCCAAGGGCAAGCCTATCCATTATTTTTTCCATTGTCTTCATCATGGAGTCAAATTTATCATCAGAGGTGGAAGGCTTATCTTCTTCATTCAATTTTGTCTTTCCCATCTTGGACTTTTTAGCTGCTATCATATTGACCTCCACCTTCACAGCATCATTTTTCATTTCAGCTAATGAAGGGGATTCTCTTTCTCTTAGTAGGATAGAAAATTCATAATCAAAGGCCTCAGCATATCTCAGCTGAGCTACTCCTGGAGGAGGCTTTAGATGGGCAGGGATGGAGTCCTAAACTTTGTTAAATCTCTTGGAGAAATTTTGGACAGTTTCATCAACAGCTCTTTTCAAACTATTATACTCAGTGAGGGCTTGCACAGGGTTGGTTCTATTTCCCCACTTTCTCAAGAAGTTATCTTCTAATTCATTCCAATTATGCAGGCTTCTTGGTGTAAGGGCTTTGAACCACTTCCTGACCTCACCAGTAAATATATGAGAAAATAATCTCATCTTGACATCCTCATGGTCAAAATCCTCCCTGTCTATGAAGTCATTAAATTGGTCTACATGCTCTTCAGCTGTAATCTCTTCATCACTTCCCCAAGTTTTGATTCTAGCATAATATTTTCTAGGAAGGGAATTAAGGATAGCTGGAAAAACAAGAGGGGCATACCTAGCAGGTGCAGCATTAGGTGGAGGTGGTACATTTCCTGCCATAATGACTGGAACTGTGGTAATTTTAGGGACAACAACAGTAGAGGAAGAGGAATTGTTAGAAGGAGGACTGGTTGGTCTTTGTTGTCCAGTTACAATTGAACTCCAATCAAGTAGAGGGAAACTAGATTTACTTCTTAACAATATTTAAAATGGGTTTAGCTCCTTCAACCTATCCAAAGATTCCATTTCTAACAATAACTCAGATGTCACTGCTTCCCCAAAATCTTATTTATCTTTTTGTGTCACTAAGGCTGAGGTATCAATACCTCTTCTATGTAGGCATAAAACAATTTCAGTCAATTCTTTTTCATTTTTAGACCTAAACAAGCCTTCCTTAATTTTATCATCAAACTTTTTATCTTCAGGACTTCTTAAAATTTCAGAGGACAAGGATTTTGTGTGTAATTGTGTACCTGATATTGCAGAACTGCCTTGAATGCCTCTGGAAATTGTGTTTGGATTATCCACAATTGAAGCTGGATATGGGTCAGGATTACTCCTCATATATCTCCTTTTCGAAGCCACCTTTGAACATGATAATTTTGAATGGATTCACCAAGGTAGATGCAGACTCAAACAAATTCTGAGCTCCTGCTACCTTCAATAGTTCAACTTCAAAATTTCGGGAAAAGTATATCTTCAGACTCCCGGCAGACGTCCAAAATGTTATCACAAAATTGTACTTGATTGGTTGATGATCAGACAATTCTATGTAACTGTTTCAAACCAACTTTTGACTGAAGCTTAGCCTCTTCAGTCTGAGAGGGCTCTCTCAAAGGGGTTTACGATATTAGATAATGATAGTACTAGATGGCTAACTCTATTTGAAAAGTAACCTGATTTTGTGTATGTAGGTTGAAAAGAATACAGGCTTGCTACCATTGGGCTTATGGAGTCAACAAATCAGTAGATTCAGTGGCAAGGTTTATTGACATGGAAGCTGAGGCAGATAGGGGTCTTTAACAAAGGCAAATCACACATATAATATAGGTCAACACAGACATTTCATCAATAAAGGAAGTCATAGAATAAACATATGAATTCTGAGTAATATAGATGAAATCTACTGCAAGTGGTAAACATGAAGATATAGATCATAAAAACATTAGAAACCCCATGAGAATCTCAGGTCTGTCAAGAAGAAAACCCTATGTATTACTGATATAAGTCAAATTACATAAAGTAGCAGTATGCTGCAAAAAATCTCCAACCCTTTACTACTTCGATGATTTTCCTTTAAATAAACATTTTTACAGCAGGGATGATCTACCTCTTGGCTAGATTCATCGAATTCTTCCAATGACACCTCATATAACAGAAAAAACATGTATTTTAACAAGAAAATGACATCTACGCCCTAAAGAAGACCTTTCCTAATAGGACTCAAACTCCTATTTATTACATTAGTCTACCTTATCTTTAAAACAGTTACATATTAGTTAAAACTAAGCATCACATGTTTGAATAGGCTATGAAATATTTCATCACTACTTGACATATTAAAACCCCCTAGATATGTGGAACAAAACCCTATTTTTCAGGAATGAAAGACCTTTATCTTCCACGAAAGCTTTAGTTGATGAGCTGTCTCCACGACACTTTTTTGAAGTCATAAATATTTGATGGTAAGGTCCCTTGACCTATTGGATGTCTCCACTTGTCCAAAACTACCACTAAGATGCTTCAAAACCTTCAAAAGTAGCTCGCTACGAAAACATGACAGTTTCGTAGCGAGCTTTCGTAGCGTTGAAAAAAGAAGTTGTTGCACTAAAAAATTTTGCTCCTTTGCTATTTCATGGTGTTAACCAAGACATGACACCTCATCACCACCATTATCCCTCCTTAAATACTACAAAAAGTGATTTTGGAAACAAATAGGTAGCTACAAAAAATTTCGTAGCGTTTTCCTGGCTTTAAGCCTAGGAAATGCTACGAAACTATGAAAAACTGCATAATTTACATATTTCAAAATTTTCTCAAAAAAGTGACCTCCAACTATTAAAACTTGATCTTTAGCATGCCATGAACCTTCTAAAACACATTCAAACTCAACTTAAGACCCCTATGGTGTTTCCTCTTCATTAATGATTAGCTGAGTTATGGGCTCCTCAACCATAGTCATTTTTAAGCCCTTCTTCTCCAACTCCTCATGGATAAACTCAAGCTATTGCTGAAGGTCTTTGACTTGGTCTTTCAATGTCCTATTCTTAAATTTCAAGTGCAGGTTCATTTTTGTGATATGCTTCATCTCTCCTCTCAATGGCTAAGTCCATTTGATCAATTGTTGTGTGTTATCTAAGGTCTTTGACACACTATTAACCTGCTCTTCCCAAATTTCTTTCATTTTCTCAAACTGTACATTCTGAACCTTGTGCTTCCTTGCCTCTTTCTTCACGACTGATATTTCATCATTTTCCAGCTTCAACTGCTCCTTAAGGACCTCAATCTCTGTTTTTTCAATAATTTCCTCTTTTTCTTTCCGTTGTTTAATGACTGATTCTTCTTTTGCAGGTGAGGAAAGGTCAATGATTCTTGGTGGTGGCTGGACAATTTCAGTGACCTTCTGAGATTCTTTCTTGCTTTCCAAGATCTATCTAGCATGTCATGTCATTGGTTTCCTAGCTTGAAATATGAATCCTGCATCCTCACCTTCAAACTCTAACTTCTTAGTTGTTTTGGCTTTCTTGAGCTTCTTTCCTCCCTCATCTATATCTTCAGCTTGGACTATGGGAGTTTCATCAATATCAATAGCATGCATAATGTCTTCTAAGTTACCCTTAGCCACTGTTTGGCTTCTTGTAACTCTATTGTTGCCATGTTTGCTCACTGTTGGCTTTTGTTTTGCAGGTGTAACTTTGGGTGTGTCATCTTTCTGCAATGGCTCTGTCTCCCTTATTACTAGCTCAATTTGCTCTGTCAGCTCAACTTAATTTGCCACTGAAGGTGATGGGATATCTCTAGGTTTAGGAGTTCTTTTAGGAGTGATGGAATCCACTTCAAAACCACTGACAAACAGAAAATATGACTAGTCTTTGCCTAATCTTTTTAACTCTTCTAATACCAAAAACTTGATTAAACCATGATGAAAACGTGAGGTTTCATTTCCTTCAGATTTGGCTTGAACTTTGTATGACATTTTATTTAAGATTATGTATAAGTAAAAAGGTAAATCAAGAGACCTCTTACCAAAAAAATGTAGCAGAAGCCTTAAATGGTATGAGTAAACCATATGGTATCTCCCTTCACAAGTGAAGTGTTTTTGAATTATTAGCAGCAACTTTGAGAATTTGTCTTTCATATAGCTCCTTGGGATGGAATTTGTGAGATCAATCTCACTATGCTCATGCTTGATAAATTCCTTAAACTCCTGCATAGTGAACTTTCAACCTTTGAACCATTGTTCTCCTCCTCTAGGAATTCCTGTTGCTGCTACAATGGTTTTTGGTGTTATTGTGAGGTTCAGCATTCCCACCTTTGACGTTGTCCCATTGAAACTGGTGGCAAACTCCTTAGAAACATGCACATGGAATCCTTGCAATCTTTGGAAAAACTTCAAACACCCTGTTCTTCTGAAAACTTCTAAGGTATTTGGGTCTTCATTCAGCAAATTCATGTCTGATGGCTCATATTTGAGGCACTGGCCTCCTTTGTTGGTCTTCCTCTTTGCAACCATGGTGCTTTTATATTTTCTCTACCTCGCTTGATCAGTGACACCTACAACTTTTGAAAATGCCAGCAACCAACTTGGCTTGGTGAAACAGCTTCTCCTGAACTCAACAACATGCAAAGATGGAGTGAAGAACAACACAAGACTCAATTGGGAAAGATTTAAAAGTTTAAATGACATCTCATGGCTTAATCATGACTCATACATGCTAAAAATAGTAATAATGACCTCAACATGACCATTGTACCTTGGCTTAACCCTAACTGACTCGAATGACACCCACTCTAACACTTCTAATCATTGACTGTCACCTAGCATCGAATTTGAAAATACAGACAGAAATACCTCTTTTCGTAGCGTAGTTAGTGTATTTCCTGGGTAGTTTCGCCACGAAAGTATCAGTAGTTTCGTAGCGAAAAATGCCTTTTTACTGTGTAGTTCACTACGAAAATAAGAAATCTTGACTAAATTGACCTTTTCGGATTTATAAGCTTGGGAAATGGAATATGTCAGGAAATAATGACTGATGTGACATGAAAAGACTTGAATGGGAGTGGGTTTGGACCTTAGGATAGCTAATATGAAAAGAAAAGAAAAATTCCTTTACCAACTAATGACAAACGAACTCTATGACCATACCCTTGACAAATGAACCTCTAAGACTATGTCAAATGATGTTTCAATTTTTTTGAGTGATAACATAATCCTTCCTCTGAGTCTGGTATGTCTTTCCTGTACGTTTTGTAGGAATTCAACTGTTATTTCTGTGTCAAACCCTTGCAATTTGTGTAGGTATGGAAACCAGCCAACTTGTTGAAGAATGGTGCGAGCTGCGTCTGATATTTGGAAGGTTGTGGGTTCATTTCGGAGAGAGTTTCCTCCCATGGATGATGTATTATCTGAACTAATTTCTCCCTCTGTCTGTGTTTCTATCGGCCCTGTTGGTTAGGATAAACACTGCATGCGAGAGAAAAAATAAATTGCAACCTTATGTCATAAATGTATGCAACTTCATATCGTAAATGCAATGATATTTTGGTCCCATTAGTGTATCCAAAGGAAGTTGTGCAGGGAATTTGCATGCTTATTATTTATGGATATTTACACCCCCTCTCTCGGAATAAGGGCGTCCACATCCTTAAGTACAAGAGAGATTGGAGCAATCATGAATGCATACGGGGGAAAAGGTCAGAAATCAGTAATCACAGTTTGTACGAGAGAAGGGCATCTGTGGCCTTGGAGCTCAAGAAAAGAGGAGAGATTGAAACAATCATGAATGCATGCGATGCAAAGGTCAGATTTGGAATTTATCATAAGTCTATATTAGGTGGAAATGACTAAAGAAGGGGAGAAAGAGATATAGCAATTATTATGATAAGATGCCCTTATTTAATGGTATAGAATAACAGAAGCATGACAGTGATGGATAATGATTGGTGTCGTCATCCCTTAATTCAAACATGAAAGGATAGTTCATTCATAGTTACTTATGCGGGTAAATAGTATTATCACTTATTCGAGTAGTGCATTTATCTCAGAAATGGATGAAAATAGGAAATAAGGAATTATAAAAGTAATTGGCTATTGTTAGAAAAATACTCTCATACCACAAGCAGAGCCACTGCTGCCAGTAGGTGTTCATAGCCTCGACAAGGTTGCTATTTTAACTCAAAAAATGAGCCAGAATCCTATATGTCAAAGTAGATATTTTGCCAATTTTATGGAGAGATCACTGTGCTGGTGTGGTGGCTAGATATTCAAGGTGCCACTCACTAGGGTTTTAACAGAGTGATCAGGTTGACTCGTGATGAGACCTCCTATCCTTCAAGAAGTTGGAGTTGTCAAGAAGGTCACTACCATGGTGTGTTGGCCATTGTGGGCATGTCACCTACTAAACCCTTATGATCATGGTAGGTTGGCTCGTGATGAGACCCCCTATTCTCTCTTAAAAAATTGCATATAGACATAATATTTTTTTTTTGAAAAGTAGGCATTTTGCTTTGTTTTATGAAGAGACCATTGTGTTGGTGTGGTGGCCAGATAGTCACAGTGCCATTTATTGGGATTGTAACAGAGTGATCAAGCCGGCTCGTGATGAGACCTCTTGTCCTTCAAGCAGTTTAAGCTATCGAGAAGGTCATTACCCTATTGTGTTGGCCATTGTGGGCATGTCACCTGTTAAATCCGTATAATCAGGTAGGCTGGCTCGTGATGAGACCCCCTATTCTCTTTTAAAAAATTTCATGTAAACATAATATTTATTCTTTATACATGGAGAGAGGCTCATTAACTCCTTAAGATTTAGGGATGGTGTGATAAGTAAAAAAAAGAATTTCAATACAATTAATACTCCTTATTCCTATATCCTTATGTCAAAGGGGAATACTACTCGAGAGTGTAGAAAGATATACCATTATAAGACTATGAATT
Organism: Pinus albicaulis; assembly: GCA_034641835.2. Classification (NCBI taxonomy): domain Eukaryota; kingdom Viridiplantae; phylum Streptophyta; class Pinopsida; order Pinales; family Pinaceae; genus Pinus; species Pinus albicaulis. The sequence continues at coordinate 48,356,658 of CM076572.1, forward strand.
GTGCGATAACATGTTTAAGCAGGAGATGTCTAGCCCTTCTTTGCATAAATATACCATGTGAGCTTCCCGAGTAGAGATTTCCATCAAAGTTCCAAAGGATCATCATATTAGTAATATTACTGCTTTTCTCCTTTTCAGGTGCCAATTCCTGATCAGAAATGCTTTTTACAGCCAGGGTGTGAAATGAGGAGTGGGTTTTCAAGAAGAGATCATCAAAAAGAAAGGAAGATCATGCTTATAAAGGGGGAAAAGAATCAGTTGTTCAATCCGATTGAACAACAAAAACAACACACGACTGTTCAATCTGATTGAATAGCAGATGTTTAATGGGATTGAATAGCAATCGTTCAAAGGTTTGAACATCAACAAATAAACATGCAAAAGGCCACGGTTGTTCAATCCGATTGAACAGTAGTTGTTCAATTGGATTGAACAGTAGCCATTCAAATATTTGAACAAAAAAAATAAACACGTAATGGAACATGATTGTTCAATTCGATTGAACAACAGCTGTTCAATTGGATTGAACAACCGTCGTTCAAATATTTGAACAACAAAAATAAATACACAAAGGAAGAATGAAGGAAAAACGAAAAAAGAAAAAAAATACAACTGCAAGTATGAAGGATGTACAACAAAATGAGAAAAATATGAATTGCAGGGAAATTATATACAATATTTACAAGAGGAAGTAGCAAACTCTCATGCACTTAAAGTTGTGGGGCTATCACCCCCTGCTGCTAAAATTTGGATGGTGGGATCATTGCTACCTGCTGGCAGAAAGACTCCCTTGTAAGTGGTTTGTGATAGAGGCGCACTCTATGCCCATTGGCTCGGAATGTAGAACCAGATCCGTCTATGGTAGTCAAGGTGAGGGTACCATTGTTGTGTACTTCCTAAATTTCGTATGGACCGAGCCACCTTGTTTGTAACTTGCCCAGGAAGTCTTGGAATCTGGAGTCGTAGAGAAGCGCCCAATCTCCTTTCTGGAATGTTTTTTTTTTTATGAGGTTTTCATGCCACTTAGCTCGTTTTTGTTGGATGATTGCGGTGCGTTGCAGAGCCAATAGCTGTATTTCATATAATTCATTTATTTGTTGGAGTCTTCTAATATGAGCCTCCATCAAGTTCAGCCCCACCTCCTGGGCTGTCCTTAGAGTCTTTATTTCAAAATCAATAGGAAAAATAGGTTCTCTTCCAAATACCAGATGATACAGAGAATATCCAGTAGTATTTCGCCATGTTGTGCGATAAGCCCACAAGGCCTCTAGTAGTCTAGTAGCCCAATCCTGGCGATGTGTTGATACTGTTTTAGTGAGAATTGCCTCAAGGACTTTGTTGGTACTTTCAACCTATCCGTTTGCCCGCGGGTGGTAGGGAGATGTGACTCTATGGATGATATGGTGGTTCTTCAGGGTGGTCGTAATTTTATTTCCCACAAACTATGCCCCTCCATTAGTTATCACTTCCCGTGGTAAGCCATATCGCACAAATAGCTCGAAAAGAAAATTAATCACAGATTCTTACGTAGCTCTTGATAAAGCTACTATTTCTACCCACTTTTTTACGTAATCTGTGGCAACCAGTATGTAGATCTTCTGATTTGATGGCGGGTTGAATGGTCCAATGAATTCTAGTGCCCATCATTCAAACGGTTCTACCACCAATTGTGGTTGTAATGGCATTTCATCAATTTGGCCCTGGCAGCCCATTCTTTGGCAACTATCACACGCTTGGACAAATTTCTTGGCATCTTTAAAAATCATAGGCCAATAATATCCCATTTGCAATACTTTGTGCCCCGTTCTGCAATCTGCAAAATGGCTGCCACAAGGTTCATCATGACAGGCCCATAGAATTTCATAAATCTCGTCTTCCCGGATGCATCTGCGTATATGCATATCAACTCCTATATGAAAGAGATATCCACCGATCCAGGAGAATCTAGCACTGTGCTGAATAATTAGCTTTCATTCCCTTGATATCAAATGTTTGGGCAGCTTCCCTACTGCTAGGTAGTTTGCTATATCTGCGTACCATGGTGCTTTTACTGCTACAATGAACATATGTTCGCCAGGAAACTGATCATCCACCGTTAGTGTGTCATATGATTTGGGAAATCTGGATAGGAAGTCTGCAACCACGTTATCCTTCCCTGGACGGTCTTTGATAGTTATGTCAAACTCCTGCAAAAGCAACAACCAACGAGTTACTCTCCCATTTGTAATTGGTTTATTGGCTAGATATCTAATGGCAGAGTGATCAGTATACAGGAGTACTTGATAGCCAGTTATATAATGTCTAAATTTATTGATAGCATAAATGACAGCCAAGAACTTATTTTCAGTCACTGTATAGTTTAATTCGGTAGGAGTGAGATTCATGTTGATATAATAAATAGCATAGGGATTTTTATCTTCTTCTTGACTGAGAACTGCCCCTATCGCTATGTCGGATGCATCTGAAGAAATGTGAAAGGGCAGCTTCTAGTTAGGACCACGTAATATCAGTGATGTCAAGACCATTTTCTTTAAATCTGTAAAAGTAGTGTCACATTTATCAGACCAATGGAATTCAAAATTTCCACTTAATGCATACAAGGGCGCAACAATTTGTGAAAAATTCCTTATAAACTTGCGATAGGATCCTGCATATCCAAGAAAACTACGTACCTTTGTCTGCGTACAAGGTGTGGCTAATAAAAGGATTACTTTTATTTTTGTCGGGTCTACCTGTATTCCAGCTACAAAGATATAGTATCCTAGGATTACTCCTTCGGTCATCATCATGTGACATTTTTCATTGCTTAAACATAATCTGGTAGCAATATATCTTTTCAATACTTTTTCTAGCATTTCTAGTGCTTGATCAAAATCATCTGCATATGGGGTAAATTCATCCATGTAAATTTCAAGTACTTCATTTATTAAATCAGAAAAAATGTTGAGTATGGCTCTTTGGAAGGTTGTTGGGGCATTACATAGTCCAAATGGTAATACCCTATAGGAAAATGTACCCCATGGGCAGGTAAAGGTTGTTTTATCCTGGTCTTCAGGGGCTATCTAGATTTGATTGTAACCATTGAACCCATCAAGGAAGGAAAAGAACCGTTTTCTTTCCAATGTATCGAGGACTTGGTTAATAAAAGGAAGGGGGAAGTGGTCCTTCTGTGTTGCTTTATTCAGTTCTTTGTAATCCACACAGATTCTCCACTTCCCATTCCTCTTAGGAACGACTACTAATGGAGATACCCTTTTATTGTCTAAGATAGGATAAATGAAGTTTACGTCTAGCAGCTTTTGCAATTCATCTTTTACAATGTCTTTAAGGTGCAATTTTTGCCTCTGTTGAGGCTGTAGAATAGGCCGAGCCTCCTTGTCAGTATAGATGTGATGTGTGCATAGTTAAGGGTCTATACCCTTCATGTCTGGGTAGTCATAAGCAAATGCTCCCTGATACTTCTATAAAACCTTTATGAGCTTTTGCTTTTGGTCACTATCCAGACTGCCATTAATATTTAAAACTTTCCCTGGCTCAATTTCAATAGGTATGTTGTTGCGAACAACAGTCATGGGTATGTGTTTATTATCAATGTCTTCCAAGGGGTCTTCTTTTATTTCATCATCAAGAACTATTTTTAACATTTTGCATTTTAAGTTTCCAGGTGCAGATGACTGATTCATGAAGTTATTGATTACATCGTCTTCAATTTGATCTTTGAATTCAAGAGCTTCAACTATTGTCAGTGGTGAAAAGATATTTTGTTCCCAATATGTATGTGGATGCCTGTGAATATTTACCGTGGGTAGAATTGAATTGGCAGGTGGGTAAATGATAATTTTTTTTATGGAATCACCTCTGTCAATGGTCATGTTGCTTGTCAAGCAGCCTATGTAAGCATCAGCTATTGCTAACCAAGGTCGACCAAGTATCAGGGGGTGTCCATCCATCCTACTTTTTGGGTTAATAACTAAAAAGTCAGCTTGATACTCCCATGAGTCCACATAAACCAGGATGATTTGTAATATTCCTTCTGGTCTGATAACAGATCTGTTCGCAAGTTCCAGCAAGGTAGTCTTGGGTTCTAACGTTGTTATGCCTAACTTCTCACAGGTCTCTGTAGTTAATATGTTAATGGCCGCCCCTAAGTCAACCAATGTGTTTGGAAAGGAGTGGCCAGATATTTGCACAGTTACTATGGGGTTCCCTGGATCCTCATATTTCATGGGTGTTTCCTTACCCAACAATAAGTCTGATAGTGCCCCTACCACATGAATAGTGGGTACAGTTTTTTCTTTTCTCACTTGTTTCTTCCCGCATAGCTCTTTAATTGTCTTGGCATAGATAGGAATGTCTTGTATAGCCTGAAAAAGAGGAATTTTAATGCAAAGGTTCTTTAATTCCCATAGGATATCGAAATCTGGAGAGACTATCGGTCTAGGCAATGTTAATCTTTCAGGGAATGGAGGGGAAGAAATGATAAGGTTTTCAGGTTTCCCTTGGTCAGTCATTTCTCTTCCTTGCTTGATCTCTATTTCAGTCATAGTTGTTTGTCTAGGCTCTGTCGAAGTTCTAGGTTCAAGTTGTGGTGGGGTCGTATCTTCTTTTGGTGAAATAAAACGTCTTGATCTCAGCCTTAGTTCATTACATTGCTTCTATTAATTTTCGGGTTTTGGTTTTTCAACAATCTGAATTAGCTGAATCGTCCTGTTGTTAGGATTAGGATTGGGTTGAGTTGGCAATTGAGGCCCAATGATAGGTTGAGGGTTGTGATGGATTGGGTATGGAGCTGGTAATGTAGGTTCATTTTGAACCCCTGTCCCCATCAGTAGGTTGGTCATTCCCAGAGGTCACTACCAATTTTGAAGCCAATTTGTGGTTTGTGAAGGGGAGGCCAACCACTGGGATTGATAGGGATTGTTTTGCCAGTAAGGGGGAGAACAAGGAAAACTTGGCCAATTATTACCTAAAGAGGGTTGTGTTGGCCAAGGAGGCATAGGAAATGATTAATATGGACAAGAAGAGAAAGGTGATTGGTTCTACCAAGCTGCTACAGGGTTTTGTTGGTTAAACTGTGGAGAAGAAAATAACTGAGGCAGGTCTTGTGGCATACCTGGTCGTTCTTTCCATTGTCGACACTGGTTCATTAGATAGACTGGTTCTGTCTCTTCTTCTGCTTCTTTAAAAAATATTTTCAGCCCCGGAATCGAAGGGAAATGGTCAATGGCATGGTCCTTGGTACAAATAGCACATGTCTGGACCATGTCTAATGGAAATTCTCGTTGGCTATGCTTCTTTCGACAACGTGGGCAAAAGATGGCCAATTTTTTTTTCTGCTATAGCTTGCTTTTTCTTGGCTTGTAGGACATCTAGCTGTGTTGTCAGCATGCCCAAGATATTAGTTTTTAAATATTCTAAAATATTATCAAATTCTGCTCTGGTCACGTTGCCACCGGACTGCTTAGGGTTCCTTGTAGCTGAGTCTCGCCCAGTTGGCCTACTTCACGTACTACCCCGAGAACACCTGATACATAGCAAAATAATATCATCATATTATTCTTGATAGATGTCCCCTTTTCCCATTATATTCAGTGTTTCAACCCATTCTTCTTTCATTCCCTTAATCATCGTTGCTTTTAAGATATCTTAGACAGTGTAGTATATGGATACCTTTGTAAGTTATATTGAAATATTTCGACGTATTCTTCTAATGTCTCATTTTCCTTTGCAAACATATTGAAGATTTCATGTTTTAATTCTCGAGTCTGCAAATAGTCTTGATATTTTTTAAGAAAAGTGTTCTTCATCTGGTCCCAATTATTAATGGTTCCTCCACCAAGCCCCATGAACCAGCGTAATGTTGTTCCCTTCAAGGTAGAGGGGAATAGTTTCAGTTTCTAAGGGTCAGTGGTATATTCATATCCCCTACATAAGACATCGAATTCAAATAAAAATTCATCGGGATCTTCTGAGGTAAACCCATGGAAGGTGGGGATGTTTTGTAATGGAATTTCTTTCATAGGGGAATTTGCAGCTGGATCAACAATGGGATATTCTAATGTTGATGTCTACCTTTGGTTTTGGTTATGGTTGTTTTCCATTTGATCAAAGATGTGCCAATAATCTTCAGGGATTTCTTATAATGGAGGAATAATCTCAGTGGAATTAGGGAGTGGATGCGGAGGAAGCCTTACAACACTTCCCCGATCTGGGATGTTGGGTGTCTTTGTTTCAACCACTCTCTCAGGGGATCCAGGCTCTGGAGTTTTTTACCTGTACTGCATTGCTGGTTTCTCCTTCTCCTTCCTGTAAATTTCAAGAACCTCCCTCTCTCGAAGGGTCAGGAATTACGTGATCAGCAGTCTGAAGGCTTTGTTCAGACCCTTCTGTTTCACTTTGAATCTCGGCGTGGGCTGCAGATGGTGAGGCTGCTGCCTGAGGGAGTGTAGTAGGACTCCGAGTAGGAATGGTTCTGGGTCCTACAGATGCATGGGATTCAGCATTCTTAATGATTTCGTCTATATATGTTGTTCTACCAAGGATCATTGGTCCTTTGGGTTTTGTGGATTTAAGTGGGGGATTTTGATTTGTTCCTATATTTTTCTTCCGAGTCATAAAACAAGAGCACCTATCCTACTAACCTCTGCACAATTGCTGGAAAGCGGACTGGAGAGAAATAATTTTGCTTGCTGGTACGTAGGTTCTTGCCTCTCGTTTTCAATACCCAATTCTTTGCAGCAAAAGGGAAAAGAAATAAAGGACATCACTCTTAAACACTCTCCCCAACAATGGCACCAAAAATGTTGGGTCATAAAGGTGACTGTTACAGGAAACTTTAATGCTTCTCATTTAATTATCAACCCAGGGCAAGTCTTGTTATTTCAAGAGTGTAAGCACACTATATGCAAGTGATATCGAAGGACAACTACTCTAAATTATCATAAGGAAGACTATCTAATTCTCGAAGTTCAATCAATCAAATTGAAGGGAATTATAGAATGATTTTGACTATTTTGTTCTAAGCATATGCAAAAATGACTATTCTGGTTGAAAAGAGAAAAATACGATTGAACAACGTACTGCGATGAATTGAACAAAAATCCTAATAATTTGAACAACAACTATAATAAATTGAACATCAATTATTTATCTAAATTTTTCAATGGAATTATCTTTTAAATTAATAAATGACATCTCTTTGAATCAAATAGCAACCAGACGCCTTGCAATGATAATGAAAAGATCCAACTTTGACTATATGCAGAATTGAATAGCGATCATGCTAAAACTAATCAAACGATTATAAAAGCATTGGGAAATGATGAAAGCATCTAAACAATTATGAAATCATTGATTGTAAACAATAAAGCATGAATGATGAACTATTCTATTGAAGGAGAAAGCCGTAGCATCTTATGTTCACAATTAACCAATTAAATGATATCTCATGAAATGCATTAGATGATTAGAAACGCAAGTTCTGTAATTAAACGTATAGCACAGAAGTAGTAGAGAAACTTCCAGGGCTGGGCCCAAAGCCACCAGAAGTATACCTCTAAGGAAAACTCAGAGATTGACTATTCAAAAATGCCAAAATCTTTATTAAGTTGGAGATTAATACATTAATACAACTTGACAATTCTATCCCAATACGTCTATTGCAGAGGAAAATCTCTATGCAGATCTATCTATCTTGTTCGTCTACTGCCTTTTAAAGGCGAATTCAATAGTGGTAACGGGTCCTTTCCATATGGGATCCTGCTGCTCGTGGTTGTCATTTTAGTCCTCCAAGCGTGGATGTGTCTTTCCATCTTCCGTCGGCCCATGGGAGCCATCATTATCCTGTCTGCCTCTCTTGTCAGTTGTCTTTTGGTTATCAGCAGTTCAGCTGCTTTGCTTCCCTATCAATAAAGATACAACACTTCAATTTTTCGTTGTTAAACATTCCTTTTATCATCAGTTCATTTTGTCTTGACTTTATTTTATTTCCCTTTTCTTTATTGCTAAGATGAGGGGAAAATTCATAGAAGTACATAACAATTCGTGGTAAAGATAGGATGAAATGTACCTTCTTCTCGGCTCAAAAATGGCGTCGGGGTGATTGGCTGAAAGAGAGATTTGGTTCATCCCAATCTATGGTCAGGTGGTACATTGAATTCCCTAACTTGGTTGGATTTTAATATGTTAATAAGAGTTATTTTCCCTTTAGTATTTTCATGAGTAAATGTGCTTGTCATTATGTGGCTTTAATGGTTGTTTCCTCATTGACACATCTTTGGTTTTTTGTTGGTTATAAGCATGTTTTATTGTAGTTATGATGTATGGATCTCATCATGTTTTGGTTGATACATTAAACTTTAAAGAATGAATGACCTACCTGTTAACCTTGCAGCTATTGGGAGGAGATATCAGTCCTCCTTGACGATTCTCAAATAATTATGAGATCCCTGTGTTCAGATATATTGTTATGACCTGTAGATTACATGTTCATGATCTGTTTGACGAAATGTATTTCATGGCTAGTAGGGGTCTGGTCAGGTCCTTTTTCAAGTGTTTGCATTATCAATCTTATTTCATTGTCATTTATCATTTCTGGAATTTTCATGAAGTTCTAGGCAAAGGTTTGAGTCCTGGACCTGAAAAAGTGGCTCAAAATTCAGGATCGTTGGCACATAACTGCCTGAAAAATGCCACAGTCGCATGGATACCTTTTTGTAGGAGCGACTAGAGGATCCCATTCGCATGCATGCTAAGGAAGTGAAAAAGCAAGTTCTCTCAGGGGTTGGACACCTAAAGGGGTTGGTTGGATCCTAGAGGTTCTGTAGCTTCTGAGGAAGGTTAGATTGGTCTTGTCATGTTGGTTCCATTTCCTTAACCGTACATGGGGAGTTGAATCTTATCATACTAACTCTTCGTCACATTTTTACCCCGGTGGAACGATTAGCTTAGGTAAATGTGGGAGGAGGGTGGTTACAGAGTGGTATAAGAGCCATGTTCACCCCTTGGGATGGACAAGTGAAATGTGTTGGTCACACATACATGTCAAATTTATATGTGTTCTTTATGCTTGTTGTGTATGTATGGTGGGGTTCATTGTTGCAATTGTGATGTCATATAGAATTTGATGGTGTTGTTGTCAGAATGTGTTTGTCATGAATGCATGTCGGCATTTATATGTATTTTTTATGCATGTGTGTCATACATATGTTGTTATGCATGCATTGTATCTAGTCATTGTTGTAGTTGTGGCATCATACATGGTAACTGGTATGATGGTTGAGATGATGTCTATATATTGTGATGCTTATCTTTATATCCTCCCTTAGACTAAATTTAGTTATGTTGGTTTGTTTATGATTTGGTTTAGTTGACATGATATACCTTGCAGGAAGAGAAGAACAAATATTATTAGAAAGATGGTAGACTACAGTTCACAAGATTATCCTTATAGATAATATGAGCAACATGGTGATGAGTAATCCCCTCACATAGCAGACACTCTGAGAAGTTTGAAGGTTGAAATAAGAATTTTCAAGGAAGATAATGATCGAATCATTTAATCACAAGAGAGACTTGCTAGGGCACATGAGAAACAAGCAAAGGTTAATGTGACGATTCTTCAGAGCTTGTTAGACTTGCATAGATAGGGACCACTTAGAATCAGTCATAGACATGAGGATAGGATTAACGGATCATATGGTAATAGGTCACATGGTGGGCACAAGTTGGATAGAGATGACACGGTCAGAGATGGCAGATTCATGGATACACCTGATAGGCAAGGCAGTGGACATGGGCTTTACTCTAGTTCTAGTTTAGCAAGTATCATGGTCATCATTGTTATCATCCTTATAGGAGGAGTGACATGGGATATTTTAAGATGAGTTCAAGCAAGCAAATCCACCTACACTTGATAGGGAAATGAAGAAGTCATAGGATGCCAAAGCATTTTATCTTGGGATGAATAATTTCTTTAGATTACATGATTACACAGAGAACATGAAGGCCAAAATAACTATGTTCAATATTAAAGGAAAAGAAAACATTTGGTGGGAAGATGTAAAGAACATCAGAGGTATTCACGAAGAGGAGTTGACTTGGAGTGAGTTCGAGAGACTATTTAGGAAGAAGTATCTATCAAAGAGATACTGTGATGACAGGGCAGAAGAATTATATGAGCTGAAGATGGGATCTATGACCGATGAGGAGTATACTAGAGGATTCTTGGAGTTATTGAGGTATGTACCTTATCTCAAGGAGGAGAAGGCCGAGATTTAGAGATTCATAAGTGAGTTGTTGGTAGCATTCAAAGAGGATTGAGTTTGATGAGCCGAGATCACTGGAGGAAACCATCAGAAAGCTAAATCATTGCTATGAGCAATCGAAGTGCAGATCTGAGACTAAACAGGTTTGGAAAGGTAATGAGAAGAATAAAGGAAAATGGGATAAGAAGCGAACAAGACCTTGGGACATAGGTAACGAAGATAATTCAACACCACCTAAGAGGTTCAATGCATCTGATAGAGGACATGGATTTCAGTCTAAGGAGCAGAACAAGGGTGATGGTAGTAAGCCTCTGCAGTGTTGGACTTGTGAAGGAGAGCATCGTAAGAGAGATTGTCCACAACATCAGGATGGTAGACCGCAGATCTATATTGCTCAGGAGACACAAACATTGGGGGATGTTGGAAAAAGTATTCCTCGGATTTATGCAGCGTTGGATAATAGGTAGACAGATCACTATGCATCTATTATCAATATGGATGACAAGCTTTGTGATCAAGTTGTTTCTATTTTGATTGAACCTGGATCTAATTATAGTTATGTTAATCCTAACTTGGTGGATAAGTGTGGTTTGAATAATGAAGTACATGCAGAGTCTTGTTTAGTGTAGTTGGCTACAGGTACAAAGAAGAGAGTTCACCATTGGGTAAGAGCTTGTGCATTTGAGTTTAATGGTATGTCTACATCAACGCATCTAAATGTACTATCATTGGGATCATATAGTATGCTTTTGGGTATGGAATGGTTGTATCTTCATGGGACCAAAGTGGATTATTATGACAAGGCTATTGAGTGCTTGGATGACAAGGTGAAACACATAATCTTGCATAGTAAGAAGAAGGTAAAAGTAGTTAGGATGGTGACAACTGTGCAAGAAAAGCGTAGTCACAGGAAAGGGTGTGTGTTATTCGCATTGCATATTTCTAGTGATAAAGGTAAGGATATTGAGGATGCAATGATATTGAGTAGGTACCCAATTTTACAGCATTATCAGGATGCATTTCCCACACAGATTTCGAAGTTGTCGCCTCACAAGGAAGTGGACTTTTATATTTATTTGGTACCAAAGGAAACATCAACATCAAAGGCACCTTATAGTATGAGCACACTAGAGTTAGTGGAAATGAAGTTGCAATTGAAGGAGATTTTTAACGAAGGATACATTAGGCCAAGTGTATCACCTTGGGGTGCTCCAGTTTTGTTTGTGAAAAATAAGGATGGTACTCTCAGGTTATGCATTGATTACATGAAGTTGAAAAAGGTGACGATTAAGAACAAGTATCCGTTGTCGAGGACCGATGATTTTTTCTATCAGTTGAAGGGAGAAAAAATGTTCTCGAAGATTGACTTGAGATCGGGATATCATCAGGTACACATTAAGGAAGAGGACGTCTACAAGACTTCTTTCCGAACTAGGTATGGGAATTATGAGTTTTTTGTAGTTCTTATCAGTCTAACTAATGCTCCAACTAGTTTTATGTGCTTGATGAATAGTGTATTGTGTCCTTATCTGGACAAGTTTTTTATTATATTTATTGATGATATATTGGTATATTATAAGAATGAGGAAGAACATATTGAACATTTAGCGGTAGTATTGAGATTGTTGATAGAGGATATGTTATATGCTAAGATCAGTAAATGAAGTTTATTTCAAACAGAGGTACATTACTTGGGACATGTGGTTTCCAAGGAAGGCATAGCAATGGATCTAGAAAATATAAGGGTTATCATGGAATGGGAAATTCCTAGAAATGTGAATGAGGTAAGATCATTTATGGGGTTAGCAAGTTATTATAGGAGGTTCATCAAGAAATTCTCACAGATTTCCTATCCTATTACGTCATTGCAAAGGAAAGGTAAGAAAATTGAATGGACAGAGGAATGTGCAACCACTTTTGAGCAGTTGAAGCAAATGTTGACAAATGCTCTAGTTCTAAAGATTGTGTATCCAGATAAATAGTTCATAGTGAGTACAAATGCTTTTAAGAGAGGGCTTGGGGGAGTCCTTATTAGGAATGATATGTGGTATGTTATAAATCAAGGAAATTGAATGAGAATGAGAAGAATTATCTGACACATGATCTTGAGTTGACAACGATCATCCATGCATTGAAGATGTGGAGGAAATATCTTCTTGGCAGGAGGTTTGTATTGATGAGTGATCACAGTGGATTGTGGTAATCTATTTGACAAACCGAACCTAAATGCTAGACAAAATAGATGGTTGGGCACAATCAGTGATTTCGACTTTGAAATCATATACATTAAAGGTAAAGAGAACAAGGTTACAGATGCTCTTAGCAGGAGGATACATGTGAATCATTTAATTGTTGTGAGCTCCTATGAGTCATATTTATGGGATCAGATCTTGCAGGCAGGACAACATGATGACTGCGAGAATATTAGATCTACTAAACTAGCTATCTATCTAAGAAACCAAAAAAATATCAACATATAAATAAGAACAAAGATAGAACAAGGAAAAATAATACAACAAATATATGTGGTTCACCCAATTGGGCTATGTCCACAGGAAGGTTGTCTTCTATTATCTCTAGAAATCTCTTGAAATCTTACAAAGCGAGCAACTACAAATAACTCGATACAAATAACAGTATGAGCACAAGATGAGATGTGATGATTTTCAAAATAGCTCCCTTGACCCTATTATATACCCAGAGATGTGGAGGAATTACTCTCACATATTGAATGTGGGATAATATAATTCTCCAAAATAACACCTCTTTATATAATAAATGGGTACAATAGTATATTATGCCATAATGAATATGGGATATAATGTGTTACTCTTTTACATAAGATTGTATTCAACTTCCGACATAATACAAAGACATTATTACCTTCCAAGGAATATAATATATTCCAACAATGATAGGTATAGGGATCTTATGCACATGTTACAACAGGGTATAAATGATCAGGATGTGGAATACCTTCTCACAAAAGATGTCTTGGTTAGATTTAGGGACATGATATATGTGCTAGATGAAAGTGAGCTCAAAAATCTTATCTTGAGGGAATTTCATGTCAAGTCATATTCAAGTCACACGGGATATCAAAAAACTCTGACAACGGTGAAGACATTCTATTATTGGCCGAATTTGAAGAAATAAGTAGCAAATTTTGTGGCTAGATGCTTGGATTTTCAACAGGTAAAGGTAGAATTTAAGCATCTCGGTGGATTACTAAAGTCTATTTTGATTCCAGAGTGGAAATGGGAGGTCATTTCCATGGATTTCATCACAGGATTTATGAGGACATCTAGACAACATGATTCAATTATGGTTGTGGTTGACAAGTTGACAAAGGTAGCACACTTCATTCCAGTGAAGTCTACTTATTCAAGTAATGATGTAGCACAAGTCTTCATCAAAGATGTAGTGAGGTTGCATGGTGTTCCAAGGAAGATTGTATCATACAAGGATGTTAAGTTCACTTATATATTCTAGAAAGAGTTTTTTGTACGTTTGGTTATAGAGTTGGCCTTCAGTACAAGTTATCATCTAGAGATAGATATACAGACGAAGAGGGTCAATATGGTATTAGAGGACAAGTTGAGGATGTATGTGATGCATCAACAACAAAAGTGGGAAGAGTATCTTCCACTGGTTGAGTTTTCTTACAATAATGGGTATCATGAGTCACTGAGGATGAGTCCGTTTGAGGCACTCTATGGGAAAACTTGTAATACTCCTATCATTTGGAGTGATGCAATTAACATGGTGTTGATAGGACCAGACAAGTTGGCAGAGATGGAACAGGAAATGTAGGTAATCAAGAAGAATCCGAACACAACACAAGACAAATAGAAAAGTTATGCAGATCAAAACAAGATGCTTAAGGAGTTTAAGGTTGGGGAACAAGTGTACTTGCGCATCAAGCCCACAAAGAGCTCCTTGAGGATTGGATCATGTTCCAAGCTGGCACCTTAGTTTTGTGGACCTTTCATGATTAATAAGAGGATTGGACCAGTAACCTATCAACTTGCATTTCCTCCAACAATGAAAGTCCATGATGTTTTCCATGTGCCATTGCTTAAGAAGCATGTTAAAGATGTTGATAATGCGATTGACTAGTCTGTATTGTAGGTGGATCCAGAAGGAGAATTCCAGCCAGAACCTTAGTGCATTTTGCAGCGAAAGATGCTCATGCTCTATAATCAAGCAATCGAGCAAGTTAAAGTGTAGTGGAAGAACTTTGGGCTCGGTGAAGTTATATGGGAGATGGTTGATCAAATGTGAGTTATGTATCCTTCTCTATTCGTTGGTTGAGAGGATGTCTTTTTGGTATATGTATATATGTATGTGGATGTATATGCCGCCATGAGTTGTTTTATAAAGCTCTAATAAGAGTTATGGGTGTCAGCACTTGCCCATCAATGTGGATTACTCCGAGTTGACCGATATTCAGGCCTTAGTCGAGATTTTTTCCACTATGCCTCCACCAGGGGTGATCATATGGAAAAAATGCAACAAGTATGTCAACATTCCCGTCACCACACCGTCCCACCAAACTCCGCCTCTTCCTGGACATAAATATAAGTCATCCACATCATCAGCATTTCCAAATCAGCTGGTAGCAGCTTCGCCTCATCGTCCCAAAAAATGATATTCATGATCGGGCCCAGGTGGCATTTTTACTTTATTTATTTTACTTTGTAATATCGGGTGAAATATTCATTTCACCCTATGCATTTTATTTTCTGTTTAGTTGTTATGTTTTTATATGGCGCCTTCGTTAAGGCTAGTATGCAGATGATGAGAGGCGTTTTTCCTCATCATCAGTTGTTTATTTTGATAGAGACTTCAAACATTAAGATATTTCTAAAGGAAAATATTTGTCTAAATATCTTTTTGCAATACTCAAATCAAGGCTATAAAAGAGAGAACCCAAAGCTGAAACAGGGTTTCATATTTTTCATAGCAGAGACTATTGGTCTTGAATCATCCTTTTTGTAAAGTTTTGAGACATTTGTTATTAATGTATGTTGAAGGATACCGTTGGGAAATTGAAGCGAAACTTTTTCGCTATGTAATGGATTCCTATTGAGATAAGTAGCAGTTTGTACTTTCTGCAGCTATAATATAATACCAATGTCTGCCGTATTTCCATTATTCTTCTTGTATCGCAAAGCTCTCGGAATGCAAGTGCTGATTGTTTAGATGTGAATTTACTTTTGCAAAGGTACTCATATCTATTTGGTTATTTCACTTTAAATATGGCTCAAAGCGTGATACTTTGTTCATGTTTTTCACTAAACTCACCATCTTTCTTCTGATATTGGCGTGGGTGGATTCTTATGTTAATGTAAGCCTGCCTATGGTTAATATTTCCCTCCATGTTCTATCGTTGTTCCCACACTCGGTTATTTGGATATCTGTTAACTTGTTTCATATTTGGTCCTACTCATAGCAGTTGAATTCAAATCTGCCTTCAATGTATGCTTTTTGATCCTTACTTTTACTATATGGATGTCACAATTGCCTACCCTCTATCTCTGATGTCTTGGTCCCATCCTAAAAAACCTTAAATCCATTTCATAACAAGAGGTCTCGTATTATCAGCTACATAAAACCTTTCTAAACCCTCTTGACTTAAGATGTCCTAGGCATTGGTCCTTAACAACTCAGGGTTGTCTTTAGGAGCTACAATAGGTGTCATGTCATTATGGTTGTTATGATTGTTATGGTTGCTATGTTGGTTTGATTTTCAGTGGGTTTTTCATTGTAAACGTTGCAACAAGCTAAGTTATAAAGCTCCATGGGTAGTATGTTTTGCTTTTCAGCGGTCTTGTTGGTTGTAGGTGTCATTGAACATCGAGGATGGTGTTCCCCCAAGGGGGAGGTTTTTGTAACAACCTTGGTTAAAAATACATGTAATAAAGTTAATAAAGGAAAAATAATAACCAAGGTCGTGGGACACATATTCCAAGCTGAATGTTGGGAAAAAACATAGTGATGGGGATCACTTGTGATTAATTAATAGCTATGGAAGTTGGAAAAGGAAATGGAAAAGGATTTGGAAAGGAATGAGGCATTAATTGGCATTTTATTTATGGAAATAATGGAAAATAGGATAAAAGGAAGGTGAAAGGTCACATGTTGCACGTGAGGAGGAAAATGAAGGAAAACGATGGAAATTGAAGAAAAAAGAGGCCTCATTAATAAAAAGGCTTCTGAGGATTAGTACACAGCTTTTTCTAGCTAGACTTTGATAGTTCAATTTTGGAGCTCTCATTCTACTCTCTCTCTCTCTCATACTCTTGGACACTTAGAGTTTTCTTGGAGCACCCTTGGAGGAGTGTGGCATACTTGGGATTTGGAGCAAGAAGGAGAAGGAAGAGTAGGAAAGTGCAAGAGGATAGTGGGATCAACATCTACAACAAGTTTTTCTTGCAGGTATTAAGTTGCATGTATGATTTCCTTGTTAGTTTTGGCATGCATGACACATGCATGTAGTTTATTGGTTACGATATATCATTGGCATGGAGGATTTCCTGGATCGATAGTGGATTTTCCTAGCCTTTCATTTTCCTAGATAACCATGGTGTTGTGGGTTTTACTTATGTTTTATGGTTGATGCTCATGTTCCTTTAGTTGTGGGTTGAGTTACTAGTTCCCAGAGCCTTAGTTGGACAAATGCTCTAGATCCCTTGGTGGGTTGATTTAATAGTCCTAGAAACCTTGGTTCGACAAACACTTTGGAGGTCGTCGACATTTGTGGGTTGAGTTACTAGTCTTGGAAGCCTTGGTTGGAACAAACACTTTGGAGCCCTGGAGAACTTAGGTAGATACCAGTCAGGTGATGGTTAGTGATGTCCAACTGTGAGGTGGAATCACTGGATGATGGTTGAGGTGGTTTTTCCTCTTGAAGCCTTGGTTTGGTTTTGTTTAATTTGTTTCATGATATCCCACATTCATGCTTGTAATATGCCGCAAGGGTGATTGGCTGAAAGAGATATTTGGTTTAGCCCAATCTATGGTTAGGTGGTATGTGGAAGTCCTTGTCTTGGTTGAATTTGCATATGTTAATAAGAGATCTTTTCCCTTTGGTATTTTCATGAGTAAATGTTTTTTTCATTATGTGGCTTTAATATTTGTTTCCTTATTGATATATCTTTGGTTATTTTCTAGTTATAAGCATGTTTTATGACAATTATGATGTATGGCTCTCATAATGTTTTGGTTTATATATGAAATTTTAATGAATGAATGACCTACTAGATGGCCTTGCAACTATTGGGAGGAGATATCAATCCTCCCTGATGATTCTCAGATAAGTATGAGATCCCTATGTGCAGGTTTGTTATTATGACCTGTAGATTACATGTTCTTGATCTGTTTGACAAAATTCCTGTCATGGCTAGTAGGGGTCTGGTTAGGTGCCTGTTCAAGTGTTTGCATTAACAATATTATTTAAATTTCATTTATCGTTTCTGTAAGTTTCATGAATTTCTGGGCAAAGGCCCGAGTCCTGGCCCTGAAAAAGTGGCTAAGAATATGGGGTAGTTGGCACAGAACTACCTGAAAAAGGCCACAGTCGCATGGATTCCTTATTGTGGGAATGACTAGAGGGTTGTAGTCACATGCATGCCTTTTCATGGGAGCGAATAAGGCTCTAGGGAAATTAAAAAGAAATTTCTCTCAAGGGTTGGACACCTGAAAGGGTTGGTTGGCTCCTAAAGGTTTTGTAGCTTCTAAGGAAGGTTAGATTGGCCTTGTCATGTTAGTTCCACTTCCTTAATTATACATGGGGAGTCGAATTGTATCATAGTAACTCTTCATCACGTGTTTATCCTAGTGGACTGATTAGCTTGTGTAAATGTGGGATAAGGGTGGTTACACAAACCCTCTCATTATCACAAAGATGACAAATTATTTCAACCCATAATGTTCTAGAAATTTTCGAATGCCCTATTTCACTATGGAGATTGTGATGGTTTTTTCTTATTTTAGCAATGTTATTTTCTTCTTTACACTAGTCAAAACATAGAGATGTTTTTAATCTTCAAGAGTAAGGTTGATCACTTCCTCACAATAAAGCTAATTTTCTTTTATCCTATAATTATTTATTGCACCACAATTTCTCCTTACATTTTGATGTAATAATAGCTTCCCATTTTGGAAATAAGGTAATTGGGGTGAAAGGTCAACCACACATGCTACTCACTTTCAAACTACCTCTCCAATTGGTAAGGATGTAGGTAATATTATCATTATTCTGCAAAGTACCATCTTCCTTGATTTCTTGATGATTTAGCAAAGGTTTGACATCTTTATGCCAACCCTAGATGAGTCAGAGGTGGTTTTGATTAGAGTTTGAAGCAATATTGGGAAGCCTCTTGTCTTCAAAATCGTTTATCTGATTCTTGTACATTAGGCACCTAGCTATAATTGTGCTCCTAATGGTGGAAAGACTCAATTTTTATGAGAAGGATATGATATGGTATATTGCATTGAATTCTATACTTTATATGTTTTACAAGACTTTTGGATTTTCTTTATATTTCTTCGTGGTTCTCTAGAGATGTTATAACCCCAAATTTACAAGTTACCATATAATATAATATGAGAAAATAGGAGTCTTCTTACGCCAAAACTAAACGTCCATTGATTTACAATTGTTTTCAAGTTCTTAATAATATTTTCACCTTTGTTTATCTTGTTCTCAATGTTATAATTCTAGTTAAGTTTGTGACAAATATGGATATAAAGATATTTGTATGAAGTCACTTCCTCCAAGCTTTTGTTTTCATACACAAAACTAGAATAAGTGATATTTTTGAAGTTAATTTTTATTACCTTCTTTTTTTCATTGTTAACAATCATATTTGTACTCGAGAAAAAGTCCTTGAGAATTTTTTAATTTCTTATCGACATTATAGGTATTCATTTCCATAAGAACAATATCATCAACATAAATAATACAAATGATGACTATAACAACTAGAGCTTTGCCAATACAACCGACTTCTGCCAAAAAAAACCTCTAATTTGTCAATATATATGCCAAAAAGTGAGAATAAGGGCCAACTTTATTTTACTCTTATATCACAATTAATTTCTTTGAACCAACCCCCAATGTTCCTAAAGTCAACAAATAATATTCTCATACAACCTTATTGTAATAGCTCTCAACTTGAAATGACCTTTTACTATTTTAATTTGTTCCAAAGTTTAATATTGGGTATTTGTCAAAATATTTTCCAAAGTTGATAAATTGACATAGAAATTTAGTTTTATTATTCTGACTTTCTTGCACAATGATCCTAAGCATAACAAGGTGTTGACACCTAATCCTATGGGATGGGTGTGGATATGTAATTTTGTATAATAAATAATATTAGGAAATAAGGAGGGCCAAGAGTCATTGGGAGATGAATCCAAATAGCCTCACCTCCATGTATAAATGCATGTACATTCTTCTACTAATACACATTCTGATTTGAGGAGTTACCTCCTGGTTTGACATGGTATCAGAGCCAGTCCCACTATTGGCATTTTTGCCTGTGGTGTAACTCCCTCATTCCTTTGCTCAGTCAGTTTTTATGATAGTTTTTGCTGCTCCATTAAATTTCTATACTGAAATTCTGCGTTTTTTTTAATCTATTTCTGCAATTTCTGCAAAGGTCTGACATTTGCAGCTCCTGAAGATTCTGCAATTTGCAGTCCCTGAAATTCTGCAATTTGCAGTTCCAGCAGATACCTGCCACTCTGCAATTTTGCTGTCCTGCAACTCTGCCATTCCAGATTTTTTTTGTAACGGCCTCTTGGCCTCCCTCTCTCCAACGCTCTCTTCCCATTACCTGCTCTCCCTAAACTCCATCTCCCCTCTTCCCCATCGCCTTCCCCAACGCCTTCTCCCTCTACACTACGCCTCACTCAACGCCTGCTCCATTTAACACAACTGTATAGCGCTCTCACTGTCAAGACCCCGCGTTGTTACTAACACCTCGACACAGTCATATACACCGCTCTGTCTTTGTATAATAGCGCTCTCACTGTCAAGACCCTGCGCTGTTACTAACACCTCGACACAGTTATATATATCGTCTCTGTCACATATATAATACGCTGGTTGTTTATATAACGTCTCTGTCACATATATAATACGCTGGTTTTTTACATATATAGTCCGCCCATTCCATATACAGTCCGCCCACTTCACTTATAATTCGATGTGTTTTGTCCGCCTGTCATAATACCACTGTTTACAATACCACCCACGCTACTCCATAACACGCGCTGTCATATTTACAATACCACATCATTACACAACGCCTCCCTCTCCATGGCCTGTCAGCCCTCCAGTGCTGTCTATCATGTAATAACACCGCCCTCTGTCTATATAATACGCCCTCGATTCAAATACCCTTCCACTCTGTTTTGAATACCACTCCACCTGCGTTTAATACGACCCCCCCCCCCCCCCCTTCATTTATAATACCACCTTTTAAAACCAGCCCCTCCACTCTTATTTAATACCACTCCACTTTATATTATACCCCCCCCCCACCATATTATATTCCATCTCGTCACCAATCATATAATATAGTACCCACCCGTTTTTTCTCCAAACAAAAAAAAAAAAATATTTTTTGGTGCGGAAATTCGGTGTATTTTTTAGCAAGAGTTTTTGTCCCCTTTAATTGAAGCAATTTCAAATTGAAAACTTACGAATTTTTCCTCTTCCAAAACTAATTTTCCGACATGCAGCATTCTCTCATCTCTATTGTTGGGGTGGTTCTCTCCGGCAAAGAGAACTATCTTGAATGGCCTCAGAAGATTAAACACACACTCATTTTTAATGAGTTGTGGAGAGGAATCTGTGAAGGACAAGAAGGAAATCCACCAGCAAAGCCCACTTCAGACAAAGAGCTCGCCATTTGGGAAAACAAGAACTACAAGGCCTATGCCTTGATTGCAGCTTCCGTAAATGAAGAGGTGAGTCACCACATTTCATCATTCTCAAATGCCTATGATGCCTTGAGCAAGCTAAAAGAACTCTATGACTCACATTCAAAATTAGAAAATGTTCAATTGATGATTAAGCTGTTCAGTCTTGAAATGAAGAATGATGATCCCCTTGCTTTAGCTTCAGAAGTTAGATCTATCATGCATGATATTGATAGAACTGGTGTAAAAATGGACATACCTCTCATAGCATATGTTAAGGCATTATATCCGACTTACTCACATTATCTTGAGTCTTTGCAAGCAAGTGGAAACCTTGAGCATATCACCTTTGATACACTTGAGAAAAAGTTTGCAGAAAGAGAGAAAGCTTTTGGGAAGATGACAGTCCCTTCGTCTTCCGAAGAGGCTGCATACTTGGCACATAGAGAAAAGATTCATGCTCCAGATTCATCCAGAGGAAGAGGTGGCAGAATAGGCAGAGGAAGAAGAAAAATCACAGAAAGGGGGGGCAGACAATCTGACAAATCCAATCTTCATTGCACATGTTGCAATAAAGATGGACATGATGCATCCAAATGCAGAACACCTTGGGAGAAAATTGAGCAGCAAAGAAATCAAGACAAAGGTAAAACTAATGACAAAGACAAAGGTAAAGCACCTGAATCAACTCATTATGTTCTAGCACATTGTAACAATGGAGTAACTGAAAACCTATTTGATGTTTCATTTACTTCATGGAGAGATGATTGGTTGCTAGATTCAGGAGCAACATGTCACATGACATTTAGAAAAGATTTTTTGAAGAATTCACTGACAAAGTTGATGGAGCAGTATATTTCGCAGATAAATCCAAACTCAAGCCATCAGGGCTTGGCACAGTCAGGCTTAAACTGCCTAGTCTTCCAGATCATATCCTACATGAGGTTCTATACCTCCCTGAGTTGAGGAGAAACTTGTTGTCCCTGGTCCAAATCCGCCAGCAAGGACACTCCATTCACTTGTTTGATGGCAAGGCAGAGGTCAGAAAAGCATCAGATCACTCACTTGCCATGGAGGGAATAGAAGAAGGGAGACTCTTGAAGCTGAAAGGTTCATCTGCTCATGCTCAAAACTTTGCATTCAGTTCACATCATGATGAAGGTACATTCCCATCAAGTCTTTTATGGCATGCTAGATTTGGACACTTACTTAAACTATGAAAGCCTTCATTTGTTGAAGAAAAATGGTGTTAATGGACTGCCTACAATTCCTAGGAAACCTAAGGAATGTGATGCTTGTATTCTAGGAAAGCATAGCAAACAACCATTTCATGATTCACACTCCAGAGCACATAGAAAACTTGAGCTTGTTCATTTAGATTTATGTGGCCCTATGCCTATTGCTTCTGCAAATGGAAACAAATACATGATGACATTTATTGATGACTACACCAGAATGTGTTGGATTTACTTACTGAAGAATAAGTCTGATGCTTTTCAAACTTTCAAGAATTTTCATGCATGGATTGAAAATGATGCACAACCACATATTGGCTCTCTACGTACTGATAATGGAAAAGAATACACTTCAAACGAATTTGAAAATTATCTTCGTCAACATGGAATCAAACATCAAACAACCGTGCCATATAATCCCCAACAGAATGGTGTAGCTGAAAGAATGAACAGAACTATTTTAAATATGGTTCGCTCCATGTTATTTTTCAAGAATGTAAAATTGATGTTTTGGGCTGATGCAGTTCTATGTGTTGTTTACATAAAGAATAGGTGTCTTTCAAGTTCAATTAGAAACAAAACTCCTTTTGAAATGTGGTATGGCCACATTCCTTCGGTAAATCATTTCAGGGTCTTTGGGTCCACCTGTTATGCCTTGATACCCAAGGGTCAAAGGAACAAACTTGGTGCCAGAAGTAGAAAATGTATCTTCTTGGGGTACTCCAATACCTCCAAAGGATATCGTCTCTATGATGAAGCAAATAAGAAGTTTGTGATAGCAAGAGATGTCATATTTCTTGAATCTTCCAAGAGTGACAAGGTTGTTGAGCGACAACTTGATCGCCTGGATAGATTCACACATGCAAAGTCCTTCCAAGAATTTGATAATGTGATTCCACTTCTTGAAGGGGGGATTCCGATATTGAATCAAACTGTGGAATCATGTCCCGAAGCACTCTCTCCCCCACATGAAGAAACAACCACGGATGACACATTGGATGATGTGATTGACAGAATTGGGAGATTGAATCTTGAATCAATCCCAACTCAGTCAAATGACCAGCCTGGGCCATCTCAGAAAGGTCCTCCCAAATGGCTGACAAAGACACTGGAGAATGTTCATCCCGATGAGGTTGGAAAAACAGGAACAAGAAGTTCCACTCAACAAATCGAAGGTGATGTAGATAATTCTGATTCTCCTGTTGATATGGATATTGCTTATAACTGTGAATTGAGTTTGTCTACATATCATGAACCAACTTCCTTCAAAGAAGCCGCTTCTCATGATGAATGGAAAGAAGCGATGCAGAAGGAGTATGATGCCTTGATAAAGAATGGCACTTGGAAGCTGGTTGATCCGCCTTTGGAACAAAACCAATTGGCTGTAAGTGGGTCTACAAGAACAAGTACAAAGCAGATGGCTCACTTGACAAGCACAAGGCCAGGCTTGTGGCAAAAGGATTCGCACAGAAAGAAGGAGTCGATTATGAAGAAAATTTTGCTCCCACAGCAAAATGGACCACCATCCGGACTCTCTTTGCCTTAGCAGCTCAGAATGGATGGAAAGTCCATCAGATGGATGTAAAAACAACCTTCTTGAATGGATATCTAAAGGAGAAAGTTTATATGTCCCAGCCAGAAGGATTTGTTGTAAAGGGTCAAGAACACAAAGTTTGCAAGCTTATAAAATCCTTGTATGGCCTCAAGCAAGCACCACGAGCCCGGTATGAGAAATTAACCGAGCATCTTCTGAAACTTGACTTCAAACATTTTGATCTTGATGATGCAACTTTGTTTGTTAAGAAAGTTGGAAAAACAGTTGTATATCTTGTGGTATATGTAGATGATCTTTTGATAACAAGGAATAATGAGAGCTATATTGCATCCATAAAGAAAGAATTGAAGAAAGGTTTTGAAATGACTGATTTGGGTCATGTTCATTACTATCTAGGTATTGAAGTAATTCAACATCCTAAATTTATATTTCTTTCTCAAAAGAAGTACATTGGAGATCTCTTGAACAAATTTGGCATGGATGAATGTAATCCCTTAACCACTCCAATGGAACAAAACTTGAAGCTCACATCTATTGAAGGGAAGGAATTTGAGGATGCAACTAAGTATAGACAACTTGTAGGAAGTCTTATCTACCTGACCACCACCAGACCTGACATTTCATTTGCTGTTGGAATCCTCTCAAGGTTCATGCAAAAACCTTGTGAAGGACATTGGTCTGCTACAAAAAGAGTGTTAAGGTACTTGAAGGGGACTCAAGACTGTGGACTCAAATATACACAGGTAGGTGACTTCATCTTGATCGGATACTCTGATTCAGACTTTGATGGCGACAAAGAAACAGGGGTATCTACTACAGGTTACACCATGAGTCTTGGATCAGGAGCTGTCTCATGGAGATCACGCAAACAGTCAGTTCCAGCAGATTCCACGACCGAGGCAGAATATGTGGCAGCAGCTGAAGCAACAAAGGAAATTGTGTGGCTCTGGAAGATCCTGGAAGATTTGCAGATGAAACAAATGTATTCCACTCCACTCATGATCGACAACACTTCTGCAATAAAGTTGGCCAAGAACCCAAAGTTCCATGATCGAACAAAGCACATCAATACAAAGTACCATCTCATTCGACATCATGTTCAGGCCAAAACCATCCATCTACATCATTGTTCCACAAATGAGCAAACTGCTGACATCTTCACCAAAGCACTTGGAAGAGAAAAGTTTGAAAAGTTCAGATCGATGCTTGGACTCACCAACAACCCTTCGGATTAAAGGGGGGAATGTTGACACCTAATCCTATGGGATGGGTGTGGATATGTATTTTTGTATAATAAATAATATTAGGAAATAAGGAAGGCCAAGAGTCATTGGGAGATGAATCCCAATAGCCTCACCTCCATGTATAAATGCATGTACATTCTTCTTCTAATACACATTCTGATTTGAGGAGTTACCTCCTGGTTTGACACAAGGTGATATATAATTGAATGAAAGCTCCTAAATCCAACCATGTCCTTAGCTCTTTTTTGTGGATTTTTTGGCCCTAGCCATACACCCACTTTTTTTCTAATATAATCCCATTTAACTTGGCTAAAAGGGGGCTAATCATAATAGTAATATAATTAAAGGGATTGTTTTAATCCCCATTTTTAAAATAGGTATATTGAGAATTTGAATTTAGGGTTTAGGGAAACCATGTTTGACTTCTAAATGGAAGAGCATGTGGATGTTAGTGATGAGGATAGACCCTCCAATTTTTAAAATTTCTACTTGGTATTCTTAGGAGTCTTTGATGTCCTTAGCTTTCCCTTTTGTGAGTTTCTTAACCCCAAACTCTATGAATTCTATAGAAAAACCTTTTTCCTCAATAAAAAGGATTTGAATGTAGCCCATGACATCTTGAGATTCTAAATATTTGAAGTTAGGAATTACAGTCCCTTAAAGGAATCATATTTTTTTCTTTAGTTTTACAATTTAGAATTTTCCTCGATAATTTCTTTGGGTCTAGCTTAGAGAGTTTCAAAACCTTTTCCTACCCTTTAAAATAAAAATAGGAAATTATGCACTAAATAGAAAAATAATGTTGGCTATAATTAAATAAACGAATATTCTATAAAGTAATTATAAGTTTAAAAAAATGTGAATTTTTGTGGTTAAAACGTTTATTTGGTCATATATATATTGTATATAGCATTTAAAAATACAATTTAAGCAATGAAAAATAACACATTGTATTTTGCACTCTAAAGAAGCTTGCATGTGAAGAAATTTGATCCCTCTCGACTCATGTTAGATGTGTACTTAACAATCATGTTTGTACTGAAGAAAAATTCCTTGAGAATTTTTTAATTTCTTATTGAGATTATCGTGATTCCTTGCAATAAGATCAATATCATCAACATAAAGAAGAATGATGATGACTATAACAACTAGAAATTTTCCAATACAATTGACTTATTCCAAAAATACCGTCTAATTTGTCGATGTATATGCCAAAAAGAGAGGGAACAAAGGACAACCTTATTTTACTCTTATATGACAATTAATTTCTTTCAACCAACCCCTAATGTTCCTAAACGCAACAAATAATATTCTCGTACAACCTTATTGTAGTAGCTCTCAACTTGAAAGGACCTTTTAACTATTCTAATTTGTTCCAAATTTTAATGTTGGGTATTTGTCAAAAGATTTTCTAAAGTTGATAAATTGACATAGAAAATTGGTTTTATTATTGTGAATTTCTTTCACAATGATCCTAAGCATAACAAGATGATATATTGTTGAATGAAAGCTCCTAAATCTAGCCTAGTCTTTAGCTCTTTTTTGTGCCTTTTGGGTTGTAGCCATACACTTGATTTTTTTCTAATATAATCCCATATAACTTGGCTAAAAGGGGGCTAATCATAATGGTCATATAACTAAAGGGATTGCTTTTATACCCACTTTTAAAAATAGGTACAATGCAGATTTGAGTTTAGGGTTTAGGGAAACCCTGTTTGACTTCTAAATTGAAGAGCCTATGGACGTTAGCAATGAGGATATACCCTCCAATTTTTAGGGCTTCTACTTGTTAGTCTCGCGAGTCTTTGATGTCCTTAACTTTCCCTTTTTTGAGTTGCTTAACCCCAAAATCCATGTCTTCTATATAAAAACCTTTTTCCTCAATAGAAAGGTTTTGAATGTTGTACATGACATCTTGAGATTCTAAAGTTTTAAAGTTAGGAATTATAGTTCCCTAAAGGAATCATACTTTTTTCTTTATTTTTACAAGTTAGAATTTTCCTCCATACTTTCTTAGGGTATAGCTTAGAGAGTTACAAAATCTTTTCTTGTTTTCTTGCTTTCTAATTATACGTTATATTTTTTTCCCTTTTAATTAGGGCTTTATACTATTTAAAGGACTTGTTAGAGACATCCATAATAACTTTTCTAACAATAATATGCTCTCTATCATATGAAGGTTTGAACATTCATTTTTCCTTTTAACACAACGTCTTGATAGATAATTTGTTAATGTAAGTGAAGAGGTTTTTTTTTGTTAATAATTTTTTTAATATAACAAAGCACCCCAATCTCCAACCCATAGGTAAGGGTAATATATTATTTAGAGCTCAAGGTCATTCAAGAACAAGGCTTGAAGTCATTCTAACAATATACTCAATAAGAGATCATCATGTCACTTGTGGGAATTAAATGTGTGTTGGGAGAATAACAATCATTCCTCCCTACTACCCAAAATAAACACAATTGATAATGTAAGTAAAAAAGGTTGTCATAAAATTGCCCTTATTTGATAATGAATTTAATTCATTCTTTAAATACTTTAGAAAAATGATCCACTTTAATTTTGTTAAAAATCAAATACTTTTGATTATAGAAATTCTCTTCAATAAAGTTTTGTGTATGACAAATTGAAAATTAGACTTAAAGATTAATGATCAAAGTTATACTTGTAATTATTTACTAGCATAGATCCATCTTAAGTAACATTCGTTGAGAGGGATCAAATTTCTTCACATGCAAACTTTTTGAGAATGCAAAATACAATGTGTTATTTTTCATTGTTTAAATTGTATTTTTAAATGCTATATAGAGTATATATAGGACCAAATAAACGTTTTGACCACAAAAACTCATGCAATTTTTTTACTTCTAATCACTTTAGAGAATATTCATTTATTTTATTATAACCAACATTAATTTTCTATTTAGTGCAATTTTTTTAATTTTTAATTTAAAGGTGCAAGTGTCAACTCTAAGGATGGACACACACAATGTTAAAATTTATTATTGGGCCGAGCTCTACAACCCAGTTTAGGGTGGATGGGTGAGCATTAGATGGGTGAGTGTGAGTGCGAGCTTGAGCTAAGTTACATGTGATATGTGATATGTGAGATATATTGTGGGTGAGTTGAGCGTGAGTGAGTGTGTGAGATGTGAGATATATTTTAAATTCATTTTTTTAATATTTTTTTAGATAAAAGAAAGTATAATATACATATCACATTAAAATATATAACATATAAATAGTGCAAGACTACATATTCATCATAATGTCTAAATATATCACCCCCATGGGGGGACCAATCATTGTCTATCCAAGACCCTGTGGACATATAAATAGTACTTATAAATTAACATCCTTTTTACCATATAAATTAAAATAATGATTGGATAACCATATTTAAATTTAATTAATAAGCGAATAAAAAATTTATATTTACAATATAACATGTTTTTTAAATTATATTTACAATATAACATGTTTTTTAATCATGAATATTTACCATGGATATTATTAACTTCTAAATATGTTTTTTTACAATACCACTGGCCAAGAAGAGAAAGATAGAGATGGGGAGGGAGAGAGGGAGAGAGGGAGAGGAGTGAAGAAAATCATAAGACCATGGGCTATTAAATACCATGGGCCATCTATGCTTTTTTATTATTATTTTATGGATCTAGGATTTTAATTATTCTGTTATAATACCATGGGCCAATACCATGGCTTATCAATACCACATGCCCAAGAACCATAACTTATTTCAAAATAAAAATATTTTACAAATACTTTATTTTAATTTAATTTTCTAACATTTTTTAATTAAATCTAAAAACAAAAAGGCTATAATTACTTTTGAGGTATATTTAAAACCTCCATCCTCACAACTACTAAAAATATTTCCATAGAGATTAATTGGAGGTTTTAATAAATAAAAAATGAGAATACTTTTATATATACATATATGAAACTTATATAATATAAATAATATTATAAAGAACCAGGATAGATGAAATATAGTGCATGATTCTTTTAAGTTTTTTATTATTATATTTTATTTGACATGATTGATCCAAAATATAGGTTTAATATTTTACAACCAATTATGTATTTTCTTTTTATAATTTCGATACTTTCATAAATACAATACAATGGGATCGTATTTAAGAGAGAGAGTGATATGGAGGGGGAATAGAGTGGGGGAGAGAGACATAGAGGTGGGAGAGACAAGGAGAGAGAGGAAGGAATAGAGAGAGGAGGGGGAGAGAGGGGGAAAGAGGGAGGGAGAGAGAGATGGATTTGGAAGGGGGAAGAGAGGGGGGAAGAGAGGGAGGGAGAGAGAGATGGATTTGTTGGGGGAAAGAGAGGGAGGGAAGAATAAAATACATTGAGAGATAGAGGTGGAGAGTGAGGGAGTGATGAGGGAGAGATGAAGATGGAATGAGGGATAGAGGAGAAGAGGGAAGGGAGAGAAAAGGAGAGGATATATATAGGGAAAGAAGGGGAAGAGAGAGATAGGAAGACATAGATATGGAGGGGGTAGAGAGGGGGAAAGCGAGAAGGGGAGAGAGAGGGAGATTGTCACGCCCCCAAGTTAGATTTGTGTGTGACTGAGTGGTGGTGAGCACGTTGGTGGGACGGGCGCCCAACTCGAGTATGTGCGGCGACGATGTGTGAGAGGTGTGCCCATAGCGATCGAGAGAGTCATGTGGGGCACAGGCGCATCGTGTGTTTTGGTGAACGTGAAGAGTGGTGTCGAGCAGGTGCCCACCCATAGCGGGCGGACACATTGAGGGCGTCGAGCAGAGTCATGTTGGAGAGCACATGCAGATGATCACGTCAGTGGACTTGGCGATGGGCGAGTCAGGCACAATGGGCGCGGGTGGCCGAGCCGACCTAGGCGACCCGAGTGACTCGAGCGACCCACAGGTCAGACATTTATGCGATGGACAAGCATGTACAGACAAGTTTATACCATGGAGTTGGTCGAGTTTTATTATGACAAGCCGACGTGTTCTGGATTGATTGGGCTGACCTACACTTGGGTGAAGGGTCATGTTTAATGGCCGAAAGAGACCACAAACATAACATATATATTGGCGATGGAGGTGGGCATTCAAAGGCATCATCGAATCACAAGTTCGAAGTTCGGAGCTCTAGTCATAGTGCGAAGGTGAGCCAAGGAAAATCAAACGAAGTTGATATGCCCGAAGGGCCGGCGGATGAACAAGTTGGACGGAACGCTGGGCTAAGGCACGTGTAGGCAGTGACCATGTTGAACGGATGTGTGTAGAATAATGTAACGACATATTGGGCAGAGGCGCATGCAGATAGTGACCCGACGGGTCAGCTTGTGCGGCGGGTTCAAGGAAAAGGTGTAGACAGGTCAGAGTTGGGTGCGACTCTTGCAGCGAGTGACCCGAGTGACCCAGCTGTCCGACAGCGGGTCAGGGTCGGGCAGAACGTGTACAGGTCGTGATCCTGGTGACCCAGGCTGCATGAACTTTTGGCAGACTTCAGAATTTGTATTTTGGAGGTAATTTGGGGTTTCCAACAGATTGTAGTGTTTTTGGGAGGCATTGTTGCTCAACTCAAAACACAAGTGTTGGACTAAATCGGAAAGGTGTGCAGGTGTCTACATGGACTTAAGAAGACTTGTACAATTATTCTAAAATTGTACATTGCTGAACTGTTATATATTATTGTGCAGACTTTTTGAGAGTTTCCCCTCCCAAGTATGTATGGGTGTACTTGTGTGATGAATGTGAATGTTTAATTTATGAAAGATTAAATACTGAAGATTAATGTTATTCCACAGCATTGTTAAAGAACACTTAATTGGAAATTGACTGAGTGTTGGAGGTAGGCGTAGTCTATGCACTTGAGTATTGCTAAAAAGAAATAGTGTAGTAGTGTCGCACCCACTATACATGTTTGAAAGAGCGCCACAAGTATAGGGCCGTGACAGATGGTATCAGAGCTTGATTCACGGCGGGTCGAGCTACGTTGATTATTCAGGAAGAAATAATACATTTGCAAGGTTGAAGGTGGTATTGAAGCTTGGATTATTTGGTATAAGTGAGACATTGGCAGGGGCAAGACATTGGTCAGGTCCGAAGCTACATAACAAGACATGGTGAGTTGGGAAGAATGCCAAGGGAGGCTCTTTGATACCTTACACAGGTTGAGGCGTATGAAAGAAGAGAACCTACAAATTCGTGTTGAACTTGAAGTCTTGGAGGTGAATGTTGAGGTAGAACTTCTTCAATTTGGATGGGCAATGGAGCAAGATAGAACTGCAGATTGTTATAAAGAAGAAGAAGGGGCCAATACATGTAAAGAAGAGGATGTTGCAGGTGTGCCAATGATCAAGGAGGAACTTGATATATAGGTCGAATCAAGATCGTACACATTGCAGGCATTGATGATGGAGGATACTCACTTGGAAACCTCATGAAGATGTAAGTATTGATATGACTTGTGTTTCATTGGAGATTTTGGAGGATGGACCATATGTAGGGATGAGCAAAGGGATAAATTATTTGTCAATGCCATGGATGATCTCTCCTTGGATGACTATGGTGGGACCTTGTACATTGAAAAATCAAGGAGCATTAAAGATTCAAATGCCCATGACAAGGGTGGAACTTGATGAGCTTTGTGATGGATGGGTCATGCTAGCCATATGGTTAATTGGCTAAGTTCCCAACATGACTCATGGACTAAATGGATAAAGGGCATGCCAGAGTTGATATATGATGATATTTGGGTAGACTTCTTCATGGATGAGACCAAGAGACATCTTGGGGGACCTTTAGTGGGGAATATAGCAGTGAAGGAAGGACCCATGATGGAATATGAATGTAGAAGTGACCGAGGGCACTAACCTGGATGATAGACAATGGATGTGATGACTAGAGTTGTGTGGAGTCTACTCTTGATGGACATATGGCAGCTAAGGTTATGGACATCGACATGAGGGCATGGCTAACATTATGCAAGGACAATATGCATGTACACTTATGGAGATGCTACTTATGAGCATTAAGGAGAAGTGTCAAAGCAGGGATGTTGAGCATGATGGCTTTGCTAGTGCGACATGGAGACATTTTATAGATGAACCAATGGTGATGTTGTTAAGATTTGGACAACAAGACCATGATTAGATGATAAGCCTATAAGAACATTCATATGACTTGGAGGGAAGATGCAACTTGCGATGACATTCATGGCCAAGTAAAGTATTCTTGCCAAAGTATTGGATGGAGATGATGCATAGGAGTTCATGATGATTTGGAGATGGTTGCAACCATTGGAGACTTCGTATTATAGTGGTATTGGAGTATCTGGTTCATTGATGAGTTGAGGTCGGGATATGTCTTAACTTTGATGCATTAT
The DNA here is from genome assembly GCA_034641835.2 of Pinus albicaulis. NCBI lineage: Eukaryota > Viridiplantae > Streptophyta > Pinopsida > Pinales > Pinaceae > Pinus > Pinus albicaulis. The sequence goes on from CM076572.1 coordinate 48,389,294, forward strand.
GGGATGCATACCTTAGGCACATTATGGGGTGTGTTCGTGAGGAGTGACTTGATGGATATGATCGAGACATGACACTTTGGAGTTTGATGGAGTTGCAATGATGGAGATGCCTTGGTGGGGTGCACTTGGGCATGGATTGAGTCCTCTTGCCTTAGCCACATTTTTATGGACATGGTGGCTGATTTGGTATATGATCATAGGCAGGACATGGATGGATGATGAGGCAAGTTTGGACTTGTCCCTTTGATAGATTTGAGGATGGCATATTGTAGATGAGATGGAGGTTGCTTCATGGACCTGGATATGGCACATTGAGTGTTGGATTGATGGGAGGAGTTCTTGATTGGTTTGAGGAGGACCTCTCACACATAGATGATGATGCTTGGATGTATGTGACTGATTTTGCAACAAATGGACATTATCATCATGGGAAACATATTACAAATGGATGAGGACTACTTCATGGTCCTGGATATGGCTTGTTTGATACTTGGTGGACAACATGTTGCAGATGATATGGGGGCTACTTCATGGACCTGGACATGATTATTTACACTTGGATGGGATAGATTCTTGATCAATTTGATGATGTGACAGGATGTTGGAGAAATTTATCGATGGTGACATGAGGAGGAGTATTCTCATGGTTTTGGGCATGATGGTTGGATTATCTACCCAACTAGTTCTAGCTATGGGGGAATGTAGTGCAACAAGCTATGTTAGATAGATGTATCGAGGATATACCTAGAATGCTGTGTTGGGATGGAGAATCATGGCAGCAGATTCACAGGATATTGAAAATACACGAGGGATCGACACAATATATGTTGCAGCGATAACATGTGGCTTGAGTTGGAGAGATTGACTTCCCATGATGGAGGAAACATGTGGAGATTGTGACAAATGTTGTTGATGATCATGGATTGAGGAGATGTACCCATGTACATATTTATGGAGTCACAGGCCTTGATGGTTTGTATGATGGATGAGCAGAGGTGGGAAGCATGGAAATTTTGGAGATGTTGGAGCTAGCGACACTTTGCGATGATATGATGGAGTTGTCGAGGAAAAAAACCTTTTTTAGAGTGGGGGAGGATGTCACACCCCCGAGTTAGAGTCGCGTGCGACCAAGTGGTGGCGGGTGCGCCTTGGTGCGACGGGCGCCCAACTCAAGTATGTGTGACGGGGGCACCCATAGTGGTCAGGTGAGTCGTGTGGAGCACGAGCGCGTCATGTGTTTTGGTGAATGTGACGAGCGGTGCTAGGCGAGCGCCCGCCCTTAGCGGGCATACGTGTTGAGGGCATTGGGAAGAGCCATGTTGGAGATCGCATGTGGATGAGAGCATCAATGGACTTGGCGATGGGCGAGTTGGGCACAACGGGCGCGGGTGGCCGTACATGACATAGAGGAAATATGTGCAGAGGAAATATGATCACAATAACTAATTACAAGCATATGCAGATGAGTTTATACCATGGATTTGGTCAAGTTTTATTATGGCAGGTCGACATGTTGTGGAGTGACAGGGCTGAAGTACATATGGGCGAAGGGTCACGTTTAACGGTCGAATGGGACCACAAACATAACATATATATTGGCGATGGAGGTGGGTGTTCAAAGGCATAATTGAATGACAAGTTCGAAGTTCAGAGCTCTAGTCGCAGTGCGAAGGTGAGCCACGGAAAACTGGATGAAGTTGATGTATGGTCAGACATAACTTTGGGTGAAGGCGTGTGGAGGCAGTGACCTTGCTGAACGGACACGTGTAAAATAGTGTAATGGCAAACTGGGCATACGTGCGTGAAAACAGTGACCTAGTGGGTCAGCTTGTGCGACGCGTTCAGGGAAAAGGTGAAGACAAGTCGGAGTTGGGCGCAACTCGTGCAGTGAGTGACCTGAGTGACCCGACTGCATGACAACGGGTCAGGGTTAGGCAGAACGTGTGCAGGTTGTGACCGTGGTGACCCAGGCTACAAGGACTTTTGGCGGACTTCATAATTTGTATTTTGGAGGTAAATTTTTGGTTTCCAGCAGATTGAAGTGTTGTTGGGAGGCATTGTTGCCCAACTCAAAACACAAGAGTTGGACTGAATCGACAAGTTGTGCAGGTGTCTACACGGACTTGGGAAGACTTGTATAATTATTGTAAAATTGTACAATGTTGAATTGTTATATATTATTGGGTAGAGTTTTCAGATTTTTCCCCTCCCAAGTATGTATGGGCGTACTTGTGTGATGAATGTGAATGTTTAATTGTTGAAAGATTAAACATTGAAGATTAATGTTAGTCCGCTGAATTGTTAAAGAACACTTTATTGGAAATTGACTAAGTGATGGAGTTAGTCGTATTTTATGCACTTGAGTATTGCTAAAAAGAAAAAGTGTAGTAGTGCCGCACCCGATATACGTGGTTGAAAGAGCACCACAAGTATAGGGTCGTGATAGAGATAGTGACAGAGTTGGAGGGTGGAGAGAGTGTGTGTGTGTGATGGGGGGGAGAGACAGAGGGAGGTGGGAGAGTGTAGATATTGATTTATGATTTGATGCAACTAGATGTTTGATGCACATTAATTTCAAAGCAATTAGATTAATAATGTGCATTGATTTCAGTGTAAGCATGTCTCTGCCCCCTCCATCTATATCTCTATCTCCCATTGTCTCTCCTTCTTTATCTCTCTATCTCACCCACCAAACATATACATACACTCTTCATGTATATCTCTCTCCCTCCATCTCTTTTCCACTCCCTCTCTCTCTCTTGCCCTTCTCTCTCTCTCTAACACTTCTCTCTCCATATATATCTATCTATCTCTCTCTCCCTCCCTTTCACACTCCCTCTTTCTCTCTTCTCCTTCTCTCTCTCTCTAACACTTCTCTCTCCATATCTATATCTCTTCCTCCCTCCCCGTCTTTACCTCTCTCTTCTTCCCTCTCTCCCCCCCTCCATCTATATCACTATCTCACCTCCAAAACATACAAGCTCTCTCTCATTGTACGCACATAAACATTATTCATGACGTGAATTGACTTCTTTGTTACAATAATTCAACCATAAATACAATACTTGAATTTTCATCCTAAATAAAATGTTCACTTACTCGAAAAGTCTTCTTCTTAAAACTGTAAACTATTTGTAATTGGCTACATTCTTATTATTCCCATTTTCCATCATTCAACATTGTTAATCAATTTGCATTCAAACATGGCAACAGAAAATAACTAATGGGCGTGACAATAAGAATAATAGAATAAAATAGTTCCACATTGATCTCAATGAAGATTGTTTGTAATTTTACTATATTCTTATTATTCATATTTTCTATGTTTCAACATTGTTACATTGTCACTTTGCACTTAAAGTTTTTATTTCATCATTTTTCATCATTCAAGTTACTAAAAGTCTCTCTCATCTCAACAAACTAAGGTAAATAAACAAAGTTAAAGTTAAATATACCAAGTTAATCTTAGACATATTTAACATATTTAAAATGATCAAAATAATTACATGTTCAACAAATTTTGTATGACGGCACACTAATGAAACCGGCCTAGATCCATCTTAACTCTAGATCTATCAAGTACTTAGAGGGATCAAATCTCTCTAGACACAAACATTTTCTCAAATTTTGCACTCAAAAAAGAGATTTGCACCTCGAGAGTTTGGATCATAAATTAAGAATTAAGAAAAATCTATACTAATTTAAAATAAATATTAATAAATTAATCTATTAAAAAAAATCTATACTAATTTAAAATAGATATTAATAAATTAGTCTTTAACATGAAAAAAAACTACAAAATTCATATTTAAATTAAAATTAAAAAAATTATACTTAATTATCGTTTAAGGTAAACTAAAATTAACAAAAAAATTAAACTTAAAACAATTACAATCTACCTATCACTTAAGAAAAAAATGAATCTAAAAGAATAAAACAATAATCATTCTTCTGGTCAACATATCTTAACAATTATATATATATATATATATATTAAAACACTAACATTAATAACATACCTGTGCATAGTATATAAGCCATAGAAATATCATTTTATTTTCATGAGCATATGCGTTATTCACACATTTTGTGCTGTGAGTGACATAGTGTGCTCATGCGTCCATAATGAATACTGCGGAAAATCCTGGAGATAGTCTGGAAATAAACCAGGCTTTGAACTTGGAAAAACCCATAGCAATTTCTATTCTAAGATATTTATATTTATCTTCTTATATTAAAATTTCAATAATAATGCAAATAAAAGTGATGGACTAAGTTTCTTTGCAGGTTTCATTCATTTCAACATGTATAATACATAAATATATAAAACACCCTCTCTATGTTTCATTCATTATAAGTTCATGTGTATGATATATAATTATTTTATATATCATTATAACGAGTTATCCTCTCTTGGTTAACTTATTTTTTGAGTTCCGTGTGAATGGTTGATTGAACTCTTTTCATGGTATGCAATGAGTTACCATGTATGCATTGAGTTCCGTGAATAGTTGGTTGAACTCTTGTTTTTTTTCAAAAAAGAAAGAAAGAAAAGGAGATGAGTTGTATGGTATAACAATGTTGATTAATGAGTTATAAAAAAACTAAAACTTTATATGGGTTGGAATTATAATACCATAAGAGGGTATATAATATATATAAGTGATATATGGTATATGCATTAAGTTTAAGACCATATATGATCATATATGGTGTTATTTAAATTATTGAAATAAATCACAAAGGTTGTTTGAAGACAATTGTAGACATAATTTTAAGTCTTTGGGCTGAATCTTTAAGGCTCATTAATACCCCTATCAGATGGGAAGGAGAAAATATTCAACAAGCTTGGACCCGGTGGTGGCAGGAGGCTCCTGATGACAAAGTTTGTACGATCCCTCTCTTGATTGCTTGGGGCACCTGGATTGCAAGAAATTGGGTAATTTTTCAAGATCTTCCTTTCCCAATTGGAAGATTGGCTGCGGAAGGTGCAACCATCTATGACAGTATCCCAACCCCATCTGGTCCTGCTCCACCTCGTTGCATCCAGCCACTCATCAGGGAATCGGTTCCTTGGGCTTTCTTTGATGGAGCTTCAGACATCAATGGGTGGTGTGGAGCTGGTTTGGTCATTCATTTATCCACTGAAAAGTCCCTGCGAGCATCAGTTGGTCTCGAGCAAGGGACAAATAATTTTGCTGAACTGAAAGCTTTACATTACCTTCTCCGTTGGCTGACTTTAAGACAATTGAGGAAGATTCAGATCTTTGGAGATTCCATGAATATTGTGAAATGGTTTAATGGGACTCAACAATGAAGGAATTATATTTTGTTGCCTTTGCTTAAAAAGATTTTTCGGATCAAATGTTATTTCACTGAGATCACTGTTTGCCACATTTACAAGGAACGGAACCAGGATGCAGACCGCCTATCTAAAGAAGGTTTTGAAAAAGCTATGGGGACTTGGACAGTGATAGAGATGGAAAATGGGGTTGTTCATCCTTTGGAACAACCCGTTTTTGGATAAAAGATCACACTTGCTCCTCTCGTGTATATATTCTGTTGTCTTTTTTCTATGTTTTTCTTTATGTTTCGATACAAACAACATAACTGCTACACAAACTTATGATGAGTCACAGGATTGTTTTCCTCATTGAGGAGGTCTTGGGACTCTATCGGATAATTGTTTTATCTCAGGAGACTGGGATAGTTTTTACTTTCGGTTTCCTCAGTTTTTTTATGGAAAGGAAGCCTTGGCTTCTGCAGGGACCTATCCATTCCCATCATTATCTCTGTTTCGGATTAAAACCGGGAGATGTGACGGAATGGAAGTGCCCCTTTTATGCTTATTTTGGACAGGCTGCTTTCGTGATACCCTTTAGGTATTCAAGGCAGTTGAGACTACTTTTCTCCTTCAAATAGAAAGACAATTGGAGTTGATCAGAAATGCTATGCATATGCTATGTGACTATCTATTCATAATAGAAAGTTCGATTTTTTTCTATGGGGAAAAAAAAAAATTAAAAAATTAAAAATTAAAAAAAAAATAAAAATAAAAAATAAAAATTGTAGACATAATTTTTTGTTGTAAATTTTGGTCTTAGATCAGTTTTTATGATGCATTTCTTAATCTCCATTGTGAGAGTAGTTTTCTTTGACAAAGAGAACTATCAAGGGTGGTCCCGGAAGATAAAACACACCCTCATTTTCAATGTAATTTGGAAAGGGATTTGTGAAGGAGAAGGAGACAATGCACCTGAAAAACCCACTTCAGACAAGGAGCTTTCCATTTAGGAGAACAAGAACAACAAGGTCCATGCCTTGATTGCAACATCAATAAATGAAGAGGTGAGTCAATATATTTTTCCATTTTAAAATGCCTTTGAAGTCTTAAAGAAGTTGAAGGAATTGTATGACTCACACTCTGATTCAACTTGAATTTGTTCAATTGATGATCAAGTTGTTCAATCTTGAATTGAAAAATGATGACCCTCTTACATTAACATCAAAAGTAAGATCCATTATGCATGGCATAAAATCCACTAGTGTTGAAATATATATTCCTCCCATAGCTTATGTCAAGGCACTATATCCCACCTATTCACATTATCTTGAGTCATTGCAAGCAAGTGACAACCTTAAGGAGATTAATTTTGACTCCCTTGAACAGAAGTTTGTTGAAAGGGAGAATGATTTTGGGAATAATACAACTCCCCAGTCTTCTGAAGAAGTTGTGTGCCTTTCAAAAAAAGAGAAGAATCATGCACAAGATTCTTCTAGAGGAAGAGGTGGTTGAAGAAGAAGAGGAAGAGGAAGGAAGAATTTTATAGGGGAGGGGGGGTTGGAAGGGGCAGACATTTCCAAGGAGAAAAGTATGATCTTCATCGCATACGATGCAATATAGATGGAAATGATTCTTCCACATGTAAGCTTCCTTGGGACATAATTGAGTAGGAGGAAAGGTAAAGTACATGAGTCCGCTCATTATGTTGTGGCACATTGCAACATTGGAGTAATTGAAGACTTATTCAATGCTTCATTTGCTTCATGGAAATATGCTTGGTTGCTTGATTCAGGAGAAACTTGCCACATGACTTTCAAGAGAGATTTCTTTGAAGAATTCACTGATAATGTTGATGGAGCAGTATACTTTGCAAACAAGTCAAAACTCAAGCCATTAAGGCTTGGCACCATCAGGCTCAAACTGGCTGGTCTTCTAGACTTTCTTATACATGATGTTCTATACCTCCTAGAGCTGAGGAGAAATTTGTTTTCTTTGGTCCACATCTTCCAGCAAGGACACTCCATTCATATATTTGATGGCAAGGTCGAGGTCAGAAAAGCATCAAATCACTCACTTGTCATGATTGCGATAGAATAAGAAAGACTTCTGAAGTTGCAAGGAACCTCTGCTCGTGCACATAAATTTTCATATAGTTCTCATTATGATGAAGGTACATTTCCATCAAGTATTTTATGGCATTTTATATTTGGACACTTGAACTATGACAACCACGTTTGTTGAACAAAAATGGTCTTACTGGTTTGCCTACAATTCCTAGGAAACTTAAGCAATGTGATGCTTATATCTTAGGAAAGCACAACAAACAATCTTTTCATTATTCTCTTTCCAAAGCACATAGAAAACTTGAACTCATTCATTCATATTTATGTGGCCCAATGCTTGTTCCTTATGCAAATGGTAATAAATATATGATGGCATTTATTGATGACTACACTATAATGTGTTGGGTTTATTTATTGAAGGACAAATCTGAAGCTTTTGAAACATCCAAGAACTTTCATGCATGGATTGAAAATGATGCATAATCTCATATTGGATCTATTCATATTGATAATGGAAAAGAATATACATCAAATTAATTTGAAAACAATCTTCGCAACATGGGATCAAACATCAAACAACTATGCCTTATAATCTCGAACATAACGGAGTCGCTGAAAGAATGAACAAGACACTATAATTTAAATATGGTACGTTCCATGATGTTTTTAAAGAATTTTAAACTGATGTTTTGGGATGATGTAGTTATGTGTGTTGTGCATATAAAGAATAGGTGTCCATTTAATATAATAAAAAACAAGACTCCCTATGAAATGTGGTATGGCCACATTCCTTCGGTGAGGCATCTCAAGGTTTCTGGTTCCACTTGTTATGCCTTGATACCCAAGGAACAAAGAAACAAACTCAGTGCAAAGAGTCACAAATGTATCTTCTTGGGGTACTCAAATACCTCCAAATCATATCGTCTCTATGATGAATTGAATAAGAAGTTTATAATATCTAGAGATGTGATCTTTTTTTAATCTTCAAACACTAACAATGTTGTTGAGTGACAGCTTGATTGCTTGGATATATTCAACCATGAAAAGTATTTTCAAGAGTTTGATAATGAGATTCCACATCTTGAAGTGGGGATTCCTATGCTGGATCAATCTGTGGAATCGTATTTTTAAGCACTCTCTCCCCCGCACGAAGCTCCAGCCGCTAATGACACTTTGAGTGATGTGATTGACAGAATTGGGAGACTAAATCTTTATTCAACCCCATCTTAGTCAATTGAGTAGCCTGGGTCATCTTAGAAAGGTCCTCCAAAATGGATGACAAAGACACTTGAAAGTGGGTCTTCAAAAACAAGTATAAAAACATATGGCTCACTTGATAAGCGGAAATCCATGCTTGTGGCAAAAGGTTTTGCACAGAGGGAAGGGGTCGATTATGAGGAGACTTTTCCCCCCACAACAAAATGGGCTACCATCCATACACTCTTTGCCTTGGTAGCTTAGAATGGTTGGAAAGTCCTTCAAATGGATGTAAAAACTGCTTTCTCGAATGAAGGTCTGAAAGATAATGTTTTTATGTCCCAACCAGAAGGATTTGTTGTGAAGGGCCATGAACATAAAGTATGCAAGCTTGTAAAATCCTTGTATGGCCTCAAGCAAGCACCGCGAGCTTGGTACGAGAAGTTAACTGAGCATATTCTGAAACTCAATTTCAAACATTATGATCTTGATGATCCAACTTTGTTTGTCAAGAAAGTTGGAAAAACAGTTGTATATCTTGTTGTGTATGTAAATGATCTTCTAATGATGGGGGACAATGAGAGCTACATTTCATCCATAAATAAATAACTGAGGAAAGGTTTTGAAATGACAGATTTTGTCTATGTTCACTACTATCTTGGTATTGAAGTAACCCAACATCTGAAGTTTATATTCCTCTCTCATAAGAAGTAAATTGGAGATTTTTTGAACAAGTTTGGCATGGCTGAGTGCAATCCTTTGACTACTAGAATGGAACATATCTTAAAACTCACATCCACTGAAGGAAAAGAATTTGAGGATGCAACAAAGTATAGATAACTCGTAGGAAGTCTCAAATACCTGACTAATACCAAACCATACATTTCATTTTTTGTTAGAATCCTCTCCAAGTTTATGCAAAAGTCTTGTGAGGGTCACTGGTCTGCTGTAAAAAGAGTTCTAAAGTACTTGAAGGGAACTCAAGCCTTTGGACTCAAGTATACACAGGTGGATGACTTCAGCTTGATTGGATACTTTGATTCAGACTTCGATGGAGATAAAGAAACTAGAGTATCTACTTTAGGTTATGTTATGAGTCTTGGATCAGGAGTTGTCTCCTCGAGGTCACACAAACAACCAGGTCCAACAAATTCCACAACTTAGGCAGAATATGTGGCGGTCTCTGAAGAAACAAAGGAAATTGTGTGGCTCAAGAAAATTTTGGAAGATTTGTAGGAGAAATAAGTGCATTCAAATCCTCTTTTGATTGACAACAATTTTGAAATAAAGTTAGCTAAGAACCCAAACTTCCATGATCGAACCAAGCACATCAATACAAAACACCATATGATTCGACATCATGTTGAAGCCAAAACAATCCACCTACAACATTGTTCCACAAATGATTAGATTGCATACATCTTCACCAAAGTGCTTTGAAGGGAAAAGTTTGAAAGATTCAGAATGATGCTTGGAATCACCAACATCCCTTCATATTAAGGAGGGGAATGTTGACACCTAATATTTGGGATTAGGTAACTCCATGTAAATATTGTAAACAACAAAATAAAGGGAATTGGAAGATAAAGAGACATTAGGAGATGAAACCCAATAGTCTCCCTCTCTAGGTATATATCCATATTCTATCTTAATAAAAAAATCAATTAGATTCGTGGAGTTACTCCTAGCCTAACAATTATGATTTATTAATTTTGATTTTTTTTTAATAATAAATAATTTAATATTAGAATATGATAAGTTAGATATTAAATATGCGTATTTTATATATATATATATATAATGAGAAGAGACTTGTCTTATTTCTTGTTTAATGATTTCATTGCTAAAATTTATAAATGTGTATATAATTTATCCTCTTTGGATTTGAATTCTTAAGAGAGGAAACACTTTTTTTTTAACGCTGATGAGTGGATCTTTTATAAAATCTATTCCCATAGCGTAGCAAAAAATTCGAGAGATTTACATCAGTTTTTGAGGTCAGATTCTTCGACCGACGAAGACAAACTAATAGGTTCTACCACATCAACACATTAACTACTTGGTACATACATCCTACTAACACATGTGCAAGTATAAAGTCTGGAAAATTGACTGCAAAGTAGTATAGTTTTACAATTTTTTGTCAATCACCAGAAGAGGAATTAACTGACATTGCTTCCACCTGATCTTCACTTGCATTTCCTTCTGAAATCTGCTATCTTTTAGCTTGATGAGTCGAAGAGAGGTCCTCCAATTGGTTGCGAAGAGTGTCTATTTCATCACCTTGCTAGTTGATATGGTCTTGGAAGCTCCGCATTCTTTTAGTTTGTTCGCCCACCGCGAGGGAGAGCTGAAGGATGAGTTAAAGAAGGGAATTATAGTCAGAGCTACCAGTGTATGGAGGGTGTGGGCATAAGGGACACAAATTTGAGGATCCTTCACCTCTATCTCTTTGACTAGAGTTTGCCATCACACTTCTTAGATTCCTCTGTCACCAGTCAAAATTGTCCTGAAAACCAAAATATTGCTTGCAAATTAAAGAGGGAGATAAACACAGGAAGCCACCAAGAAACACCAAGAAAAAGATGTTGTTTGAAGCAACAAAAAAGAAAGTAGGAAAATTACCGAATTTTTCCCAAGGAATCACACGTAGACCAGCCACTGTGCGAAGCAAAGGAGTGTTTTGCTGCTTGTCGCTAGGACTATCTCTTCCTTTGTCAATTGTTGTCGAATTAATCCAGAGCTTGAAATCAAACGGGTGAAAATTCCTTTGTTGACCAAAATCCCAAGAACACAGTTTGGTTGCGAAGTATAATATGAATGAGGGAATATCAACTCTAGCCAAGACGAAACACGACCCCAAAATCTCATCCAACGCTTGTTGGCTCAGAGGGATCCCCGAGATTGGGAGGAAATAAAGCCTAGCTCTCTCACTGTTTCCTTGGTTGTCATACTCCTTTAAATAATTGAGAACCATTCCCAAGCTATTACTCTCCTCCATGAATGAGGGGAATGAACTCTGTACTTCCCACGTAGGCGCTATACTATTCTCTGGTGTGAGCGATAAACCTTTCAAATATGGCTGCTTGGAACTGTTATGCATACAATGTGAGAAATTAATCCAACTCCTTCCATGCAAATTCACCATGAGCAAGGGACAGGTGGGTGCTTGGCCTTCAGGCTGGCTTGTTGCCACCTCCCAAGAAAGGCTATGACTGAATTGCTTGAATTAATCACTCATACATGAATGATTAGGGTTTGCAATTAATCCGATAAGTTGGACAATCAAATACATTTTTTTAGTTGGCTTTATTGGTTTTTTTGGATTTAAACATGGAGGAGCTTGTAATATCCATTGATGAAGTCATGGTATGGTTTGTCATCTCCTTTACCCATTGATCAATATTTGCCCTTTCCTCAAACTGCAGGCTTGATTGGCTTGTTTATCCACTTCATAATTTCGACTCCTTAAGATATGATATAAAATTTTATGCTAAAATGAATCCAAGGTGCTCCTGATTTTATGGAGGATAAGTTTTAGTTTATTGGCCTTCAGAGTTGTGCCATTCTGCAGGAATTGAATTGTCATGCGAGAGTCTCTAACAATGGTGATCCTAGAGATTCCTTTTTCCTTGGCTAGATGTATATCTAGCAGAAGCCCATATATCTCTACCATATTGTTGGTTTCTTTACCAAAACTCTTAGCAAATTTAATTTCTTAATGCTCATCACGATTCCAAAAAAATCCCCACCTACTATTCTTAAAAACACATATTCTTAATTATTAAATTATATTATTTTTAAAAATTACATAGTTAAATAATACAAATATTCAATATTTCAAATTTTATAAATTAAAATATTACAAATATTAATATTTTTATAAAATACAATATTAATATAAATTGTGTAATTTAAAATAAAATGCTTTATGTTTTGGAATTTTGAACTTTATAATTTTTTCATTCCATTATGTTTTAAGTCTTTTCTATTTCTCCATTTATATGAATTTTATGAGAACTTGTGTTTAAGTGAAGGTTGGTTGGTTTTGTCTATTTTTGAATTATATTGTGAATTTTATAGGATTTTGTTATATTTTAATATTATTTATTTTATTTTTAAAATTAATAATAATAATAATAATAAATTAGAATTTGTTTTTCATTTTTATATGTTTTTTTTTTAAATTTTGTTAATGCTTAAAATTTATAATAATTTTTTTTTGTTTTAATATTATTTATTTTATTTTAAAATTAATAATAATAATAAATTTTTTTTTTTTTTTTTTTAATGATTTCCTCATAATAAATCAATTTTTTTGTTTTTGTTAGTCTTATAATCTAAACATAACAATGTTAAGGCATACTCTTTACTATTATCTAAAAATAGAGCCAAGAGCCAAGCGGTAGCATCTATAGCCCATTCTCTCTTGAAACTTGAGTGCTTTTACTAATTCTCTCTTGAAAGTGCTTTTACTAATGTTTGCCACTAGGGAACCTCTCTTTCCTCATAGTAGATGTTTTCCACTATGAGAGAGAACCTCTCTTTCCTCAGGTTAGACATGATAACAATAATAGGCATGTCAAAGATATACTTCTTTTTCTCCAGCATCCAATCCAAGACTTGGCTTCTTTGCAATTGTTTTCAAAAAACTATTTCCAATTTTTATTGATCATTTTTTAAACACTAAAATCTCATTTTAATTTATGATGTATTTCAATTCCAAAATACTTATAGGTTTATTATAAGTTATGGTTGGTATAAACACAATTAAAGTATGTGACATGTTTTTTTTAGAGTTAGTATAAAAGTATTTAAGTATTTTTCCTTAATTTTTAAGGTTAGAAGGACTTTTTACACAAGGAATAATATCATCTATTTGATAGAGGAGGACAAGTTTTATGGTGGAACTACAAAATGGTTGACACAATGGGATATTATCCCTTTTATCTGGTTTCAAATTCCATAAGGAGATACCTATGGCCCCTTGTCATAAGGCTCAAGAGTAAGCTCCCCACCCTCATGGGCTCTTACTAAGTTATAAATTACTAGGCTTATGGGCTGTTGGATATACTCTTGGTATTATAGTGGCACTTTCTAAATTTAATTTTGGGTTGGTCTAGCCCAAATTACTTCAATAAATTACAGATTCACCATAATAATAATAATAAAATGGCGCTCCATTAAAATATACACTTTGGAATCCTCATGATTTTCATTGAAAAATCCTAACGTAATTGATTTTAACTAAGAAATATCTTCGCCTTCATCATAATGCTCATTTGGTAGAGGGTTGGAGCGGTAGGGCAGCAAGCAAGACTGGACAGAAGGTTCGGTGCACAGTCTAAGCACCGCAACAAGCTCTGGCTGAGGGCAGGGCCCTTCTCGCAGAACTCCGGAGACGTGGTTCAGTCCTGGCCCAATACATGAGGCAAGTAGGGGCTAATGGGGCCCCTTCCTATAAACAAGCAATGATGGACAAAGGAAAGGCCCCACTGGAAGGGGTGCAGATTGCCAGATCTGAAAATGCAGGAAAAGATGAGAAAGGCAAGAAGAAAAAGGCATGTGGGACAACCAAGGAAATACAAGGTCAGAAACGGTCGAATGGAATCAAGATATCGAAAGGAAAAGACAATGGAAACCCCAATCTCGAGCAGGAGTCTCTGGGGGCAGGAGAAAAAACAAAAGAAACTGCAGAAGATGAGGCCCTACCCCAGCAAGGCCCAAATCTGTCAGGATCTTCTACAGAAAGAAAAAAATAGGAGGACCACGGACGTTGCAAGCCGAAAACTTCAAAAAATCTGCGAGTCATCATCACAGATCCAAAAATGCAAGAGTATAGGGACCATATGTCAATACATGCGGTGATCTGTAAGTTCATGGGATTTTGGCCATCGGAAAAAACCCTATGTCTATGGATAAAGCAGCAATGGAAACCCAAGGACGACGTCTGGTTGCATCTGGGAGCCAAAGGATTCTTTACTATGGTATTTGCCAACCTGGAAGACAGAGATCGGATATTTGATGGAGGACCCTATTTTTATGCCTCGGCAGGTCTCTATATGAGAACCTGGAAACCTAACTTTGCCCCATAACAGGAGACTTTCACGCATGTCCCTATTTGGATCCACCTCTTCTCTCTCCCCATCGACTACTGGAGGCCATTAGCGCTTGAACAAATTGGCAACAAACTGGGAACCTTCATCCAGGCCTCGAAGGCCACCCTGCAGAAAAGGTACACCTCTTGTGCGCGTATTTGTGTTGAAATGGATGTCTCAGGTGCTTTGCATGAGGGACTGTGGTTAGAATTTAGGGATGAAGCTTTTTTTCAGGCTTGAATATGAACAAATCCCCTTTCGCTATCGTAAATGTCATGAACATGGGCACCCCTTCAGGGAGTGCCCTTTGAATAAGCAAACAGAGAAAACTAAGGAAAGTATGGTCAAGGATCAGGAAGGTTTTTCTCGGCCAAGCGGGAGACAGAGAGCAAATAGAAGACACCAGCAGAAAACAAGCATCTCAAATAAGGGCACTGGCAATGCATTTGAAGTTTTAGGATCAGCAACAGTGTTAGCAGAATACCCCCAAATACTAGACTCTGAACCGGATGTCCTGGGAACTCCTACACAGGCATCCCAAGATCATAACACAGTCACGATGGATAACATCCTGCACAACCCTGAAGATGAGAAAGACATAGAGGGAGATGCGGAAATGATTATAAGTGAAATAGGGACCGAGGATCTAGAACTCAGGGATATCCTGGAGCGGGAAGATATGGACCTAAACATAATAGTGGAACAATGGAAGAAAAAAGGATTGGAACACATCCCAAAAGAAGAAATGGACATGGTTAATTTTATGTTCTTAGCAAGGCAAGATGTAGAAACAAGAGGACATAAAAGGGGTTTTAGAGCTACCAAAGGGCTGGGAGTCAAGGCCTAGGGATTGCACCAGACGAACCACAATGCCAAACATAGACGTAAGAGAGGAATAAGGACAAATAAGGAGGCCCTTTAGGAATTAGGCCAGATGCTCCTGAATTCGGGTAAGATGAAAGTCGTTGGGGCTTTCACAACCTCTTCTTAACTCCTGTTTATTATGAAGATCCTTTGATGGAATGCTAGAGGGCTCAATAGCCAGAGGAAACAAAAACTTCTGAAGAAGAAAGTCAGAAATCAAAACCCCGACATGATATTTATACAAGAAACCAAATGCTCGGGTAAAAAAATGAAAGAAATTAGCAGGAAAATTGGGAAAAGGATGGAATACACAGAGGTGGAGGGCAAAGGAATGGAGGGAGGTATGGTTACCTTTTGGAACCCCCACTACTTTCATCTCATCAATGCAAAAGCTTCAAGATCCTTCATCTCCCTGGAAATGCAAATCATAGGAGAACCTGGTACCCATCTATGCACTAATGTTTACAACCCCCGAAGATTAGAGGACAAGCTGCTTCTACTGGATCGCCTCTCTAAGCTGCAACTTAGACACATTAATGCAAAATAAATCTATGGGGGAGATTTCAATATGATTACCTCACTAGGAGAAAAGAAAGGGGGGCTAAGAAATTTGAACAGGGATGCAGAGGCTCTAAATCATTTCATCAAATTAGCAAAACTAATAGACATCCTCCCCAAAAATGGGCTATATACTTGGAATAATAAAAGAGGAGGAGATAGGCAGATTTCCTCTAGACTTGACCGCTTCCTCATAACAAAAGATATTCTCTTAGAGGGAGTTACTGTGGAATCGGATATCATTCCAAGTGGGGGCTTTGATCACTGGCCCATCTCCTAGATGCAGCCATCCTCGGTACTCCTAAAAACAGACCCTTCAGGTTTGAAAAGTTCTGGCTAGTCCATCCAAACTTCAAATCAAAAATTAAGCAATGGTGGTCTGAACCTCTTGAGATCAGAGGCACAAATATGTACCGTCTTCAAGCCAGACTAAAACACCTAAAAGCCCGGCTCCGAACCTGGAACCAAGAGGTGTTTGGGAACATCTTCAAAGAGAATTTGGCCCTGGAGGATCAAATGGAACAGATACATAAAGATTGGTTGAGTGGAGATATCACCCAAGACTCCATAAGCATTGAGCAGAACCTCATGAAGAAGTGGGACGAAAGATGTATGTAGGAAGAAATCTTGTGGAAACAAAAATCTCAGATACAATGGCTCAATGAAGGGGAGAAGAACACTAAATTCTTCCATAGATTAGTTATGGAATACAGATGCACCAACAATATTACCCGGTTAAAAGACGATCAAGGAACCTCATATCACTCACATCAGGATATCTCCACCATCCTTATAGATCACTTTGGCCACATCGCCACGAAACCAGACATAGACAGGGGAGGGGCGATCAGGGAAGTGGCAGCCTCCATCCCAAAGATAGTTTCTGAGGAACAAAATAAAAATTTGGACTGCCCTGTCACCCTTTTGGAAGTGGAAGAAGTGGTGAAAGAGATGCCTAATGGCAAGGCGCCAGGACCGGACGAATTTACCATAAATTTCTTTAAAGCTTGTTAGGACACAGTGTAGAACGAAACCTGGGAAGTGGTCGAAGACTCTCGCAAATCTTCTTCCATCCTCAAATCCCTCAATTCAACTTTCATTGCCCTGATCCCCAAGGAAGAGGCAGCCTACACTCCTTCAAAATTCCAGCCTATTTCTTTATGCAATGTCCTTTACAAAATCATCTCCAAAGTAATGGCCAACAGACTTAAGAAAATTCTCCCTTGGATTATTTCAGAGGAGCAATTAGGCTATGTGGAAGGTAGACAAATTATGGACAACGTCCTACTAGCTCATGAAATGGTTCACACCCTTCAATCTCGGAAAAAATCAGGCATGATCATCCAACTTGATCTATCTAAAGCCTATGACAAGGTCAGCTGGAAGTACCTGGAGGTAGTTTTGGAGGCGTTTGGTTTTGGCCACCATTGGATTAACTGGGTAATGGCCATGGTCAAGTCACCCAGCTTCTCAATTTTGGTCAATGGCACCCCTAACTTTCCCTTCACTCCCTCAAGAGATATTAGGCAAGGAGATCCAATCTCTCCTTTTCTCTTTGTTATTCTAATGGAGGGCTTAGCCGTATCATCAAAACAACAAAAGTGCAGAATGATATTGTGGGTCTTCAACCTCTGCATAACTACCCAGCCACCACTCATCAACAATTTGTGGATGACACCATGCTCCATGGCACTCCCATGGTTTGAGAGGCCCAAGGCTTCAAAGCTATTCTTAACCTCTTCGGTCGGGCGTAAGGTATGGAACTCAATTTGGACGAATCCTCAATTTTCTTCTTTAATACTCATTTGGCTGTTCAGAGAAACCACACAGCTATCCTTGGCTTCAGAAGGCAAAGCCTTCCCTCTAAGTATCTAGGGATCCCCCTCACGGAAAGCCCTGGCAGAAAAACCACTGGGAAAAACTGCTCTCCAACCTAGAAGAGAGGGGAAACTATTGGAAGAACAGAGCCCTCAACTTCGTTGGCAGATTGGTTATGACTAAAGCAGTATTGCAAGCTATCCCTCAGTACATGTTGTCCATTCTTCCTGCCCCCAAAGGTATCCTCCAAAAGATCAAAGACATTCAAAGAACCTTCCTTTGGTCAGGAAAAGTCGACAAAAAGAAATAGGCCCTTGTCGCCTAGGAAAAGCTATGCAAACCCAAAATCTTGGGCGGGCTTGGGCTTCAAGACCCAGAAACCATCAACAAAGCTGGTGGAGCAAAGCTCTAGTGGAGATGGATCACTGAACCGCAGGCACCTTGGGCTACGCTCTAGAAGGCTAAATATGCAGAAAACTGGCGCCCTCCGGACCTTGTTCGAATGACTGGCTCAATTACTGGATCCCCCATTTGGAACATGGCTTGGGCAAATAAGAAAATCATCCAAGATCACTATTTCTGGGAAATTTGCAATGGTCATATGACTCTCTTCTGGGAATATGCCTGGCAACAACTTCCCAAGCTCGAGAGTCTGGATTTCCAACCCCTCCAGCATAGGTTTCAAGAGCTTGGAAAAACAAAGGTTTATCATTATTGGACCGACAACCACTTGAATTATCAGTGGCGCCATTGGCACCTGGACCTCCCTTCTCAGGAAGGCCTGCTGGAAAATCAACTTTTTTCCCTGCAGTCTTGGCTGAATAAAAGGAAGATTCGGTACTCACAGGATGAAGATCAACTCAAATGGGGGAAATTGGAAGGCAGAACCTTCAACCTCAAAGAAGCTAGATTCTACCTAGAACAGAGAGATCAAGAAGATAAAGTATACTAGCACGATAACGTATGGGATGTTATCAACTGGCCTAAGGTCAAAACATTCTTATGGCTTCTAATGCACAGAAAAATTCTCACCTCGGAGACTTTGCGTAGAAAAGGCTTCATGGGTCCCTCGCAGTGTTCTCTTTGTGGGAAAGAAGAGGAATCCATGAATCACCTCCTGAATGCCTACGAGTGGGCCAATAGCCTATGGACATGGTAAATCTTCCGACAAATGGACAGAAACATAGACTCCATTCATGACAACATAGCCAATTGGCGAACCAAATACACTAACCATGAAATGGTTAACCTTCTGTGGCGGCTCAGCCTAGGTTTCATTGTTTGGTCTATTTGGAAGGAAAGAAACAAAAGAATTTTTCAAGATGAATTCCGCCAAATGGATCAAATTAAAACTGATATAATGAAGAACATACGAGAAACAACCCTTACCATAAGTAAAACAGAGCAGAAGGACAGACCTTCGGCAAATGACTAGCGAATTCTGATTGTGTTTAGCATTCATGTTACAACAGGCTCCAATTTTCCTCTGCAACAACAGCAGCCAGCAACATCGCTTCTGTCTTGGCAGCTCCCTCTCCCAGGATACTGCAAGCTGAATTTTGATGGTGCCTCGTGGGGAAACCCATGGGTTGGCTGGTCACGGAGGAGTCATTCTCAATGACAAAAGGGAAATCATGCATGTCTACAGTTACCCTTTAGGTGAAGCTACCAATAATGAGGTGGAATTTGCGGCGCTTGAGCAGGGTCTGCAAATTCTCATCCAGCTGGGGAATGGTGTAGCTATTGTGGAAGGGGACTCGCTATTAGCCATCAAAGCAACAAAAAAACTACAAAATGGTTCTCAGCCAGGGAAGGTTACCAAGCACTAGCGGCTCTCCATTGTCACCACGCTTATCGCCACACACCTCTCCACTCTCAATGGGGTTGTGTTTCAGGTTGTTAGGTGTATTACGGATGCTATGGCAGATGTCCTGTCTAATCACGCGATGGAAAACCCAGACAGCGTCCTTGACACTTGCTGGTAGAACATCACATGTGATAACCTGCATGATGATTTCCTTCAGATCTCAGTGTAAGAACTAGAGGGAATATCGGGCGAGGAGGACAGGTTGCAAGGTACTGATAATCAATGATAAATGAGCTCCATCCTTTATGTTTATTCTCTAATTCGTAATGCTCGATGGTGGCAACGTAGGCTACTTTCCTATGGCTCGTGTTGGGTAATGTGGGAGATTTATCCCACTGACAAAGAGCAGAACACCAAGTCCGATAAATGGTACACGTGGCCTCATCTAATAAAGGAAAAGCGTGGCTACCAGAGCGCAATTAACTGTAATGATCAGAACTTCATCCGTCACTTGCATGCGAACTAGGCTGGCAAGAGTAAGGAAAAAACTGGAGTTTTGATTCAGGCCAAGGCCCCTTATACCGATCGTCCTATTATAAATACCGGTTTAAATGGCAAAGGATACACCTTTACTGGCTTGCAAAATTTCCCTGATCCTATTCTTGAGTCGGGTTTAGCTGCCTGCAAGCTAACAAAAAGCAACCGGTATAGAACCATGGCCGAGCGTAACCTCCACAGCTCCAAAGCTACCCATGAGTTACAGAAAGCCAAGGAAGGCTTCAATGCCTCTGTCTCTGACAAAGGAAAACAGAGCATTGAGATTCTTCAGATAGAAGTGGACAAAGCAAGGGAAGGAATGGACGACAAGGCCATAAGTGAAGAGGTAGATTGTATTTCGGACCCGGGCACCCCAACTACTAGAGCAACACAGTTTTTAAAGACACAGAGCATGGCCTAGAAAATGAAGACAATGTTGGCCAAGGCGATAAGCCTACAAGGGGTAGCTTTCAAAGATGCTTACCAGGATAACTCCCTTGCCTCGGCCAAAAACTCAACGAGGCTGGACAGCCTGGAGATTGCTCTCAAGTCCCTAACTGAAGAACTCAAAATTCAGTCTAAACGTCTCG
Organism: Pinus albicaulis; assembly: GCA_034641835.2. Classification (NCBI taxonomy): domain Eukaryota; kingdom Viridiplantae; phylum Streptophyta; class Pinopsida; order Pinales; family Pinaceae; genus Pinus; species Pinus albicaulis. Next base: position 48,410,110 of record CM076572.1, read on the forward strand.
AGGGGTTCATCAGGCTCTTTGAGCTCTAAACGTCTCGAGGGGTTCATCAAGATCTTTGAGCTTTACCTGCAGCATGTTCTGAATGTTTCGATTGAAATCCATGAAGAAGACACCAAGATGAGCATCATCAGGCACTTCGAGCCCCGCAGCGTGCCTAAGAATGATGACGGCGCAGGCTCGAGTGGTGCTGGCACCTCTGGGGCTGCAAACCCCAAAAAATAAGCATGTAGTTCCTGGCAGAACGCCTTTTGGTCATTTACTGTTGGCATTGATGGCCTTCTGGTTTTTGTTCAGTTATGATAACTTTCCTTTCTGAGTTTGGAAGCTGTTGGCACATGTTGGCCATTTGGTTTTTAGCTAAGATAGTCCTCCTTTCTGTGTTAGGTAGCCCTGCATGGCCAGCCACTTTCTTCATTAGTCTTGGTCTTAGGCAGTATAATTTTGATGTAGCTAAGATACTGCTTGTTTCAAGCCATTGTTGGCGTAGTCTCTTTTGCTATCTTCACCGTCCTCTGCTAAGGACGTCCTATGTTTGGCCTGGCCCGAGGTTTCTCATGTGGCTCTGGAACAAGTAGGCCTCCTATGTAACTCTATGTGTTATTTTTGTGATCTAATACAACTACTGATTTACACAAAATAATAATAATAAAAAAATATCACTAGATACATATATTACAAATAATTACTTTTTATCCATTGTCTTTTTCATATAACCTTATTTTATAACTTTTAATGAATAAAAACATAATATCTTTTAACTTTTTGTAAACTTTATTTTAAAATATAAAATGTCCTTTTTATACTTACATAAAATTATTATTATTTAATAATAATTTATATTATTAAATTTGAATACATTGAGATTATTATTTATTTTATTTTAATCTATATATATTTTAAAAAGGAAGATGAGGTATTGTTCAACTACTCAATTATATATATTATATATATTAGGTAATAATAAAAAATTGTTTTGTTTTTATTTTTTTAATTATTATGATTATAATAATGAGAAAAATGTATCAATTTGGTTTATATTGAGTGGTTGGGAGGAATGATTGAGATACACCTAAGTTCAATTTTAACAAAACTGATATGATGTAATAGATATAATACATATATTCCTAATATCATATGGAATTGATTATTTATCTATGAAAAATAAATAATGAGAATTTTTTTTTCTTCTTAAAATTATAAATTTAATTAATATTATTGTAATTACTCCCTTGTTGCCAATATTTTTATGGAACTCTTAGGGACCTTAGCCCTTGATTCTTGGCATCACAAACCAAATTGTCAGTTTCTATTCATCAAAGACACTTTTTTCATTTGGCCTCACGACCTCCTTTCCCCGAATGCCTTTCTTCACCATTTAAATATCATTTCACCTCAAATTCAATTCACCATGGAAATTGAAAAAGATTATTTCTTACCCTTCTTGGTTGTGTTTATCACCTACATCTCAGATGGCTCCATCACCCACTAGATTTAAAAGAACAAAAACCCACATTCATCGGTACATTCATGCCCAATCTCATCATCACTTAGCCCAAAAATTAGTTGTTCTTAAAAATCTTATCACATGAGCCTTCATAATCTCATCCCTTGAATTCCTAGGAAAGGAAAAAGCCCACTTACACCAAGCCTTCAAATCTAATGGCTACTCTAATTTTAAGATCAATAAAGTTTTCTAAATTGCCAAAACCCCTAAACCTTCAACTTCCACCCTTTCTTTCCCTCATGCTCTCATTGCTCTTCCTTACATTCAAGGAACTAATAATTTAATTTCTAAACTTTTGTCCAAAAATAATATCAAAGACTATTTTTAAAACATTATATAACTTGTAAACATTTATTTCGGTCAACCAAAAATAAATCTAACTCCATGCTAGGTTGAGGGGTTTACCAATTTCCTTGCTCATGTTGCAAATCTTACAATGGTCAAATGAGACATTCTTTCAAAGCCCGTATCATAAAGCATGTAGCTGACACTTTCCACATTTGCATCACCAAATATGCAATAATTAATTGCAAATCTTACAATGGTCAAATGAGACATTCTTTCAAAGCCCGTATCATAAAGCATGTAGCTGACACTTTCCACATTTGCATCACCAAATATGCAATAATTAATCACTCATTTAGATCTATTGTATCTCCAAATCTGCTATATAACTAAGCACTCATTTAAATCTAATCATCTTATTTGCTTCAACAAAACCAAAATCTTAGTCTCAGTTAGCCACTATAATTCATGCATTATTCATGAACATCTGAAAATTGAGAAACACCATGATAATTTCAAAATTTCAATTAAGAAGTTGTTTGTATACTCAACCAATCCTTGAAACCTATTATTGATTGACTATATCACTAATAGTTTATTATCTTTTATAGTTTTTTATTGCTAGGTTGAGGGGTTTACCAATTTCCTTGCTCATGTTGCAAATCTTACAATGGTCAAATGAGACATTCTTTCAAAGCCCGTATCATAAAGCATGTAGCTGACACTTTCCACATTTGCATCACCAAATATGCAATAATTAGTTGCAAATCTTACAATGGTCAAATGAGACATTCTTTCAAAGCCCGTATCATAAAGCATGTAGCTGACACTTTCCACATTTGCATCACCAAATATGCAATAATTAATCACTCATTTAGATCTATTGTATCTCCAAATCTGCTATATAACTAAGCACTCATTTAAATCTAATCATCTTATTTGCTTCAACAAAACCAAAATCTTAGTCTCAGTTAGCCACTATAATTCATGCATTATTCATGAACATCTGGAAATTGAGAAACACCATGATAATTTCAAAATTTCAATTAAGAAGTTGTTTGTATACTCAACCAATCCTTGAAACCTATTATTGATTGACTATATCACTAATAGTTTATTATCTTTTTAATTCTTAATCTAATTTCAACTTCTCATTGTGTGCTTACTTCTCACAACCCCCCACTCTTTTCTAGGTTTTATTTTCCTTGGTTAAATTTAAATTTCTCCTATAATACCCTTTATTCTCATCTTCTCATAATTCTCCTCCCCACCTTTTTTTCCTATTTTTAATCTTTACCTTTCTCTTTTTAATTTTTTTATTATAAATTTACGACAATTAATCTTTGTATAAAGATATCTTCGAGTAAAAATAACATAGCAAAGAATTTGGTCAAACCAACTAGTGTGGTTCATCTTCAGGACGGATGAGAAATCAGATCAAAGCATTCCACTATAAATAGATGAGGAGAATGGTTAATTGGCCATTGGATGGAAACAACTAATTTGACCCAAGAAAGGAGAAGGTCATAGAATGATAGTTATAAATAATTTAATATATAATATTATTTAAAGAATATTTACATTTCACTGAAGTTATTAATTTTAATTACTCAAATTCAATTTTTATTATAAATATATAATATTTATAAATTAATATATGTTTCTTAATTTAAATATAAAATTAATTTTCTATTATTAAAATAATTAAATTTTATTTAATTAGCTCTATTATTATTAGAATGGATCAATATCATTTATTTATTTAAAAGAAGGGAGGATTATGGAGAAAAAAAGGCACCAACGCGTAGGAGTATATGGCAGGGATCCAACTCCTGTTAATACTCTAGCCATCGTCCCTGTTCTGGTTGACAAACCTTTTTTCAATTTCCAAAGCCTCCCTTAGCTTATGGTGATGAAAATGGTCGACATTGGCAACGACTTTAGCTTCTTCAATACATATGTGATGGTTAGTCTTTTCTGCATGTTCAGCTAAAGCAGAGGAGCAAGATCTTCCGTGTTTAATGTTGGATGCATGTTCACATATCCTTTGGTTAATTGATCGACTAGTCTAACTGATGTAAGGAGTTCTACAGGAGCAAGGAATGATGTAAAATCCTTTTTTATCCTCGGATCTACAGGGTTCTTAAGGATTGGTCCTCTAGGGTTCACCTTCTGTTTATCCAAGGGACCACAGACAAGATTGCTAGAATTCTTAAGAAACATAATATTTCTTCAACTTTTAAACCTCTTCACACTATTCAGAGCTCTGTAAAATCCGTTAAGGACCCTGTAGATTCGAGGGATAAAAAATGAGTTTACATCATTCCTTGATCCTATGGAACTCCTTACATCGGTGAGACCGGTTGATCTGTTAACTAAAGGATCTGTGAACATGTAGCCGACATTAAATACGAAAGATCCTGCTCCTGTGCTTTAATTGAACATGCAGAAAAGACTAACCATCACTCATGTATTGAAGAAGCTAAATTCCTTGCCAATGTCGACCATTTTCATCACCGTAAGCTAAGGGAGGCTTTAGAAATTGAAAAAAGGCCTATCAACCTGAACATGGACAATGGTTGGAGTATTAGCAGGAGTTGGATCCCTACCCTATACTCCTAAGCATTAGTGCATTTTTTTCTCCATAATCCTCCCTTCTTTTAAATAAATAAACGATATTGATCCATTCTAATAATAATAGAGCTAATTAAATAAAGTTTTTATTATTTTAATACTAGAAATTTATTTTTATTTTTAAATTAAGAAACATATATTAATTTATAAATATTGTATATTTATAATAAAAATTGAATTTGAGTAATTAAAATTAATAAATTTTGTCAAATGTAAATATTCTTTAAATAATATTATATATTAAAATATTTATAATTTAAGTACCATTTTATGACTTTCTCTTCTCTTGGGTCAAACTAGTCCTATCCATCCAATGACCAATTAACCCTTCACCTCATCTATTTATAGTGGAATGCATTGATCTGATTTCTCATCGGTCGTGAAGATGAACCACATATGAACCAATATTATTTTTTTGTTTGCTATGTTGTATGAGTCATGAGATGATTGCACAATTAACCTTTGGTTTGGGAAACATCAACCCAAGGGTATCTAAGCCGTCAAAATGACCAAGGGGTTGCACCCCCGCCCAAGCCATACCAACCTTAACATAGCTGAATTTTTGCCCACAAAATTTGAAACCCACAACTTTCACATCCCATAATACCTTAACAATACACCTCATCTTTATCTATTCTATACCTTATAAACATTTTAACTATACAATATTATCTTCCTTTTCTGTTTCTATTATTTTTAACCATCATTTATCTTTATTTTTTTTAATCATTTTTTTTTTTAATTTTTATTTTTTAAACTTCTTTTACCATCTTTATCATTCTCCGAAATTTACTTTCTCGACCCTTATTTATTCTTCTCTCACACGATCACCAAAGATAATTTTGTTTTTGATGAGGGGTGGAGCGTTAAATGGAAACATTGAAACGTTTCAAAACCATATATCATAATTTATTGTAAAATCTTTAGTGAGTATTATTATTTTTTATTTAATTATTATTATATTATTTTTATTTTTTATTTTTTATAGTATATTTAAATTTTAATATTTTTTATAGTATTAATTAAAATAATTAAGGTAGTCTCGGATGCGGGTGTTTAAGGCTGCTACCATGGAGGCGGGCTTTTGGGTTGGCAAGTGGCATAGCCACATGGCCACACACAAGCCCCAACGGTGAGCATTAAATTGCTCCAGCCATTCTCACACTTATCATTCAATTCAGTGTAGAGGTCGAGGTTGCCGCCATCCCTTCAAAATGAAGGCCCATAACCATCTTCCTCCTCCGCCTGGTTATTCTCCTCGCCTGTCTGGTTGCTTGCCTCCCTTGCCTCAACCTCTAGGATGCTACTGTCCCCTTGGAGTCGCGGAGCTGAGCTCCCACACGCCATCAGGGAGACGTTGTAGCCTTCTATGCTGTATAGAGGTTCTCCCTGGCCACCACTTCTCGCAAAGCCTCCACTGTCAGTTGAATTTCTCCCCTGCAAATTGCTTCACCCCTGCCTCTGTGCCTTCGACCCTATGGCGCCACTACCCTGCTTCTTCTTCGATTCAGAGCACCCACCACCCTCACTGCGTCACCATGCCTTGTCTCCGGCACTGCATGCGCTGCAGGCGAGGCAACAACAGAGGGCGTGCCGCTTGCTCGTCTCCCTCGTCCCATTCCGACACCTCGCCTTCCTCCCTGGAGCACTCCCATGGCCGTTATCTTGCCACCCGCAGTGGGCGTGGACGCTTTACTGGTCAGTCCCGTCCTTCTGCTCTTCCCTCCTATGCTGCGACCACTCCTCCGCCTCTGCCTCGTCTGGACTCCTTAGCCTCTCCGCAGTCCACCCACTCAGCTCAATTCCACTTCCACTGCTCCATGGACTGCCCCCGAGTCATAGCCACTATTACGGTTTCCTTCAAGGAGGAATCCACCCAGGTTGCTGGCTCTCGCCCGACCAAAATGCAGAAACTCTCCCACTGTGACGCCTCCTCTGCAGACGTTAAGGGTGACCCTGGTTCTGGCTGCCACAGTACGCGCTCCGACAACAGCAACAGCTTTGGTAGCGGCAGAGATGAGGGAAAGCACGACAAACAAGCTCCGGGTAGAGCTCGCGAGACCAAGGAGCCCAAGCATGTAGCCGACGCCACCCAAGACACGCAGGCCAACGACATCGACGAATACAGGTGTCTAATTGTAGAAGAGACTCCTCCCACTCCTCATGACACCTAGACTCTCAGGTTTTTTCTGTTTCATCGTTTTTGGTCTCAAGGTCCTTGGTCACAAGGTTTTGTTAATTTCTGGTATCAATGTATGGCATAAGATGCAAACAATTATCGGTTTTCTTTGTATAACGCTGGTTTCCTATCTCAAGGCAGCGAAACAAACTCTTATTGGACTGGTTTTCCCTTCGCGAGCAGTCCCATTTTTGCTATCTTTTGAGAATTATGCCTTTGAATTAGGCTAGAACTGCAGAGGCTTGTGCCTCCATGTACATTATGTTACACTAATAGAAAATAGTCTTATTTAGAAAAAAAAATAAAAAAAATAATTAAGGTAGAAAATTTTAAAGTGTTTATATATAGATTTTTTTAATTATGTAGCAAAACATCTTACTTTGTAATTTGTAAATAAATTTTAAATATTATTTTGATTTCAAAATAATTATTATTGAAGCTAATAAAATGATGATGATGATGGTTATCGTCACTTAAAACCAATATGATCTATAAGACCTTAAGAAAGAAGAAAGAATCTAAATTTGATTCTTCAAAATCTTGTTTCTATGGTCAAACAGAAGAGAAATAAGTGCTCCAAAATTGCTATAGGTGAGTTGGCTTAATAAGTTGAGAAAATTGGAAGTGTGATAAATGATTGAGAATTGAGAGAATATAAGTAAGAGTAAGGTGATCTAAAAAGAAAATACTTTTTATCTTTCACCTACTTAGAATCTCTAGATAAATATATATATCATATCTATGTAGGATGAATAATTATTCCTATCAAATATTCAAAATAAATTCAAATATAACCTTTACCATAAATCCAATTAATACACATAAATATTCTAACAACTTTAAAAACATAAATCCTTTTCATCAACATTAGATAAATTATAATTCATATTTCCCTAATATTTGTTAACATTATATTTTAATGTTAATAGATTTGGCTAAAAATAACCCATGACAAAATTTCCTCTCCACGGGGTCGGACACTTTGAAAGGTATACAAATGGTAGATTTCTCCAAAATATTGAAAGACTCCCTCTATCAAGATCATGTGAATAGCCACTCACAAGTTGGTCAAGACATGCTAACAAATATTCAAAATCAATCCATTATCAGTCCTTTATGGCGGCTTCTGTGACATTTACATAATGTAATAGCGATTTTTTGTTTGAAAATTAACATATTTTGAAATTTCTGATCCTCAGGCAATCAGTCAAGTCAGAGAAGGCAGCGCAAGGTCTGAGGTAGGTCTTCATTGGCGACCCACCAACCCGCAACCCAACCAGCTGAGCCTCTATTCTCCTCCTCCTGCTGCGTGCTCCAACGTGTTCACCTGCCCCCTTCAATTATTTAGGCTTTAAATACCATGCCTACCAAAGCATGTTGATTTAAGATATATGCATACCTGTGCTTCCCGTTTCACGTGATTTAACTGAGCTGAGCTAACCCTCTTTCTTTCTATATCTCTATTGGGGGTTAGCTGAAAAGCATGGGCTTATAACTTATACACACAGCTTTTGTTGTGAATTACCTTCTCAGCTCTGTCTGGAGTGTCTTTTGGGGGTGCGGAGCTATCTGTTCTGTTCAACAAGGTATGCTCTTTCTGCATTCAGATCTGGTATTTCCTAATGTTGGTTGCCTTGTCTGGATCTGCATAGATCTGTCTTACTGATTGTGAGTTTTATTTTTGCCAATTGAGAACAGATTGTGATCTTAGGTCAGATTATGGATCTGGTCTGGTTGGTGTCAAATTTTAATGAATCTGTTATGGACAAATCAATCCCTCAAGAAAACAGATGTAAAAAAGAACAAAGTATTAGGCTGAAATCAGGCACCTGTGGTGGCAAATAAGGTTACCTAGGGATCGGTATGGCTTCCAGTCCTTTGGTATTATAAGGGTTTTGCTCCCCACAACTCCATTATACTTGTTAATTCATAGGAAGAAGAGAATTATATAGTGTGAAAACTTATGTCAGCTAAAAAAGAAGTTGGGTGGGGGAGAGAAAATACTTTTTTTTCCTCACGCAGAAAAGATCATCTGTTCAATAATGTAATTTGGTCCAAGGCCAAGAAACTTCTTTTGTGAGAATGTTGGTACTGCAATCTCCATGAAGTAGAAGCTGTGAACCCTCTTTAAGTCCGCCCCATATTGAAACATCATATAGGAAGCCACAGGTCTTGGGTTATTATTATATTGAAGTCTGGGAACTATTTGTAGAGCTGAACCTCTTCATAACCCTTCCTTGCTATAAGTTATATGGTCGCAAGAAGCAAATGTCGACAATTAATACTTTGCTGTCATATGTGTAGTTTTGATACGAGTTTCTTTTGATCTGCTGAGCATGATAGACATTGCAGACCTCATATTGCAAACTCGAGCCTAGAGGTTCATAGTACAAGGTGTTGTTTTCAAAATAAAATAATTATGGAAAATAGTTTTAAATGGTTGAATCCACATACAACTGATTATCACTCAGTTTGTGCGAACCCTGGGTGAGGGGGTACTCTTAACATCGTCTATTCCATTTCAGCAATTAGACTTGTCACTTACAGTATAGTTGCACAAGAGTCATGATTTGTCTTGGACTTTGAATAAGGTTAAAAATTCTGGCATGGAGCTGGGTGATTGCAAAAGCATATCATTCTGATACCAAGGGATTAACAAGTGCAAATTGTGTGCAGAGTAACTGGTTAGCAGTTCCCTTGCAAAAGATGGCGACAGGGCAACTTTTCTCTCGCTCAACTCAAGCATTATTTTACAATTACAAGCAACTTCCGATTCAACGCATGCTAGACTTTGACTTTCTCTGCGGTTAGTTTTCTGTTGCCGCTTCAATGGCTTCCTAAATGTTCTCCTTACATGGGGGAGCTTGCACAAAACATTGATTCAATTTCATCTTAATTTAGTTCTTGTATGGTGGAGGATAGCTGAGGTCAGTTTTGTTTACATTTCAGGTAGAGAGACACCATCTGTTGCTGGAATCGTCAATCCTGGTTCCGAAGGATTTCAGAAACTGTTCTTTGGGCAGGAAGAAATTGCCATACCTGTTCATTCAGCGTGAGTCTATTCTCTTATTCTGCAGCAAGTATCCTATGGGTGTTTTGTTTCAAATTATTTGAACTTAAAATCTTTAATGTTTTTCATAACCCTTTTGTGCATTTTGCAGTATTGAGGCTGCATGCAAAGCTCACCCAACAGCTGATGTCTTCATTAATTTTGCATCCTTTAGAAGGTACCTTTAAGAAATTTCCGCTGTGGGTTTCATTTTATTCTCACACTATCTTCGTCTTAAGATATGGAAGATATGAGAAAGGAATATTATCTCTTCCAGTAGCTATCTCCCATTCTTCCAGACTTTACCATTTAGTTTATGCTAATTATATTCTCAACAGTCTTCATTTGAATCCTCTTCCATATCTGTTGTTGATATGTAAAGAGAATGCATGTTGTCTGTGCAGTGCATTTGCTTCCTCAATGTCTGCTCTCAAGCAGCCAACAATCAGAGTAGTAGCTATAATAGCAGAAGGTGTCCCGGAAGGAGATACTAAACAGTTGATTGCTTATGCTCGAGCTAATAATAAGGTAAAAACAATTTTCATCAACATTTTCTTCCCTGATGGCCTTTCAATATCTTGTGTGCCAAGAACATCTCACAGATCGGCTGTTTAAGATGGGACAAAGGGAAAATAAGGGATGGTTGTCACTTAGTTTTTTTTAAAGGCCCCCTTTCAGTGTTATGGACTTATGAAAGATGCTTAAGAACAGAGTCAGAATTACCCTTTTCCTCGTTAATGCTGAATGCTTTAAAAATGTACTGCAGGTTATAATTGGGCCTGCTACTGTAGGTGGTATTCAGGCCGGAGCATTCAAAATTGGTGATACAGCTGGCACAATTGACAACATTATTCAGTGCAAGCTGTACAGGCCAGGATCTGTTGGCTTTGTTTCTAAATCGGTAATTTTCCTAAGCTCCCTCTTAGGTTGTAGTTTCCTTAAGCAATACACTGCTAAATTTCACATGACATAGTTTTCAGTTGCATTGATTGCTTTTGATCATCCACAGGAATCAATCTAAGCCATTTCTTCCTAGTGGAATTATTTTGTTGTCTTTGAATGTGCTTAGCTTTATTTCATTTGTAAGTTGTTTTTTGTTTAGGCATCGCTGATCTTAGTTGTTGCAGGGGGGAATGTCAAATGAACTCTACAATACTATTGCGCGTGTAACTGATGGGATATATGAAGGTAATTGATATTTATCATGGTCGCCATGAACAAATTATTTACAAACGTTTTTTTCTGCTGGATTCTAGTATCTACAAGCATCCATATAATTCACACGCCTTGGAAACATTACACTCCTGTAGGTATTGCAATTGGTGGGGATGTGTTTCCTGGTTCAACATTGTCTGATCATGTCCTGCGTTTTAACAATATTCCACAGGTAAAATTTAGATTACAGCAAGGTATCTTGCAGATAACTTTATAGTCATCTTTGTACATCGATATCCTTTTATGTTCATTCATATCCATATTTATGGGTTTTACCTGGTGTCTTGTCTTCTCAATGCACTTAAGAGCTTTGTTTTTTTGCTGTTAATATTACAAAGAAGAAGAGAAAATTTGGAAGTGCCCTACTTTTATCACATCGCAAATCTGAGCTGTATTGAAGAAAAACATGCACATGAAATACTGAGCAAATTGTTGCCATTAACTGCCTCAGATTAAAATGATGGTTGTGCTTGGAGAACTCGGTGGTAGAGATGAGTATTCTCTAGTTGAAGCCTTAAAGCAGGGGAAAGTGCAAAAGCCAGTTGTTGCCTGGGTTAGCGGCACTTGTGCACGCCTCTTTAAGTCCGAAGTACAATTTGGCCATGCTGTAAGGCACAATTCCCGATTTTTCGTGTTCATATTTTATAGTGAACTGTAGAAGAAAGAATATCAACACCTTCAAATTTGACAATTATATTTTTCTACTTCAGGGTGCTAAAAGTGGAGGTGACCTTGAGTCTGCACAAGGAAAGAATCAAGCACTAAGAGAATCAGGTGCAGTTGTTCCAACGTCTTATGAAGGACTTGAAACAGCTATCCAGCAGACATTTCAGAAACTTGTAAGTTTATCAGAAAATATGTATTTTCTTCAGGAATAAACTATTCCTTGCTGACTTCATTATCACTTTTGACCTGTATTCAATGCAACTATAGAGGCAGTTGTGTCAAGTTCAGTTCTTAAAGTTTACTCTTTTAGCCCAACTGGTTATAATTAAATGTCTCAGTTTTAACATTTGTAGACTCTCTTTTCAAATACAGGTCAACAATGCAGATGTTGCTTAGGAACTATTTTTTAAGATATTGGCTTAGAATATAATTCGCTTTTGACTTCGTTTAACAGGTTGAGGAAGGGAAGATCAGTCCTACACCCGATTTTAAGCCTCCTGCTATACCTGAAGATCTGAACACAGCAATTAAGAGTGGCAAAGTCAGGGCTCCTACTCATATTATTTCCACAATTTGTGATGACAGAGGTTTGGCTCTATTGCCATTGCCCAAAATCTTGGTCCACAAGTCGTTTGATTTAAAGGCCAAATACCTAATGGCCTCTGATCATTGTTTGCTCTTATTTCATTGCAGGTGAGGAGCCGACCTATGCTGGTGTGCCAATGTCTACCATTGTAGAACAAGGCTTTGGTTTGGGTGATGTCATCTCACTGTTATGGTTCAAACGCAGTCTTCCACGATACTGTACTAAGTTCATTGAGGTAACTGTACATTCCGAAAAACTTTAAACATAGTTTTGTATACACTACAATGGAGCATTTTAGTTATGGCAAAGCTGAATTCTGCATTTGTGCAAGAAATATTTAAGTTTTGCACGTCTGCGGCTCTTCATTTTAGAAGTGGGGAATGTTTGATTAACTACTATATATGGAGTCACTCTGTGCATTGACTAATTTTGAAACTTTAACTGTTCTTATCAGATATGTATCATGCTTTGTGCTGACCATGGACCTTGCGTATCTGGTGCACACAATACAATTGTAACAGCAAGGGCAGGGAAAGATTTAGTGTCAAGTCTTGTTTCAGGTACTCCTTTTTTGTTTTACAGCTACAAATTTACAAAATCTTATGTTGATTCCAATTAAATATACATGTTCAGTGGTTAGTACTTGCTGACAGTGAATGCAAAATTTTCAGATGGATCCTTTCTAAGAGTCATATGGATACATACCTTTTTTATAAATTCTGGTCCATTGCTGTGAAACAGGTCTCCTTACCATTGGTCCACGATTTGGAGGGGCTATTGATGATGCTGCAAGATACTTCAAGGATGCATATGACAAGGTAATCATTTCAAAATTGTTTGATTAATGGCGCAAGTGAATGTTTTTGAGGAAAGTAATGTGGGTATAAAAAGAAGACCGATCATATTGTCACATTATTAATTTTTCTTGATAAATTTCTCATATAGAGTATCAATGATTCTGCTTTGTGCCCTTTAGGGTTTATCAGCGTATGAATTTGTGGAGGGAATGAAGAAGAAAGGTATTCGCGTTGCAGGGATTGGTCACAGGTGCCTACCATCTAGAGGCTAGAAAGCAAGATAACACTTTTTCCTTCTTGAATACACCCATTTCTCTGTATTTAATCTAACTCCAGAACTTTACTGTTTTTCTAAAGGATCAAGAGAGGAGACAACCGTGATAAGAGAGTAGAGCTTCTGCAGGAATATGCACGTACACACTTTCCTTCTGTTAAGTACATGGACTATGCCGTGCAAGTGGAGACCTACACACTTTCCAAAGCAAACAATTTGGTTCTCAATGTTGATGGTGCAATAGGATCCCTTTTCCTGGACCTCCTTGTTGTCAGTGGAATGTTTAGCCAGCAAGAGATTGATGAGATTGTGGAGATTGGTTATCTAAATGGCCTCTTTGTACTTGCACGGTCCATTGGTTTGATTGGGTGAGTTGTTGATTCTCACCTTTAAATTTTCAGTCTTTGTTATCTTTTGAGACTGTCAGTTGTGACATGCTTTGAGATAATTTTTTGTTTCCTTTTGAAACTACAGGCACACATTTGACCAGAAGCGGTTGAAACAGCCCCTGTACCGGCACCCATGGGAAGATGTTCTGTATACCAAGTAGTTTGTTTGCATGAAAGAGTGTGCTTGTTTGCAAAAAATGTTTCTGGAGGTGTTTTATGTAGTGAAACTAAGATGTTTAACAACACTAACAGGAGTGAATTCTAGATATAAAGGGTGCAGTTAACCAGTGTCGAGGCCCGGTTGAGTGAACATTGTCTAAAACTATTTATTGCTGAATAATGATATTTGCATTACATTATTGTCTAGGAGCATTACCATAGAACCCCCTATGTATTATTCGAGAAACAGTAATTTTTTTGGCTCAATTTAAGAGATTTGGTTTCATGAAGTCACTGGAAATTTTGCAGTTTTTGAAAATTTCATTTGAAGGTTTGTAGTGATGGAGAATAAAATATTTTTTTAATACCATTTAAGACCTACCATTGGTTACAACCTGACACATATTATAAAATGCTGAAACGTCTTTCATGACCAGCATCAACAATACTGAAAGATCACTGACAGTGTTTCAATGCAAGTTTATAGACAATAGTGAAAGAAATAATGCACAAATATTGTCCGTGTTAAATCTCTCGTGTACTAGTTCCATTAACAAGGTAGTGCAGAAAATAAAATGCATTGAGAACTTTAGTTCCATTAACAAATGGCTTGGTCCCTTGTAGGGATTTTACCTGGAGTAGCTTCTTTCATGACCACAAAACGAAGCCTTTAATGATATGGTTAGGAAGCATATCCAATGTTAAGTTTAAATATATATAATTCTCAAGAAATTTTTTGGAGAAAAATTGAAGGATGCTTCCTCACATTTGTGGATGGTATTTCCAGTAAACCCTTCGCTATAGACTAGTCTGTTTAACTCATGGAAAATTCAACTGAGCACTTGCTGGCATGGAACTAGCCAAATACCCAACAACATTAACAACTAGTTAATCTAACCCCTTTATTCTTATTAATAAATTGTGATTCACTCTAAACTATAGAACCTCTTTAAACTAATAGAAAATTCAACTGAGCACTTGCTTGCATGGAACTAGCAAAATACCCAACAACACTAACAACTAGTTAATCTAACCCCTTTTTCTGATTAATTAATTGTGATTCACTCAAAACCATAGAACCCCTTTAAACTAATGCCAGTTCCTTTCCTATTCTTAGAGTGCCCCACATATCTCTTTGCTAACCAAATCTGTCACATTTCTTTGCTAACAAAATCTGTGCTTATAAGTAATATATATATATATATATATATATAAAAGAAGATATGGCAAACATAAAGTTGAGAGGATTCTGAAGTTCCATACAACAGAAAGTTTGAAGGATAAAATGATAAATCTCACCAATGTGTAAATATTTTAAGGTTTACATATAGTAAGGGTGAATTTTTATAATTACGACTTTTTCTATACTTTTAACCCAAAATTATTTCCAAAACCCTTCAATATATATTTCATTGGAAAAAATCGATAAAAGCATATTTCATACTCGTATTCTGGTACTGTTTATCATTCATCCATAAACTCTCAATATATGGAACAATTTCTCATGGACGGATTTTTTTGACTCTCTAAAGGGTGCAGTGTGAACTGGGTTCTTCAAGGAGTGCACCGGTGGTAGTTGTTCAATGGAGCATAATTTTTTCTTCCTTAAATTTGCCATTTTTTTCTGTATACGTTGACCATGCCTTTTTTTATCCTATGAATCGAAGTCCCATTTAAGCATTTTGGCTTAACTTTTCTATGAAATCTCAGAAAAAATATTTGGTAACCGCGATAAAAACTAAAGGCTAGTTGGCATGAATTTTTCAGGCTGAACACTGAGGGAGTTCGATAATTGGGGTAATCCCTAGGGCATACTGTGTTGTTTCTCTTTGTTTACATACACCAGCAAGATATGCTTAACATGGACTAGGTGAGGATATTTATTAGAATGCAACAGCAAGGATGACCTAAAAAGACTGTTATGGCAACCATAAAAACCCAAAGAATTAATGCATCTCTTTTATGCGAGATTTTTGTATTTGAACTTAATTTTAGAATGGGTCCTTGGAAGGAATGAATGGTAAAAGCCCAAACAATTAATTCATCTCTTCTATGCGATATTTTTGTATTTGAACTTAATGTTAGAATTGGGTCATGGGAAGGAATGAATGGTAAATATGTTCCCTGTTGGAGGACACTATAGAGTGCTGAATATCAGGTCAACAAGTGTTGTATAGGTGCCAGATTTCTATAAGGGTAATGCCTAAAAATTCAGGTAGGGAAGAGCTTCTCCATGAAGATTTTACATTCACTGAAGATAAGGATAAAAATAAAATGCCCATTGGTGCATGAAGTTGAATCTCCAGTTGCTTATGAAGCTAGATGTGCAGTTATATAGCATTGAGGATGAAAGGTATTTCTGGGATAGAGAGGTAAGGGTGTCAAAGAATTATAGGAATAATATGGGAAATATAAATATCCATGAAGTGTAAATTATTTGGTTTGTGTGAGGGTTAGTTCCTATGTTCAAATTTTATGGGGAGGGGTTAACGGTGTGAGCCACCTTTGGGGTAAATAAAATATCCCATGGGCTGTCAGGCAGGCTCATCTCACACAATCCTCGCTACAACATCTCAAGGCTGGGCAAATCATTCTTATATTCAACATTAAGACCGTCCCTAACCTAGATATTAGAAAAACAATGAAAGATAAAAATATAGTAAAAAATCATAATATGGAAAATAAAAATGTTGTACATGAGCATGAAAAAGATAAAGGAGTAGAGTGCATGGACTCAAGGGCATTTTAGAAATCATATTGAAAACATTTAAAATGTTTATGAGGCAAAGACGAAATCCTGAGGAAGCTCCTGTAAAAATTTCAGATCAAGGTGCACAATATTTTCGGAGATATGATCTGTGGAAGTCAGTGTTTTTGCAGGGTCCTGAACTTCATCTCAAAGAAGTGACATTGGAAAAATCATCATAACTCTCTCTCTGAGTATTGGATTGGAATTCTGTAAAAAGTGGCAGATAGTGCACAAACTGTAGTTTTCGCTGTAACAATTTCAGAGCCGAATGAAGAAACGGTGACATGTGGCACGCCATACAAGTTCGCTCTACTGAAACAATCCATAATTAGGTCATTGTGAGAGATTGGGAATAACTCTCTCTTGAAGAATCCAAATTGGATCAGACCCATGGAATTGGAAAGAAGACTCAGATTACTATTACAAAACCAAAAATCACATATTAAGGGTCTGAAATAACAGAGACACACCAGATTCAATATCGAGATCCTAGAAGGAAAGAAAAAGTTAGATCATGTGTTGTCAAGGGCTGCAAAGGACTAAAATTTCTAGGGAAGCAAAGCAAAGCAAGGTGCAGTAGAGGGTAGCATGACAAGAGCAACAATCAAGGTGCATAACAACAACAAGAAGTTTAGCACATGAAGTCTTCAAGTGGGCAGCACTGCATATAGTCATTGTAAAGGTATCATTGTACTAAGTCATTGTAAAAATTGTACGTGTCTATCTGCCAAGAGTTGAAGAGGCGGTGTCGGGAGGTCTAGGATCATAATTAGGTGGTTGTGTCATAGTTGGGGCTATGGTCTAGTGTGTCTTCTTCTTCTACATCATTCTATATCATTGTAAAGTGGACCATTTTCCCTGGTACGAGAGTCCATTCTTGTTTTATTCTTCTATATGGTGGTAGGGTGGTGCTAGGCTGGTGCATGAAGTCACCAATAAGTTCAAGCTTGAGAAAACTTTAGGGTGGTAGGGTGGCGCTAGGGTGAGTTGTAGCTCATTGGGTGTTGGGGCATCCGTTCAGTTGAATGCTGAAGAATATCGGGCGTTGGAGCGTCCATCCAGTGGGAGCTGGAGAAGAATGTTTTTCTAGATTCTAGGAAGTTGGAGCTTTATTTTCAATTGGAATTGAATATTAAAGAATTATTAGAAAATCATTCGGGTGGTTTTTGTCCCGGAGAGGGTTTCCACCTTAAAAACTGTGTGCATTTGTGTTCCTTTTGTTTACTGCTATCATTGTACAAACACTGATAATAATTGAAGATTAACTAATGCTCTAATTGAAAGGAATATTGATTCACCCCCCCCTCTCAGTATTTCCAACAAAGTTTTTTATAATATTCCCAAGTGGGAAAAGCAGGAATATAGTGCAAAACCATGGAAATAATAGTGTAAACATTAGATCAAAACAAGAGGCCAATATGGAGACTTTCCATTCATCATAAAAACAACATATACATGTAAAATAATGGGCCACAAACCATAATACAAGATAGAACAAGCGTCCAATGGAAAAAATCCTCAAAGAGAGGTGCTGCTACTATATCAAAATGTCGGAAACACTACTACAACAGAGTTTTAAAAGCACTGCTATAGCAAATGAGTACACAAAAGATATGGGGCTGATATGTGCCACAATAGATGCAAAAATAAATATCTAGGCTCTATACAACCTCTAGAAAAGAAACCCAAAGGGTCTCCGGGGAAAACACCCAATAATACAAAATGAGCTGCAACCCTATGGCTGAAAGTATGTTGCAACAAGAAACTGAAGAGTAAATGGCTGAAGCTGATATAAGAATGAATGTGCTCTCCTCCAATGAATCCTCCGGATGAAAGGCTGGTCCTTTCACCGAAGAAAACACCTTCCAAATCACCTACTGCAGAAACCCCTGCAACTCCTCTCTAAAATAACACAGATCCAAATTGATATTGCGTTGTAGGGGATAAATATACTTTGACCTGATGCCAAATGTGTCAAATAAGCTCCAGGGCCTTCTTTACTAGCCTCCAAAGAGAAGGGAACCTCCCTCCAATGAGATCTAGCTCAGAAATCTCCCAAATCAAACCTCCACACTTCTTCCCTGCAACACACACACAAATCCTCAACAAGAACTTCACTGTACATTAAGATTGAAGATTTGGCCAAATGCTTGATAGTGGAATGTAGTACAATGCTCTTCCAAGAGGTCTCTCAAGGAAAGAGGTGGGCCGATCAGGAACACTCTGTGCTAAACATCAGTTGCTATCTTAGCTAAACAACCAAAGAAAGATATATGTCTAAACATACCATATATTCAAAAATATAATATACCAATACATAATGAATATGGCTGCCATCCTCTTCCTTTTATAAGAAATGAGCTTCCAAACCCTAAGCCCCATCCATTAATGACACTACTTCCATGCAATGTGTCTCCATCTAAAACTGCTCTGTTCCTCATTGAATGCCACTACTCCATAACATCGCTGTTGATTTGGTCAAAGTTGACCTAGTCAAGGTGTTCTAGCCCCTTTTCACACCTAAGGGTGCTCAATTAAGCTGCCAAGATATCTTCTTTTCATATTGGCATTGATTTATTCATTATTAAGGAGATTTATGGATCTCCATTATTCTCTTATTCGTTAAACAAGAAAGCAAAACAAAAATTAATATTCCAACTAGCTCATGGCTAATTGGGAATATTACAGTCCTCCCCTCCCAAATGTTGCTTGTCCTTATGCAACTGACAAGGAGAGTGCTGCAACTCTTCTTCTCCATCATTGGTAACACCTCCATGTGATAAGCTTCCCTCATAAGCTAAGTGTCTCCCAATCCATCCCTTCATGAAATGCTCCTCCCAAGTTCTCATGAGATGCAAATGATTCATCCACAAGGAAGCAATAGATCCAATGAAACAATCATGGTTTTCCAAATGTCCTCTCTGAAACATGTAGCATAATGAACATGGAGAATCTCTCTCCCAAAGGGCACATCCAGTCCAGCTCCCATCCTCCCTCCAATCATTCCCATAAAAAGGATAAGTACATCATCAATGTATGGGATCAAAACCAATACATATAAACATAAATATGCAAAAATGTAGGTGGGTCATAGTCCCAGATGTGGAACCAGAGCAATATATTTCCCAACTGCATTAGATAGTGATATGGTAAGTGGTTTCACCACCACTTGCTTGCTACCCAAGTCTTCTCACAAATTCTAAAAAGGTGAGAAATGTTTGGTGCCTTTGGAGTGCACCCACAGTGACACAACATCTCCATATATCCTCCAAGGGAGTGGCCATGTTCAGAAATGCTTATGGGCCAAAGTTGGCCATGAATTTTATATGGAAGAATGCTCCTCTTTGGAGAAATGGCCTGCATATACATGGTGAAGGAATGCACATAATGATAAAGTAAAACATCATGTGCATAAGCATGTTCCTTACCAAAATTTCTTCTCATACAAATGGAGTGGTCCATAGATAGATCCCCTCTCATTCCAAAAGATGAAAGAGGTGGTTGTGATAACTCCTCCATAGAGTTATGTATCTCTCCCATCTCCACATGGTCCATGCATCTTCTCAAATGCTGATATACCTCCTCTTCAAAGCCTTCCCAAGTGTAGCTCTCCATGATAGTGTTGTAGGTTATCATGGAATAAGTATGGCTGAAGAGAAAATCGTCATGAGCTCTTTGTAGTAACTTCTCCTTGAGCTTGGAAGCTCTAGATAAGAAGATCCTACCATGATACTAAATGACCTCATCTTGGACTGAATAGCCCTCCTCATGTAGCTGGTCATCAAGTATCATGCATGTAAAAAGATCCTTGGAATAATCCACCAATAGTTGGGATTTCCAATATGTATCTATTCTCCATAGTGATAGCGTTGATGATCTATCACAAAGAAATCTGTCATATAGCTGCCTTTTTCTTTGACATATCCCATGCCAAAGGTACATGTTGGAAGGCTGCGATCCTTCCCATGTTGCTCCTCCCACAACGCAGAATCTGAAATGAGAGTGGGTAATGATGATGTTGGGAGAATGTCTCCCTCCTCCTTGTGTCTACCCAAGACTCTCAACGCTATATCATGTCCTCCAAATCCCCCCATTCCTCCTGGATCTATAAATGGTGCATCATGATGTGAGACATGCCTCACCAAATCTGGATCAGGTGGCCTCCCAGGTGGTTTGCCACAAAACAATAATTCCTCATGGGACAACCTCATATGCATAATAGATGGGACTACCATGTCCCTGCTTCCACTGCGCAAATCCAACTCTGTTTCTTTTATGGAAGTCTCATGATATTTGGGTACCACTCTTAGTGATGTAAGAGTCCCTCTAATTGGAGCAATTGCTCCATCCTCACCTCCGGGTGGTGGTGGATCATCTCCTGCTATTCTAGCGCTGTGACCCCTTTCTAGTTCTTCTTCTTCTTCTTCCTCCTCATCATCTGAGAAGACCTCTATATAGTGTGCCTTTCCTGCTGCACATTTATGTCCGGGTGCCCATGATTCTTGGCATGTGAAGCAAAGCTTCTTTCTCCTCAAATCTCTTCGGACATCATCATCAAGAGGTTTCTTACTTTGGCTCTCCTTTGAGAAAGGAGCCTTCTCATCTTTTCCCTTTGATGGAAAAGATGACTTTTGCTGAAACGTTGCCTTTGCTTTTGGCAAGGCATCTTGTAGATATCTAGCCTTTTCAATGGCATCTTGAAGGGTAGTGGGCTTGGTAGACTTAACCAACCCATGAAGAGGTTCTTCTAACCCATCAATAAACATATAGCCCCTTCTTGCTTCAGATAAATCAGGAACCATAAAAAAAGTTTTAAAAACTCAGAAGTGTAAGTTTATGGTTTACTTGATTGTTTGAGTTTTGCAAGCCCCATGAATGGTGCCTCAGGATCTCTTCTATCAAACCTCTCCACCAACCTCCTTGTGAGCTCTGAATATGCAGTCACATTGGCATGACCCAATGTAGACAAGCCATAGAACCACCAATCATGTGCTTCACCTTCAAGGTGCAGCGTTGTTATCTTAATGGCCTCCATCTCCGGTACTTTGTTTAACTGGAAGTAGATGTCAAGCTTCTCTACCCATGATTTGGCAGTGCATTTAGATGACCCATCAAAGTTGGGTAAGAAAAATCTGCCCATAGTGCAGTGTAGATCGTGATTCTAAATGAATCCTCCACCTCTATGGTGATGCCTGGGTATCCTATTGTCCTTAATCTGACAATTTTTTTGAAAAATTAAGTAGTCCTTGAATCTTTGAGATTGAGACTCATACTCCATGAAATAGTCTTCAAGAGTTTCTTGTTTTTGAAATCCTTCATTTCCCATTGCTAAGAATGTAGGCATTATAGAGCGTTGGGAAACTTGTTGCTGTTGCACTGGTTGATCACTCCAGTGATGAGAATTGCCGGAGCCTTCACCATGTTTAAATCCTTTAGGAGATTCCTTGTCTCTATCCATCCTCATCTCTTTTATTTCTCTAGCAATGTCTTGCATAGCTTTGAGAATAATCTAAGGAAACTCTTTCTCTTCATCTTCTCCTGATAAAGGGGTCTTACCTTTGTCTTCTTTATCATTTGTATAATCAAACTTCCGGTGTATTATTTTGAGATACCTCTTCTCTCTATCTGTGAGAGGATCTCCTTCTTCAGAAGACATATTGGCTTTTCAAGATGCACAGGCTGTGCCAAGAATATCCTCTGATACCACTGTAATATTCCCAAATGGGAAAAGTAGGAATATAATGCAAAACCATGGAAATAGCAATGTAAACATTAGATCAAAACAAGATGCCAATATGGAGACCTTCCATTCATCATAACAACAACATATATATGTAAAATAATGGGCCACAAACCATAATACAAGATAGAACAAGCCTCCAATGGACAAAACCCTCAAAGAGAGGTGCTCCTACTATATCAAAAGGTCGGAAACACTACTACAATGCATTTTAAAAGCACTACTACAGAAAATGAGTACACAAAATATATGGGGCTGATATGTGCCATAATAGATGAAAAAATAAACCTCTGGTCTCTATACAACCTCCAGAAAAGAACCCCAAAGCGTCTTCGGGGAAAACACCCAATAATACAAAATCCGCTGCAGCGCTATGGATGAAAGTATGCTGCAACAAGCAACTGAAGAGTAAATGGCTGAAGCTGATATAAGAATGAATGTGCTCTCCTCTAATGAATCCTCCGAATGAAAGGCTGGCCCTTTCACTAAAGAAAACACTTCCCAAATCACCCACTGCAGAAGCCCTTGCAACTCCTCCCTAAAATAACGCAGATCCATATTGATAGTGCACTGTAGGGGATAAATATACTATGGCCTGATGCCAAATGTGTCAAATAAGCTCTAAGGCCTTCTTTACTAGCCTCCAAAGAGAAGGGAACCTCCCTCCAATGAGATCTGGCTCAAAAATCTCCCAAATCAAACCTCCACACCCTACAACACACACACAAATCCTCAACAGGAACTGTGCTGTACATTAAGACTGAAGATTTGGCCAAATGCCTGATAGTGGAATGTAGTGTAATGATCTTCCAAGAGGCCTCTCAAAGAAAGAGGTGGGATTCCCGATCAGGAACACCCTGTGCTAAACAACACTTGCAATCTTAGCTAAACAACCAAAGAAAGCTATATGTCTAAACATACCATATATTCATAAATATAATATACCAATACATAATGAATATGGCTGCCATCCTCTTCCTTTTATAAGAAATGAGTTTCCAAACCCTAAGCCCCATCCATTAATGACACTACTTCCATGCAATGTGTCTCCATCTAAAACTGCGCTGTCCCTAATTGAGTGCCACTACTCCATGACAACGCTGTTGATTTGGTCAAAGTGACTCAGTCAAGGTGTTCCAACCCCTTTTCACACCTAAGGGTGCTCAATTAAGCTGCCAAGATATCTTCTTTTCATATTGGCATTGATTTATTCATTATTAAGGAGATTTATGGATCTCCATTATCCTCTTATTCATTAAACGAGAAAGCAAAACAAAAATTAATATTCCAACTAGCTCATGGTTAATTGGGAATATTACATTCTTCATAATCCAATTGTTGTATATGAATGTTTATATTGAAAGATAATTTCAACTTTTCAAACAATATTTCTTGAGGGTTTAGCTTCACCAGTATTTTGGCCACTCTCTTAGTCATTGTATTGATAAAGGACATATATGCTTCCAGATCCTCCCCAATCTTGTCTCCAATGGCCTTAAAAAAATCCTCTGTCCACATTTGGGGATGAAGAGCCAACCATCTTACCCACACTGGTACTTCTTCTAATTTCTCCTGCTCACATCGAACAAGGGATTCCACATCTTAATCAGGAGAGGGGATGATGAAATACTCCAATTTCTACCAAGAACCCACGATATTGCCTATGCATATTTGAATTGCAACATAAGCCAACCACGAACTAGTACTGCTACCTCTGCCTCTCTCGCTAAAGAGTCCACCCAGGTTTGTAGAATCCACTACTCACTAATCTCTTTTGCCGAAAATTATTTCCCTTTGGCTCTTTCCACAAGGATGTGGTCAGATGCTGACATAGCTAAATCAAAGTGTATATTTTCCCCAAATACGAGGTTATAATTCTTAGATTTAGTCCTTATACCTTTTTTTGTTTTGTTTCGCTTAGCTCCAGTCCTACGAATCCCTTCTCCCTTCGAGTTAGAGGCCTGGTCTGTCAAGTTATGACACTGATATGAGGATATTTGGACGTTTGCGTCGAGGAGTTCTCCTGCGTGAGAGGTTCCAACCCTCTGTGCTCCAACCACCTCATTTGTAACTGTGACATTCACTCCCACTCCTTGCAAGCCCAACTCCTCTTGATTAATTCCATGAGGGGAAGCTCCCAATTCCCCTTGTATGGGGTTATTGTCACCTTTGAGGACCACTTCACAGCTAAGACGCAGGGGAGAGGAAGGTGGAATGCCTTCTCTCCTTACCTTGATAGCTTTGCTGTTACAACTAGGATTTATAACTTCCCCCTTGTTTCTGGGGAATCCTTCTAGGTGGCTTTGGTCTTCTTTGTTAACTCTGAGCCCTACCTCTAGTATGAAGCCCATCTCTAGTCCTAAGGATTTTGGCTGGGTGCTTGAGTGACAAACCCTCTTCTGTGAAGACGATTATTTTTCCAAATACCCTGCAAAATTTAATCCTGAAAGCCCTGCATCACCAACCTTTTGAGGTTCGTTGCTTGCCCATAAACCACTGCTCTTCACTATGTCCTCGAGGCCTCTCGTATAGAATTTTTTTTGCATCTTTAGAAACTCTGAAACAGAGGGTGGAGGTAGTACAAGACTTACTGAACCCCCATTTGAATCCCTAGGTCATTGCTCTTTCGTAGCCGGACATGTCGCTCCTTCTCGAGTAACCATGACTTTCCACAATTCCGACCACTCACTTGCCTTAATTAAAAAATAAACTTATTAATATTATTCTCTAGATCAATAATTTGACCAAGTTAAAAATATATTTATTATTACTTTATTACTTGATTTCATTTTTGGTTCCTTAAATTTCAAATTTATTTCTTCTATTATTATTCTCAAACATTATTAATAAAATAAAATAATCTAATTATTTCATCAATGTTCAAATCCTATTCACTCCTTAATGGTTACATCCTCTCTCTAACGATCATATTCTATCTCTATTTGTTCATGATTTAGCACTCTTCACATCATCTTAAGCCTTTTGTTCCTGAAGATGAGTAAACTAGTATTCACCTAAAACATCAAACACCTCAAAGAGAATACATAATTATCCAAAAATATTTTTCATCACCAAATTATAGACTATGAAAATCTACATGATAAAACCTACCCATCATTGTTTTAAAAAAAAATAAAATAAAAAAAATAAAAAAATAAAAATTGTTACAAAAAGATATAACACAAATGAAAATATAGAACACTTGCAGTGACCTAATAAATTTTTTTACAACATACGACACAATCAACAGAGTAACATAATAAAAGACTTGCTCTCACCATTAATCTAAAGCAGATATTACATCTCATGGAATATAATAATGGATATGGGAATTTGGGTTTTCACGAAGAAAGACATCTTATGTTACACACACTTTTTGATCAATCTCAAGCAAAAGCGACTTTGGCACTGTAATTATGCTTTTGAAAGTATGTGATTCTTCAAAATTGAAGCCTATCGTATTTGACCATTGTTCCTTGCCATTAACACATTTTGATGTAGTTATTTATTGTAAATTGGGTCTACAAACCCACATGTTTGTTAATTTTGGACCATTCAAATCTTTTGTTGGTGTTGTTTAGTAGTTTTTGTCATGTAACTTTTGTTTTTCTTTGTTTGCATTTGAAGTTTTGTTGTTTGTATCATAGCAAAGCACCTTTAGTTTCTTTTGTTTGAGTGACATGGTTAGAACTTTTTGTTTCTTCGGTTTGAGTGACATTGTTAGAACTTTTTGTTTTTTTTAAATGTATTGCAAATTTTCTTAATATAAAATTTAAGTGGGATGATTGAATAACTCTACTTAATAAATCATTTTTAACTAGTAAAGGTTCAAGGAGGGTGTTATTTATATAAAATTTTTCCAAGTAAATATTTAACAAGAAAACCTAAGATATTTAAAGTTTTACCTATGTTATTGAGATGAAATAACACTATTGCTATGTCAAATGATATGCCTAGTATTCTAAATTTTAAAAATAGTTGGTGATTATTTGTTTGAAATGAGAGTGATGTGATGCCACATGAGAGTAACGGAGGGAAGCATGGTGTACATATGATACACACGACTTCCCATGCCTTATTTTTCAATTGGTTAGAAAAAGATAAAGAATTCAATGTTTGTGGGCTAATGATATCTCATAATTTGTTTTTCCCTCATATTTTTTTTTTTTTTTTTAGTGTTTTTCACATTATTGTTCCAGGTATTTTTAATGTTTTATCTTTTTTCTTTTGTTTATAACATAGGTGAGTTGTACTGATGGTTTGGAACATGGGTTTTTTAAAAGGAGAGTTTCATTTTTTACCAGGACCACTTATTTTTAGACTTTATTTGGAGAGTCACAAAGGAGTTTTCAAAATGGAAATAATGTTTCATTAAATGAAAATTTACTTGAGTGTTGTGCAAATAAATTGATTTTTTTTTGGGTTTTTTTTTTCAACAAATTTTACTTCTCATAATTTTATATCATTAGAGTAAATATGGGTCTAAAATAGCCCCCCAAAGAAAGTATAGTTGATGAGTTGGAATTCAAAAACCATTAGAATTTCAAGATATTGATCAACAATAATCATTGAGATGGATCTATAAAAGGCAATAATTTTAGTGTTATATTTTTATTTGGCAATAGTGAACTACATATAAACCTCATCTTGATTAAGATTTTGGTAAGTTTATCTCAAGATATGATAAACATTCTTGATACACTAAACATAGAGTACTTTCTCAGATTTAAGGGTTATGTGAGAAGAGCATTTTTTATTTTGTATTTAGGGATCAATCACATTCAAATATTTTCAGTCAATGTTCCCAGCCAGCAAATATGGTTCATCATTAAGACTTATATAGAAATGTGATCAATCATTACAAAATAAATAAGTGAAAGATGCAATGTCAAGAAACTTTAGGTAAATGTTAGATAGTTAAAATTAAAACAATAAAAATATTAATTAATTAATAATAATTTTATTTAAATAATCATACTAATTAATAAAAAATAAAAAATTGATTAATATAAAAATATGAAATATATACAAATAACTATAAAAGTTATAATAATCTTATAAATTATAAATAAATATAAATAAATAAATATAAACTTATATCAAAATAAATAATCAAATATATTAACTAAGAAGTCTAGGATAATAATAAGCAAAAAGTAATAGAATCTTGTATAGAAAGTTAAAAAAAAGTAAAAGTAAAAAGCAATGAAAATAAAAATAAAGTAAATAAAAAAATAAATAATTTAGATTGTCAAATTTAATATTTAATATATAAATATGTTTTAGGGGGATGGAAGTAATGCTAAATCTATGAAAAATGAGAGATCCAAGGTTCAATTTTTTTTGGTTACTAGCTAATTTACAAAGAAGACACACCTTAGACCCCATAAGTTTACTAGTAGCTAAGTGCCAAGCGAGCATCTAAGTTCCTCTGAAATAACTATATATATATATATATATATATATATATATATATATATATATATATATATTCACATATTTTTATTATAAGATTATTATTACTTTTATATTTATTCTTACATATTTTATATTTTTATATTAATTAATTTTATATTTTCTATTAACTAATTTGATCATTTAACTCTTATTATTAATTAATTATTTTTCTTGACATTGCATTTTTAACCTATTTATTTTTCAATACTTATCAATTTTTTTTATCTAAGTCTTCATGATGAGCCACATTTGGTGGATCCAAAAATTTATTAGAAATATATGAATGTGATGGATCCTTTTTTTTTTTTTTGTAAATTCCATAGTACTAGCCATTTTATATTATAGGGGCAAGTTGCATCAAAATTTACATCCAAAATTGAGTGCCTCAACCTGCCCGAAGGAAACCAGGTTTGTTGGCCATCTCAAGAAGTTATAAGCTAACCAGAATCTATATTGTCTCTTATGCTTAGTAGCAGTTAACTTAACACGACTATGTCCATAGAAACTACATATGAAACTGAGAAGATATAATGTATCAAGAGTCATTCAAAATTGAAAGCAAAACATGAGGCTGATGAAAACATGAGATCAAATATCAGTAGTTGGATCCTTGACAGGAAATCCTGAAGGATTGACATCCTGTAGAAGACGGAGCTGTTCAATATTGCCAATTCGGGCATTTTGTTGATGTTGGACCTTTGCCATTTCACACATCTCTTGCTTCAGAGATTGGAGTTCAAATAAAACTGATGAGTAGGATTGAATTTATTTTTTCTGAAGGCTCTCTATGGCTCTTGCCAACACGCACTTCAATTTCCACTTGAAATAAGGAGACTCTGCCCCTAGTATTACCCGGGTCCAGAATAAAATCCATTCTATCCTGTTGCTCACTTATATCAGTTTCTGCTTCCTCAATCCTGTTCCCATTCTGCAATTGTTACTTTGATATCCTCAGGGGTAGTAGACTCATATGTATCAGCTAAATTTTCCATAGTTTCCACATTAGATTTGCGCCCTCGTTTACAAGATGGAGGAGTTCTAGCAACACTCTGCCCAGATTTTGTCCTAGCCATGAAATAGGAGAATCCTGTAGCACTGTAAGGAGCGCTGACCAGAGCCGACCACAACCAAACACAGCAACCAGAATAGGAGAGGAATAAGAAAATTAGTTCGGAGGTTACCTTTACATAGCAAAACCTCGGCCAATAACCTAAATGACACTACCTTTCAGATGTAATGCATGGAGGACATGTGACAAAAGTCATCATTCCCATAGAAGGTGGGAGAATACTACCATAACGAGAGATCTGACAGGATATAAAAGCCAAGATTATATGCATAAATTCAAAGTATAAGCTGTCCCGTTAGACTGACAGGCACCCCGATCGGGGAATGAATGTAATGGCTCCTTAAATACAAAATCAAAATATAATCCTTTATATTTTCATTATTTCAATACTTTCTGAAAATAAATCTCACATTAAATTAAAGCATAATAGAGTCACTTTGAAATAAGATATATATTTTATATTATTTCTTATTTAAACATATAATAAAATGAATTATATAATTAATTATGTAATATAATATATTATACCTTATATAATATATATACATTTTTAAATAGTAATGAGTAGATTGATATTAAATAAAAATACTGCAAAATGATGTAGATTGATTACATAAAAAATGGTTCATGGTTTTCTAATTGTAGCAAATATTTATGTTATTTATATGCTAGAAACCTAACCTAATGAAAAGTGTATGGTTTACAAAACAAACCAATTAATTTAATGATAGTACAAAATATGAAAACTAATAAAAGACATTTATGTTGATCAAGTTGGCTCATTGTTGTGTCCTTGTTTAGTTTGCCACGATTAGGAGCACTAAATCATGATGGTTTGATGCCCTAAATGAAATCCCTTGTCCATGTTAATCACCAATGTCTACAACATACTACACTCCACTTCTAGGGTTGACAGTTGATGTTTTTTTGTATAAGTATATCCATATTGTTGTTACCTGACTCAACCTGAGACATTGCAATATATCCATTCTCATGAATATGTTGATTGTTCAAGTGAAATAAAGACGAGCACAATTTTGTAGTACATTTAATTACTTCCAATGATATTGTTATTAATTTAGCACATTCCAGATCATTAAGTAATTATACTTCAGGAAATTTCAACCATAAATGCAATATAGCAGTAGAGATCACAGTAGGATAAGCATGCATAAGAGACACACAATTTTTTACGTTGGGAAAATAATCTTTCCTTAGGATAAATTGTCTAATACAATAAATGTACAATCTAAATATACCATTCAAACTTGGTCTAATTGACCAAACACATCATATATGTCAAACCTGGTCAAAGGAGAGAATTTTGGTCTTCTGCAACAACCAGTCAAATATGATCAAATAAGATGAATTTCAACTCCTGCAACTTTTGGTCAATTTGGTCAAAGAGGGTGAATTTCAACCCCTACAACTACCACAGGAATTTTGGTCAATTGAATCAGTCAAACCAAGGTCAAATAGATCAACATAAGGTTCGCTTAATGTAGGTAAAAAATCCGAGAAAAACATCTATCAACACTGGTGAAATAAAGTCAAACTTCTGGTCAACTTCGTTGGTCTTGTCTCTCTTTCTCTCTCTCTCCTTCACAAGTATGGACACAAAATAGAAGATTTGATGATATTAATTGATGCCAAATGACCAGAGGCTCAATATATAAGCTTAAAAATGAAAGTGCTAAGAATTTATTGGAAATTGAACAAACGCGACTGACCCATCACCAGGAATCTGACGTAATTCGTTTCGTCGAAAACCGACTCCGAATGAAGAAGTTATAGCCTGATGATCGCCGTTCAGAACATGATTTTTTTTTTTTTTAAATTGCGGAAAAGTGACAGGTTGATGACATGGCAGCCCAGTCAGCATGCAGGGAACATTCTTTAGTTTTTTCCCAGTGGCACTGTGACAAGTGTCACAACAATATTCACCGAATTGGTTTGAAAGTGATTTTTTTTAATGATTTGCTCCTAAGGTTGAATTCAATTTTTTTTTAAATGAGGGACAACCCAACCAGAGGCTGACACGTGGTGCAGCCAGGCGCCGCCATGTGTCCCCTCTGGAGGACCCCTCTCCAAGATTAGGTTCAAATTTCATTTTGTTATATGGTGGTCAAAGTCCGCATTTTATATTTGTTATAAGGTCGAATTCTAGTTTTCCATAGTCCGTTGGCATGATTAATATCCTAAGGTCCGAATTGACATATTGCAAAGTCCGAATGAAAATTAACCATAGTGCGAACATATGGTGGTGGTGGTCAAAATTTTATTTGAACCGAGGTTTGATATATGGTGGGCGTGTTTAATCTTATTGCAAAGTTCGACATATGTTATAATACAAAGTCTGTGGCACATGTATTGAATACCAAAGGTTCAAACCTTATGGTAAGGTGGGGACCCATATATATGGCACATTTTTTATGCTAAGGTTTTTAACCTATGTTTGTTCCGTTGAAAAAATATCTATATAGGTGGAGGTCAGGGCTCGACCCCACGACTTCTTCCACAAAAAATATCCGCCATTACCGCCATACCACTGAGCTCAGTCTTGATAGACCATGCATACCACCTATAATTGTTGTCAATTGCGTTCTCTGACAGTGGGAATGGAGGGGGCCAACCCCCTCCCATATGAACTTTCCACATAACCACAGGCGCGGAGCGAAAATCCAAACAACAGAGTTTTTAATTAAGTGTGGGTTAATCCACTAATTCTGTGGTTAGAGCTAATTAAATCATGATTTATGAAATGCATTTAAGTGCAATTAAGACACGCTTATCCACCATAAAGCGCTGTTAACACCTAATTAATCCTCCATTTAAATATCGATGGATTTAGTAGACTTCACCAAATTCGGTAGGAATCACCAATTTTTTGGACTTATTTGGAGTCTTCTCCAGATTTGGAGGAGGATTCTATGGAAAAATTGAATAGGCCATATCTTGAGCAATTTTCGACCAATTTTGGCATAGGAAGAGTCATTCCTAGCAGATTGGCATGCTATGAACGCATTGGAATAGGTTTGAAAGGCAGATGAGCAATTTTATAGGTCTTTTTGTCACTTTGAAGAAAATTGAAGCCTAGGGCCACCAGGAAGGAAGGCCATGGCTAGATCAGCTGAATGCCAAATAGACTGAATGAATAGTCATTTCTGATAGATTTCGACATTCTGAACTCATTGGAGTATGTTTCAGAAGCATTTGATGCATGTAAATAATAATTTTTTTCACTATTTAGCTAATACAGAGGCCCAAGCCATGGAAGCTGGACTAAGGAGATGCATCCCAAGAGGGGTGAACTTCTTCATCAAAACTCTGTGTTGATAGATCAATTGTGATGGTTTTCTGTTCTTTATGTTGTTGCTGTTCAATATTTGAATTTCATACTTTATGCTCTTGAATTCACTCATAAAACTTAGTTAAATTACCTGTTTGACACATATAAGCAACAAGGAAACATATGTACATCAAGCATAAGATCAGTAAATAAACTATAAATCCGAAAATGAAATTAGCACAACAAAGCTAACATTCATTCTCATATCACCAAATGGAGTAGGTCGATTGGTGTATTTATAGTGGTCAAAGTAAGAGGGTTTTGACCAAGGGTCAAACCCATTCGAATGGTGGGTTTGACCTGACATCCTACAAATGAATTGAACTCAAAAATAATATTTTTATTTATTTTTATTTTGTTGACTTGAATACCAACCACAACTATAAAAATTGAACACTCCCTCTTAGTCAGGGAGATATTCACCTTGACTTTGACAAATGTACATTTGTTGAAAATTTTCTCCATCCCTAGAAAATATTGAATTAGCTAGATATGCTGATGTATCCATCCATTACGCGTGGAAAACATATCACATCAACATCATGCAAAGGAATCTAGTCACCTATTAGACACATCCCACTTTAAAATGGATCTAGCCACCTACTAGTGAAAACCCATGGCAATATGGTTGGAACCCTTTGACCGGGGTTAACAAGACAAGTCCTAGGTCACCATCTCAGCAAGTCGTCACTTGGAGTCATGTCAGGAACTCCCTGAAAAAATGATGAAACCTTAGGCCCATTTACCATTCCCACATGTTGTCACATGCTATTGAATGGTAAAACACTTTCCCAATTCTATAAGGCACTCACTCAACCCACTAGCGAAGTCACCCTTGGACATATGGTGAGGTAACCCCTAAATTGGGGAGCACTCTGGGCCTTGATGCTCTCTAGGTAAATCTCCCTAGCCACATTTCATGACTCCTTGTAATCACCCATGACCTAGTCAATACCCTTGACCTAGGGAGAATCTCTGCCCCTTGATGCTACAACATAAATACTCCCTCTCCCCAAGGGAGGAATTATTAGCCACTCCAATCTTATCCCTGAAGTATAAAAACTTCATCCTGGGCAAAGGATTTGTGAGAATTCCATGAACCTGCTTGTTTGTAGAAATGTATTAGAGATTTACTACTCCATTATATACCATTTCAAGGATGTAGTGGTATTTGATATCAATGTGATTTTACTTATCATGAAAAATTTATTTTCTGAACGCTCTACACACGTTTTATTGTCACAATATATCATGACCAATTCCAGCACTTGATCAAACAATCCTAAAAGTATCTTGGCGAAGCCACACTGCTTCACAACTGGCCAAGCTAGATGCAATATACTTATCTTCAACAATTTTAAGTGAAACAAATTTATGCTTATGGATCATCCAAGATATCATAACAAAAACCAAATTGAAATAACATCTGGACGTGCTTTTCCTGTCATCAATACTTCCTACCCAATCAAAATCTCTAAAACCCTGCAACTGAACTTCACCATTTGAGACATATCTCAATCCATAAATGACTTTACCACACACACACACACACAGATATATATATATATATATGCTTTGCTGCAATCTAATGTTCATGCCTCAGTTCCACTTGGAATCTAGAAATAACTCAAAATTTGTAGCTGCTAATGAATTTCGAATAAAAACAATAGACAAAAATTTCTTCTTCTCAATTTGCGGAAAGGAAAAAATACAATTGAAACACATGCAATCATTTAATCACAATGAACACAATATTTTTATTGGAGAACCTAACTGGGAAAAACCCTTCCTCTGTTTTGTATTAAATCAAATGAGAATATGGATCTATTACAATGAAAACTTCAATCCTTGAAGCTTGACCTGCACTGCAATACTGATATCCTCCTGCTCTGCCTACTCTGACCAACACTTATCCAAAATAAGACTCCAAATTCATCCAATTTCCTTGTGCAATTCTTGAGGAAATTAGATCCTAAAAAATAGGAAACTATCCTATTTCCTTGGGCAAATCCAAGAGAAATTGCTCATATGCTCCAATGCAAAACTTGTACACCCAATAGTATATAACTAATAATTACAATGTACCTTTTCCTCCAACTCAACTAGGAAATTAGAATTGCATGCATGACTAGGGATATTTTTAGTAAATTAACTAGTTA
Source organism: Pinus albicaulis (assembly GCA_034641835.2). Classification (NCBI taxonomy): domain Eukaryota; kingdom Viridiplantae; phylum Streptophyta; class Pinopsida; order Pinales; family Pinaceae; genus Pinus; species Pinus albicaulis. The sequence goes on from CM076572.1 coordinate 48,444,370, forward strand.
ACTGAGGGATTAGTGAGTTAACAATAGTTACTACTACTCAAATGAACTCCTACTAACTCTATTCATGACTAGAGCTCAAATAACCGAGTTTCACTAACTATAACTCCACTTGATTGCTAGATATTAGCAATCAACTCATGCACAACTCTAATTCTAGCCCACAAATTTGGATTGAATGATTTAACTAAGTGACTTGGTCATGTCACTCTTGCTAACTGCAACTCAAGTCTTCCCACTGATGTGGGATTTCAAATTTCTCCATTTGACTAAGGAACAAGTCAAATGAAGTCTTTTCTTGCTACAATTTAACATGGAACTAACTTAGAGTGTTTACTGTAAAGAAAATATTCGAACATATATTAACCATATACATCAAGGATCCAATTAATCATCGATGCATAGAAGGATTCACCAAATCTAACTAAGAGTCTCTTACCTTCTTCAAGTTAATCACCATGGGAGTGGCCATGGACTGGTAGTCCATCATCCAAAATATCTGAAGGATCATAATAACATACTTCCCTTGACCAAGGAAGATCTCATTGACTTCATAATTATGTATGAAGCCTGGTGTGTTTATATAAGTATCACACTGTGGCTACTTGTTCCATAAAGCACATTGAAAAAAAACATTCGCTAAAACTTCCGACTGCCCAAATTTTTTTAGTTGTGATGAAGTTTCATTCTAAGTTGTGCTAAAACATCCGTTCCTATAAACAAATATGTTAGAGGATGCTTTTTTGTTAGGTCCCTATATTACTAATATAGTCCCTTATTGTTGTTAGTGTAACCCCCTTATTCTTATTGTTGTACCCTTGTAACCCCCATATTGTTATTATTGTGCCCTTACATTATTATTGTTAGGTCGGCTAGGATCACATTGTGGCCCCATGGACTCCTATATATAGAAAAGAGGTTTTGTCATTTGTATCATCCAAGAATTGTTCATTTATGTAATGTATTGTAGGTTTCCCCCTCGAAGTGGCTTATTTTTAAGGTGTTGATATATCTTTTCTCTATTTTTGGAGCTGGTTTCATAAAATTTGGTATCAGAGCTTTGGATTCTAGGGTTTTGCTGCTCCAAACAGGTCATCGTGGAATTTTCGCTATAACATTATTTTCTACAAAGGTTCAGAAGCTGAAATTTTTATAAAATGAAGCTGAAATAAGGAGGAATGTCGTGTAAAAATTTCAGATCTTGGTTGACAACATCTTCGGAGATATGATCTTTAGAAGTTAGGGATTTTTTAGGCTCCTGAATTTCACCTAAAACAGGTCATCGTGGAATTGGCACTATAACTTTTTTTCTACGAAGTTTCAGAAGCTGAAATTTACAGAGTGAAGCCGAAATCCTCTGGAACTTCTTGTACAAATTTTAGAGCTTGGTTCGCAATATTTTCGGAGATATGATATGTGGAATTTAGGGTTTTTTCAGGCTCCCGAATTTCATCTCAAAGAGGTGACCGTGGGAAAATCGTCATAATTCTCTCTCTAAGCGTTAGATTGGAATTCTGTAAAAAGTGGCCACAAGTAAAAGGACTGTAGTTTTCTGTGTATCAATTTCAGAGCCGAAGGAGGAAACAATGGCACTTGGCACATTGTACAAGTTCGATCTACTGAACCAGTCCATAATTAGGTCATTGTGGGAGATTGGGCATAACTTTGCCTTGAAGAATCCAAATCAGGTCAAAGCTGTGGCATTCGAAAGAAGGTTCAGAGTGCTACTACAAGGCCAAATTTAAAATATTGAAGATCCGAAATCATAGAGATAATTCAATTTCAATATCGAGCTCCTCAAAAGCAAGAAAAAGGTGTGTATTTTTTTTTAATTTTTTTAATTTTTTAAATTTTTTTTTAAATTTTTATTTATTTATTATTTATTATTTATTTTATTTATTTTTATTTTTTCCGAATTGCATAAGTCTTATTTGAAGAATCAATTTGAATTGATTCCAAGGGAATATTGTAGAATATATATCAGTATTGGGTTCTAAAATGCCCCCTAAAAATAATTCAACACCCATTTATCCTTCATAAGGCTCTACTATGGCTCATGAAGATGAATAAATGCAACATGACATATCAAAATTACAAGAGCAAGTGCACCAAATTTCGCTCTTGCAAAGAGCAACAAAAAATGAAATGGATGTTTTGAAGAAAAGTGTGGAAGATAAGATGGATGGTTTGAAGAAAGGCATGGAAGATGGATGGTTTAAAGAATGGTATGGAGGAAAAAATGGAAGGTTTGAAGGATGGTATGGAAGAAAAAATGGAAGGTTTGAAGGAAGACATGGAAGGTTTGAAGGAAGGTTTGTCAAAGTTGATACAAGAAAATGATTCCTAATGGTGAAAAGATAGTAGAGGAAACTCATGATGAGAACAAAATAAATGTTAGTCGTGATTTCATAAACTCTAATGTTGGATTGAAGAACCACCATATTCCAAAGATGGATATGAAGAAGTTTTATGGCAAGGATCCCGTAACATGGATACTACAGATGGAGCAATATTTTGATCTCAATATTGTGCAAAACACACAAAAGGTATGCATTGCAACTTTACATTTAGACCAAAATACATTTTTATGGTATCGATGGCTTTGCTCTCGTAAAAAAATGTCACTTGGTCAATTTTTATAGAGGAAATGATAGCACATTATGAGGATACAAGCAACATACATGATTGATGATCTCAGCAAGGTTCAGTGGTGGGGCAACAGAGACTTCCAAAAATTGAATATAAGGGTAACTAATATTCCAGAGAAACACAAGATTGATCTCTTCATAGGCACTTTAAAGGATAACATTCAACATGAAATTCGCGTTCTGGAACCTGATTCATTGAAGAAGGCATTTAGCTTGGCAAGAAAAGTTTAATGTAAAATTATGGCAACAAGGAAGCCTACCACTCAATTCTATAAAGAAGGAAGTGTTGCTACGCCTAGATTTCCACAACCTACAAGGTTGACACCACAACAATTGGAAGAAAAAGAGCAAAAGGGCTTTGCTACAGTTGTGATAGAAAATACACTAAAGGTCATAAGTGTCCTGAGAAGAAATTATTTTACATAGATTGTGAAGAGGAAGAAGAAAATGAACAAGAAGAGGATATACACCAGGAACCAACCCAAGAAGAGGAAGAAATGAGTCCGACCATATCGTGTAATGCATTGGCAGGAATTACCACTCCTCAAACTCTCAAGATAGAAGGACATATCAAGAAGAAAAGGTAATAGTGTTGATTGATTCAGGTAGTACCCATAATTTTATTCATTGTAAGGTAGCCAAGGAATTGAATTGTTTCCTATACCCAGCACCAGAATGTCAAGTGATGGTTGCAAATGGAGGAACTATCGTTATACTCTTATACGAAAACCACTAATATCTAAGCTAAGCATAGAGATTTTAGTGAATATTCCAATGCTTTCCATCCCAATGGGGAGAGTCTTGATATTGTGCTAAAGGTACAATGGTTATGATATTTGAGGGCAGGTAGCTTTTAATTTTCCAAGAACTTTTCTTGAATTTTTTTTTGGAAGGAAAAATCTAATTACGAGGTATCGCAAGGAAACCGGAAAGATAATAAGCAATGTCATGACAAGCTTGAAGAAAGAATATAAGAATGGCTAAATTATGCTCACTAGAAGTTCCAACATCAAAATCATCTATTTCTGCAGATCTCCAAAAAGTCTTGGACAGTCATTCCAAGGTGTTTGAAACTCCCAAAGGACTCCCACCTATTCGTGATCATGATCATGCTATTCATTTGATTCCAGGAAGTGTTCCTCCAAACATCAGGCCTTATAGATATCCTTATGTCGAAAAGAGCGAAATTGAACGTATGATTGCAGAAATGTTAGAGGCGGGTATAATTCAACCTAGTCAAAGTTCTTTCTCTGCTCCTGTAGTATTGGTACACAAGAAGGATGGATCATAGCACATGTGTCCGGATTATAGGGAGCTCAATAAGCTCACCATTAAAGATAAATTTCCCATTCCTGTGATTGATGAATTATTGGATGAATTACATGGAGCAATTTATTTTACCAAGTTGGATCTTCGTTAAGGATATCATCAAATTAGAATGAAGACTAAAGATATTCCAAAAACAACATTTCGAACTCATGAGGGTCATTATGAATTTTTGGTCATGCTTTTTGGCCTTACCAATGCACCTTCTACATTTCAAGGGTTGATGAATTCCATTTTCAAACCCTTCCTTAGAAAATTTGTGCTAGTATTTTTTGATGATATACTGATCTATAGCAGGTCTTGGAAGGATCATGTTGAACATGTTGACAGGGTGCTCAAACTATTGCAGGAGAAACAATTATATGCAAAAACATCCAAATGTTTCTTTGGAGTACAAGAGGTGGAATATCTGGGTCATATTGTATCTCACGGGGGTGTTAAGGTAGACCCTAAAAAAATTAAAGCCATTAAGGAATGGAAAGTCCCCACAACCATAAAGCAGTTGCGAGGATTTCTTGGGTTAACAGGGTATTATTGCAAGTTTGTTAAGAATTATGGGAGAATAGCAGCACCTCTAGCAACATTATTGAAGAAAGATGCATTTTCATGGACTCCTGAAGCAACTAAGGCCTTTGAACATCTTAAAGAGGCAATGTGCCTAGCACCGGTCTTAGCTACGCCAGACTTCACAAAAACCTTTATTGTGGAATGTGATGCCTCAGGAAATGGAATTGGTGTAGTTTTAATGCAAGAAGGAAGACCCATTGCTTTTGAAAGTAGTCCAATCAAAGGAAAGTATTTACAGAAACCTATTTATGAGAAGGAAATGTTAGCAATACTGCATGCACTAAAGAAATGGCGAACTTACCTAATGGGAAGACACTTCAAGATAAAAACTGATCATGATAGTCTTAAACACTTTTTGGAACAAAGACTATCGTCAGAAGAGCAGCAAAAATGGGTCACAAAGATGTTGGGTTATGACTTTGAAATAATCTACAAAAAAGGAAAGCTTAATGTTGTTGCAGATACACTCTCAAGAAAGAATGAAGAGGTGGAAGCATTGCTTTGTGCCATTTTTATTATCCAACCAGATTGGATAACCGAAGCAAGAGATGAATGGAAGAAGGACAAAGATGTATGGACACTCATTCAAAAGTTGCAGCAAGATCCTAGTACATCTGATACATTTAGTTGGAAAAATCATTCCTTATGGTACAAAGATCGCTTATATCTTTGTAAGAATTCCCAACTAAAACAAAAGATTCTTCTGGAATTGCACACTTCTCCTTTAGGAGGACACTCAGGATTTTTAAAAACTTACCACAGGGTGAAGAAAGAATTTTTTTGGGATGGCCTTCAATCTGATATTCAAAAGTTTGTGGCGGAATGTTTGGTTTTCCAGCAGAATAAAGTGGAAACAATTAAGACCCCAGGACTTCTACAACCTTTATCCATTCCAAGTCAACGTTGGGAGGAGATTTCAATGGATTTTATCACAGGTTTACCTAAGTCTGAAGGAAAGAGTGTCATCATGGTGGTAGTTGATAGACTTACCAAGTATGCACACTTTTGTACATTATCTCATCCATTTAAAGCAATTACAGTTGCTACTACATTTATGGATAGAATTCAAAAACTACATGGAAGCCCAAGGGTTATTGTGAGCGACAGAGATCCCATTTTTACTGGAAATTTTTGGACGGAGTTATTTTCTTGTTTGGGTACTCAATTAGCTCATAGCTCATCTTATCATCCTCAATCAGATGGTCAAACTAAGATAGTAAATAAATGTTTGGAAGGATATCTTCGTTGTTTTGTATCTGATAAACAAACACAATGGGTCAAGTGGTTACCTCTCGCTGAATGGTGGTATAACACTTCCTTCCATACTGCAGCAAAAAATGACCCCATTTATGGCACTTTATGGATATCATCCACCATCCATCACATCATCTTTAAGGGAAAATTCGAAGGTTCAAGCAGTGGAAGATCACATCGAGCATCAACAAGAAGTTCTACAACTCTTAAAGGATAACCTAAATTTGGCACAAAATCGAATGAAACAACAAGCATATCAACATCGCAGTAAGAGAATTTTTGATGTAGGAGACTGGGTATTTTTACAGCTACAACCATACAAAAAAATGTCCCTCAAGCAAGCTAAGAAGGATAATAAATTATCGCCAAAGTACTATGGTCCTTACAAGGTGTTGCAAAAGATTGGTACTATGGCATACAAATTTGAGCTTCCTGCTTCTTCGCGAGTGCATCTAGTTTTCCATGTTTCATGCTTAAAGAAGGTTATAGGGTACAAAATTCCAGTTCAATTTTTTTTTTCTAGAACTTGATGAGGAAGGAAAACCCATATTGGAACCTGAAGCAGTCACGGAAACAAGAAATCGACAGCTACGAAATCGATCAATTCCAGAGTATCTCATCAAATGGAAGAACTTACCCACTGAAGATTCTACATGGGAGGATACAAATTTTATACAGAAGCACCCGGAGCTACTAAAGCATTGAGGACAACACTTTTTTGAAGGAGATAAGCATGTTAGGTCCCTATATTACTAGTATAGTCCCTTATTGTTGTTAGTGTAACCCCCTTATTATTATTGTTGTACCCCTGTAACCCCCATATTGTTATTATTATGCCCTTACATTATTATTATTAGGTCGGCTAGGATTACATTGTGGCCCCATGGACTCCTATATATAGAAAGGAGGTTTTGTCATTTGTATCATCCAAGAATTGTTCATTTATGTAATGCATTGGAGGTTTCCACCTTGAAGTGACTTATTTCTAAGGTGTTGATATGTCTTTCCTTCTATTTTTGGAGCTAGTTTCATAACATTTTTGACAATTTTTTCCAATGTTATAACACTAAAAACCTTAGTTATAACCTCCGCTAAAAGGTATTTTTCTTATAGTGATACTCATAATCCAAAGTAGTCCATCAGGCCTAAATCCTTCATCTCAAACTCAGAGGTCAACTCCCTATTGCATTGATCAATGATATGCTTTGCTATTGTCAGAAATAAGTCATCAACATATAGCAATAATATCACAAGCTCACCTTTCACAACTTTGAAGTAAAGATTTGGATTAGCATCATGGTTGGAGAAACCAAGTCTCATAAGGTATCCATCAATCCGATAATACCAACCTTGAGGTGCCTGCTTGAGTTTATACAAATATTTATTCAGTCTGCAAACATAAGTATCCCTCTTATGTACCTCAAAACATTGAGGTTGTTATATGTAAAATTATTCCTCAATCATTGCATTGAGGAAAGATATTTTCACATCAATTTGATGCAATTTCCAACCTTCAATAGAAGCTATAGAAATAATCATTATAATAGAAGTGTACCTAAAAACTTAAGCAAATGTGTCTTCATATTCTTCCCCCCCTTTTTGGGAGAACCCTCTTTCCATGAATCTCGCTTTGTACTTCTCTATGCTACCATCCACCGCATGATTTATCTTGTAGATCCACTTGTAAGTCACCACTGGCCTCCCCTTAGGTCTCAATACAGTATATAACACATCATTTTTCATGATGGAATGATATTCCTCCATCATGGCATCCTTCTAAACTTGCATGCTTACTGATTCCTTATATTTGGATGGCTTGGTTTCAATGATGTGACTCATCAGTGATGCACATATTGAGTAATAATTAGGACATTTGCTTTCCCTGAAAGTGCCATAGGGAGCTTCATGTCCCTCTACATCTATCAATTTACTTCGAAGCCATGCCAACCTGTTTTTAGATTTTGGAACAATGATCCTAGGTTGGTCCACAGGTTCATTGGGCCCTTCTGGATCTTCTTGGTTATCTAGAGGATATTCCATAGGTAGAGAAGGTCTTGTACCTAAATCCTTGGGAGCTTCATGCTATTCATCATTATCAGTATCTATGTGAGATTCTGTAGATTTCCAAAAGGCAACATCCTCATCAAAAGTAACGTCCTGGCTGACCTCAACCTACCATTGTCCTGGAACATAAATTATTTATGCCTATGATGTCTCAATGCATCGAACAAAAGTTCCCTTCTTTCCGGGAGGCTCCAACTTCCTCCTCTTCTCTTAGGGAACTTGAATGTAAAATAGACAACCAAATATCCTAAAATTCCCAACCTCTGGTTTCTCACACATGAAGGCCTCTTCAGGAGTCTTATTCCCCAATATCTAGTGATTACTTCTATTTTGAAAATAGATTGTTGCCTTGGATGCCTCTCCCCATAAGAAAATGGGTAAGTATTGATCATGAAAACTTGCATTAGCAACTACCATAATGGATCTATTCTTCCTTTCAATAATCCTATTCTGTTGAGGGTTATAAGGGACGATAAAATCCCTCTTAATCCAAGCTTCCTTATAGAAGGAAATGAGTTCCTTGGAGGTATATTCTCCTCCATTATCTGACCTCATAATTTTAATCTTCTTCTTGAAACTTTCTGAAGACCTCATCCTTGGTATTCAAGAAATAAATCCATGTATTCTAAGAGAAGTCATAGATAAAAGTCACATATTATAGAATACTACCCAAGGATGACATTGAAATTAGTCTAGATACGTTTGAATGTATTAGATCCAAAATTCCATTGGAGCTACTATCACTGCTTGGAAACGATCCTTTGACATTGTTTCCAAGTCCAAAACCTTTGTAAACCCCTTCATGCTATACTTAGAATTATTGAAGACTTGTAACCATCTTCCTCAATGTAGGTAAAGCCTTCAGTAGTGAATGTGACCAAATCTTCGATGCCATAATTCACATAGATTAGAGTTATCATGTATCAATGCATGAATTGATCATCCTAGGATTATGTAAAAGCCTCCCTCTAAAACACCAATCACATTGGAAAAATCTATGTTAGAGCCCTTATTTCATACAAGAATGATGCAGGAGCATGAGGCTTCGAGATAAAAGACTTTAATTTTATTCCAAAAACAAAAAAATTTCTTACAAGAAAAGGAGTGGGTTCCTTTAGCTAGCAATTTAAAGATTTAGTAGATAGGATTCTGAACTATTATTTAGGGATTTGGATTCTTTGTAATTATTTCAATGTATTTAGTTTTAGTTGAAGATTTTAGGGAAAATATCATGCCAAGTGATTTTATCTAAAACTAGGCAAATTCGATCCCTTTGAAGCGGATCTGAACGTTTGTATGAACAATATATATTGTATGTAAGTTTGAATGTAAAAGAGTGTGAGAGGATTTGATTGTAATTAAAATTGAAGAAACTAGTTTTACTCTGTATCTCTGTAATATATGCATGTTTGTTAAATTTCCGTTGTTTTATTATATATGTGTGACCGTCAATTGGGGCGAGGTTTAGTTAAAAACTAGGAAGGCTTCAGAAACCTCCAGCCTAAATAAGGAAATATCAATGGATATTGCATGTGAATATGTGCATTTGATAAACCAACAAGGGAACGCGGAGGAAACAAAAAAATGACAATGAGCTCTGCGGCGTTCTGTATGTCGGCTAGGGTTTTCTGCTCTGGTTACCAGGGAAGCCTGACGATGGCCACTAGTGTTCGCACCCCAGATGGAATGCGGCTTGGTGAATCTCCCCTGGAAGGAATGTTGATGCTGGTCTAGATCGGCGACCCTATGACAACCAGCATGGACTCTATCTGACTCCCTTGCGTCCTCTCTCGGCCTCTATCTGCCTCACCTGCGCCCACTCACGGCCTCATTCCATGGCTGGATGCGAATGAATGCACCAGATGGGTTTTGATACTGGCTTCTCAAGACTTCTTCATTGGTAGGCTGACGACCTCTTGGCTTGGGTGGACACACCATTTCCACCTGTGGACTCGGCGTGTTTGATACTTACTGGGTGACTGCTTTGTACAAAGATTACAGAGTGATGGCATGGCTCTGTCCCACACATATTCATATGGTGGAGCTATGATACCAGTTTTTCCTAGGAACTGGACTCAGCGAATAGTGCTGCCCTCCAAGGAAACTGCAGATACCATAAATTATAAGGTATGCTCTACACGTTATCAGATTTTTATTAAGCCCCCTGTGGGGAACAATATTTTTCTATGGGCTCAGGAAAATTATAGGGTGGCTGATTTGAAACACATTATCAGTCATGAATCTGGCTACCCTAGCCATCTACAATCCTTGATACACTGTGGTAAATCCCTCCAAGATTCTGGCTCGTTAAAAGACTACTCTATCTGTTCTGGCTCCACTATCATTCTCTATCTGAGACTGAGGGGTGGAACTGTTGGAACACACAGAGCTCAAGGAACAACAAGGGATACCAGTACTACAAAACCAGACACCCCAAATGGTCCCTCATACAAGAACATTTATAGGGGAAAAACAAATCTGTAACACCTACAACACTAGCGGATAATGCACCCAAACCATATATTGTGGAGCAACTGAATACTGTTCCAGAACTGAACATAGTACTTCCAGAGATAGATGAATACCGAACTACTTTTGAATCCCAAGCGATAATATGAAGATTCAATAGTTTCTGGCCCAAACCAATGGAGCTCTTCCATTGGATATTCACCAAATGGACTACGGACTGTGAAATCCACGTCTGTTCTAAGGGGTTTTTCATCGTCAAATTCATATCCTCGGAAGCCAGAGACATCAGCCTTAGGGAGGGACCGTGGTTCTGGGGTTCTACTAGACTCTTTATCACCCCTTGGTTCTTGGATTTCGATGCTAAAATCATGGAAGTAACCAGAATTCCAGTCTGGGTTCGGCTTTACAACCTTTCTCTTCATTTTTGGAAGGAAAGTGTATTAGAATGTATTGGAAACATCATTGGGAGAGTTATCAAAACTGACACAATGCTTGGAGGAGCGAGTCTACACTTTTGCACGAATCTGTGTGGAGGTGGACCTCAGTAAAGAGCTTCTAGAAAGCATACAATTGATACACAAACAGCAGAAATGGACACAACATCTTGATTTTGAAAATTCTGCATTCAGATGCCGTATTTGCAAGAATACCAGACATCTGCAAAATACATGTCTGGAAGCAAAAAGAGATAATAGAAAAAATAAGAAGATGGGGAAAACACCAAAAGGTTGGAAATTTCCTCCAAATGAACCAAATCATGAGACCAATGATGACGATGACGTCCTCAAACCAAATGAGAACAGACAGACAACCATCGAACTAGAGACAAAAGAACAAGAGATACAAGACCCTTTCGACATAACCTCCACGGTTCAGCCAGAAATGGACCTGTTGAAGCCTAGAAAATCTCTGCTTCAAACATTGGGGAAAACCACCCGGTCGGGACCTTAGGACAGCTGCTTTTCTGTTTGGTATGGTGGCTCTGACTGGATTTAAAGGACCAGTTTCCTTATAACTAAATGGGTTGGTGATGGGTTGATTTGGATGGGTGGAAATGGGACTAAATTGACTGAAATAAAACTATTTAATTTAAAATAAATACTGATAAAGAAATTCTAACACTAACTGGTATAATTATATGTAAGTGCAACTTAGAATTTGTTCCATTTAACAATAACCATAAAAATGTATTATTATTTAAATTGAAATGTGCGAGAAACAAATAAAGATAATAATATTGTTTAAGAAATTAAACGGAGAGTTGTATTAGCATATTGCATTCATCATTGTATACCATCTATATATACTTATGAAAGATAATGTTTCAATTATACTCAGAAATGATATATAAAAATAAACGTTGTGAAAACCAAATATATATAAATGATAGCAAATTTTTAAAGTGAATATCATAAGACAAAAGAAATCAACAGTGAACAGATAGAAATACCTTATTCATCTTGAAGACTTTAGGTAAGAAGAATCGTACACTAATCATTTAACTACGTACGAAATCAAATTCCAGTACGAAATGCAACACTTCAAAGATAATTCCGCATAAAAATCACCGAGATGTGATCCTTTTTTAAAAATATATAAGAGAATGGAGTACAGAAATGCTATCTCCAAGTCAAAAAATATTAAGATCCAGGACCCCTCTCTAAATGCATGAGAAGGGTTTAAATACTACTTAACTAAATCTAAAAATAGTTTATTACAAAAATTAAGGATTCGGTTCAATGACCGTCCTTTTCCTAGGCTAAAATACGGTGAAATTAAAACTAAATCTAACTATTTATGAACTTGATCTTTAAACTTGCGGGCATCTAGCATAGTTTTGAGAAGATGTGGTTGACCGACTTCAGAATTCAACTGTCCTGAAAAGACAGAGTCGGCAAGTGTAGGCGCAATCTTCTCTGTAGAATTGATGATACAATTAAGCGCACTGTGCTGACTGTGTGGCTTCACCAAGTACGTCTAGTATGAGTCTCAATTTAATCTTGTCAGCTCTTGGATTGATTTTTCTCTTTCTTCTGCCTTTTGCCTCCATTCTGTTTGTAGTTGATGTGCCTGTGGGAGATATCCTGGAACAGTTTCTGAAATCAAATTAGCTTTGTGTAAATTATCATTTACACAATCAGTAAGAGTGTTTGCCGCTGTAGCCGCCTCCTCTGCTGCCTTCTCTGCCCATAGTGTTTAGTGAAAGCTTTGTATAGACGTTTGTTCCTTCGTGCCTGTGTTTTACGAGTTAAATGAGAGTAATGTCATGAGTAAGGTGATGAGATTGTTTTAAATGCGAAGGCGGATGAAATATATTATTTTAACGTGAAATGACTTTCAATCAAAACAAAATCTCATTTACCATTAATTGTCAATCCAATCATTTAATCCAATCATTAAAGCGCATAACAGATATTGATATATGGGAAGATTTTCTTTGAACAACGCGCCTTTATGAATCTGCGACATTGCGATCTGCGATTTGCTGCGCAATATCGCAATGTCGCAATATCGCAATATCGCAAAATGAAACCATCGCAATTTAAAAATAGCGCAAAAGCGCAAATTGCGAAATAACGCAAAAGCGCACATCGCAAATCTCGCAAAAGCACAAAATTGTAAATAGCGCAAAAGGTATTCATTTAACATTTCTGTTTTCTGCGCTATGCGATCTGTGACCAATATGTTTATTGTATTAGGCTTTTAATCCAATCATTTAATCCAATCATTAAAGCGCATAACAGATATTGATATATGGGAAGATTTTCTTTGAACAACGCGCCTTTATGAATCTGCGACATTGCGATCTGCGATTTGCTGCGCAATATCGCAATGTCGCAATATCGCAATATCGCAAAATGAAACCATCGCAATTTAAAAATAGCGCAAAAGCGCAAATTGCGAAATAACGCAAAAGCGCACATCGCAAATCTCGCAAAAGCACAAAATTGTAAATAGCGCAAAAGGTATTCATTTAACATTTCTGTTTTCTGCGCTATGCGATCTGTGACCAATATGTTTATTGTATTAGGCTTTTTGGGATCACATTATCGCAAAAGCGCAAAATCGCATTTTCAGTTTTATAAAAGATATATACCATTTTGCGATGGATGCGCTATTTTGTTTAAAGAACAATTTTATTGTAATCTATCATAAACTTAAGTGTTTCTTAAGGTTCTTTCTAAGGGATTTCTCTAAGTTTATGATAGAAAGTTTTATTTGAAAAGGAAAACAAATCCTAATTGATTTTTGGATTTTTTAACTAAGGGTCCCCATTTATTTAGCATTATTACTAATATTAAATAAAAGGGGGGTTGTTGCTGGTCACAACAATTGGCGATTCACTGAAAGAAACAGTTATCTCTGAAAAAAATAAAATGAACACTATATCTTTAGTAAGTAAATATTTTTTAAAGATAATGAAAACTATCTTAGGATAATTCAAATAAAATGTAACTATGAAAAAGAAATAAAAATCATTCACAATTTCTTTCTAATTGCTTAAGAACAAAATCATTTTGGGTTATCTCAAGCTTTGATTGGTGTTAATAATGAAGTAAGTGGATTTCTCCAAGTTTTGGTTTTATAATATACTCTATTGCCATAGGTATTGCCTCTGCTGCCAGCAAACGTTCATAGTCTCGACAAGGTTACCTTTAAACCATTAACTATTCATTGTCCCATCCAACTAAAATTATGACTTTTTAAAAGATAAATTCATAAGATCTATTATCTCATGTTTTTGTCTTTTACTTATTTTATTTTTAAGAGCCATTGTTCTGGTTTGGTAGCCAGTTAATAACAATGTCATTCACTAGTTATAATTAAACTGAACAAGCTGGCTCGTGATGAGACCCCTTGTCTTATATTTATAAGCCATTACCATGTTTTGGTATGCAGTATTGGTAATGTCAGTTTTATTACTCTTTATGAACATGGTAAGTCGGCTCATAATGAGACCTCTTATCTCTTAAATTTTCATATAATTTCTTAGAATTACATTCTAAAAAATCACAACTTAAATGGATGGAGTGAAATAGTTTTATCCTTAAGAATCAATGGATGACAATTTTCAGAGTTTTTTGAGTTCCAAAACTTTGAAAAAATCTTTACTTTTATAGATAACCTTTCTCTGCTCAATAAACTTATAATGATTTATATTCTTTTCAAATTTTCAAAAGATCATGCAAATGATTGAAATAATCTTTCAAAGTTTAACATCTTATTTTAAACTATCCAAAAACTGTGATCATTCCTTTAAAAATTTTTATTTACACAAAATAAATATTTATAATATTTTTCCTAAGAAATTTTCCTAAATAGTAAACAGTCAATTATAGACCTATTAACAACTTTTATTTGCAAAAACAATCAAAAACTTTGCAGAAAGGAATATGTACATTTTAATAAGGGGTTACCTCCTTATGAAAATAATTTCTTCAAGATAAGCCCATTTACAGGAAGAGATTCTCTCTTACCTATTAGATCTTGGAGTATGAATGTATTTGAGCCTATCTTTTCAATGATCTGAAATGGTCCAAGCCACATTTTCTGAAACTTGGTATGTTTACCTTTTTCTTTGTGTGCTTTATCCCATTTTAGAACAAGATCACCAATTGACAAAATTTTTGAGCCGGTAGAACTTGCATCAAAAGAAGATTTTACAAGCTGTTGATGTTTTTCATGAATAATTTTTGCTTTATCTCTATCTTCTTCTAGTTTAAGGATTTGATCATATCTCAATTGAATGGATGAAGAAGGATTTTCTTCAATAAATTGCACTAGGGCTAATGATGGAAGAGTTAAATTTGATGGTATCACAACTTCTTTTCCATTAACTAAATTGAAAGGTGAAGTCCCTATTGAAGCTTTTTCAGTGATACGATCAGCCCATAATGCAAAGATTAAAGACTTGTGCCAATTCTTTTGATTTTGATCAATGGTCCTTTTAATGATTTTGATAAGGTTTTTGTTAGTGGATTCAGCCAAACCATTACCTTGTGGATAATAATTTGCTGAATATTTTAATTTAAAACCTCTTTTGACTACAAATTCTATTAAACTATTTCCAGAGAAGTAAGATGCATTATCAAAGACAAGAGCTTGAGGTACACCAAACCTGGTTATGATGAATTGATCTATGAAATCAATAATCGCATCAGAATTGGCTACCTTCAACGGGATTGCCTCTACCCATTTTGTAAAGTAATCAGTTGCGGTAAGGATGTACTTGTGTTGTTTGGAAGAATGAGGTACTATCTCACCAATAATGTCAAGCCCCCATTGTTCGAATGGTTGCTCAATAGTTACTGGTTGCAAAGGAAAAGTTGGTTTCCTTTGTCTTCCACTTGCAGTTTGACAAATTTGGCACTTCCTTACGTAATCATGCGTATCTTTAAAAAGGGTAGGCCAATAATACCCAACACGAATTATTTTGTGAGCTGTGGTATCACCTCCAAAATGACCTCCTGCTGGTCCATCATGCAATTCCTGCAAAACCTTTTCAGCTTTAGTCTTTTCAAGACATCTTAATAAGATTGAATCATAATTTTTCCTGAATAACACATTATCAATGATCTCATATTTAATAGCCTTTAACCTTAAAGCGCGTTTAATCTTATAGCTAAGATTAGAAGGAGCATACCCATTTTTCAAGTAATAGATAAGATCAACATACTGAGATTCAGAATATGTAACACTTATCTGACTTACTTGAATATCTTGATTTGAATCTTGATTTTCTGGTATGTTATGAGCTCCTGCCAATAATCTGCAAAAACCTTGTCCTCTAACAATCTTAGCTGGTTTAATATCAATATCATATTCTTGCAAGGCTGTTACCTAGTTAGCTCTCTTTTATCCTACTTATTTTTGAATTAATAATTGCCTCACTGTAGAGAATGGGACAATGATTTTTGTATGCATTTTCAAGAGAAAAGGTCTGAAATGTTTGATTGATTTAAACACAGCAAAGGCTTGTTTTTCAACATCGGAATAGTTAAGCTCCGCTCCTTGTAGATTTGAGCTAAAGAAAGAAATTGGTGCCTCGATTTTCTGATCATTGAGTTGTGTTAAAACAGCTGCATAGGATGTCTCGGTGGCCAAAGTATAAAAATTAAAATCTTTAGAAAAATTCGGGGTATTCAATGCTGGTGCGTTAATGATCGCTTGTTTGATTGCCTCAAAGGCTTCTTTCTCTTTATGCCCCCATTTGAATACTGAATTCTTCTTGATCATATTTTGCATAGGTAAAACAATTAAAGAAAAATCAGGAATGAATCTTTTAACAAAATTGATCTGTCCAAGAAATGATTGCATGGATTTTTTGTTATGAGGTAAAGAAATATCATAAATTTCTTTCACTCTATCTGGATCAATATATATACCATCTTTTGACACAACAAATCCTAAGAGTTTTCCTTCATCCAAAGCAAAGAAATATTTCTTTGGATTTAAGGAAATATCAAACCTTCTACATCTTTCAAATATTTGCTTTAAATCATGTAGATGATTGGATCTCTTTTTTGAAAATAATGTTATGTCATCAAGATAAACAACAACTGATTTATTGATCAGACCTTTAAATGCTATGTCCATGGCTCTTTGGAAAGTTGCTCCTACATTTATTAGACCAAAAGGCATTTTCTGATAAGCATAGGTTCCCCATTTTGTTCTGAAAGTTGTTTTCAATCTGTCATCTGGATGAACTAAAACTTGATTATAGCCTGAAAATCCATCAAGAAAGGACATAAGTTCAGAACCAGCTACCTTTTGAAGTATCTTTTCCATGGTTGGCAATGGGAAATTATCTTTTAAACATGCCTTGTTTAAATTTCTGAAATCAATACAGATTCTTATATCACCATTCTTCTTCCTTACAGGTACCATATTGGAAACGCAATTGGAGTGCCTGACCGGAAAAATGATTTTGGCTTTTAAAAGTTTATTAAGTTCTGATTTGATTTGACTTTCGAGATTTGGATGAATCTTTCTCAACTTCTGTTGAACAGGTTTAATATCAGGAAGCATTGGAATTGTGTGTTGAATAACCGAAGTATCATACATTTTTAAATCATCATAATTCCAAGCAAAAACATTTTTATATTTGTTCAAGAGTTTAATGAAAGCATTCCTTTCCTTTGGTGTTAAATTGAGTCCTAAATTAACGTTTTGAGGTTTAGAATCAGAACCAATATTTACTAATTCAAACTTCAAAGTGGAACTTTGAAGTTTAGCATTAGTGACTTTCTTGAATCTGTCTTTAATGTCATATAAATCCTCTAATTTAACAACAGATTTCAGAATGGGATTTTCATTACCTTTTGAGGCAATTTGAAAATCATGATCATCTTCATCAATAATTTGCTCATCATATGATTTTTCTGAAGTCATGAAATTTAAAATATCTTGATCATGATAGAATACTCTCCAATTTGTAACATTATCTGGGACAGATGGACGAAAAATTAATTCTACAGAAAACCTATCAGGACTGCAATCTTCAGCAGGTAAGAGTTTAGATGCAACATTAGCTAACAAGTCAGCTGATGTATTCTGATTCCTAGGAATAGGAGAAATATTGAATGCTAAAAAATGAGTGGTGAGATCTTGTACTAGGGTCTGATAGTGTTTAAGATGTCCTGAAAGGCAATGAATAGTATTCCTAACTTGTTTTATGACAATTTAGGAATCACCAAAGACTTTCAAGTATTTAACATCTAACCCTATAGCTTTATAAAGTCCTTGAACCAAGGCTTCATATTCTGCGGTATTGTTAGTACACTCAAATTCTAACCTACATGACAGCATGGTTTTCTCTTCATATGGATCAATTAAGATGCATCCTGCTCCAGCTCCATCACTAGACTTTGATCCATCAAAATATAATGACCAAAATAAAGATTTATCTATTGAATTATCTACAATTACATCAGAAATATTTACAATTCTGGAAGAATCAGATTGTGAAAAATTTTCTATTTGAGAAACAAAAGTATTTACAGAAAAAGGTGATTGAGGTGCTTCGAAGTTTCCAAGAAATGATTCAGCATAACCTCCAAGAATATTGTTGTTGAATGCCACATGCTCATTAGGTTGTTCGAATTCAGTGACAGTGTGCGTCATATGTTTTTCTCGTTCAATTTTGATTTGATTTGGTTTCCCTTTGTAGGGAAGCCACATATGTGAATAATCAATTGAGATATAACCATTAAGTTTCGCAGACCAGTCCCTGCTTAAGATTAATCCATAGAATTCAGGAATATCAGCAATCAAAATATCAATTCTTTGGACAATCCTAGGATCAGAAGCTAATCTGATAGTAACTGAATTGATTTGTCCTACAACTTGAACTTTAGAGCGATCCAATTGAACGATATGAACTGCTGATTTCTGTGGTTCGATATTCAATTTGGCACAAACAGAAGTAGGCATTATATTGGAGGAGGCTCCAGAATCAATCAAACAATTGTGCAGATTTTTATTGTACATATCATAAGTCAAAAGAAAAGGAGGAGTTTGAGAATTTGACTTTTCTCCAATGAGCATTGTATCAGTAGCATCTACCTTATCTGGTGGTTTACCAGCTCCTCTAGCTGCTTTTGCAACTACACCACTTAGTAAAGGAGCAATTGGTGTAGCGTTTAATTCTTTCAATAGCAACTTTTGCTGGTGTTTTAGTTTGCTGAGTTCATGTAAGGAAATGTTGGCTTTGATTTTTTTCATGTCTTCAACAATGTTGTACTCCATAGGATCTGACACCACTAAAGTCTTTGTTGTTGATGTGGGAGGATTAGAAGAAGATGGCTGATTTTGAGTAGGTAATGGAGAAGTTTTCTTTACAGGGGATTTGTCTTTGGTACTTGGAGTTGTAATTTTCTTTTTAGGAACTGTTTGTATTGGTTCCGATGTAGATTTACTCCTAGTACGTATAGGCATAGCTTCTTCACTATCAGAATTAGGGAGAATAAAATCTCACATTCCATGCAATTCAACTATTTCTTCATTCTCATCTTCCTCATCTGATACTAAAGATGTATCTTCTTCTTCTTCCTCTTCTTCTGATTCTGCATTAGAAATTGCATTAGGAGGTTTAGATTCAACTTGGTTTCTCCTGAAATTTCGGAATGGTTTTTTAGTAGAAGTTTCAGCTACTTGTTTTTTAATTTCAACCATTTCATTTGACATGGTTTTAAGAACTTTCTGTAAACCATCCATGTCATATGGATCTTTGGCCTTTTTCTTTGAATCATCTTTGAAGCTGACTTTCTTTGATTTCCTTTCCTCAATAGCATTTTTCTTTTCTAGAGAAATAATTCATTTTTCTACTGCAATAGCCTCTTTCATATTCTCGGCTAATGTAGGTTTTGCAGCTCTATCTACAAAAATTGCTATGTTTGAAGGTAAGGCAGTTATGTACCATTCACTTCTGACTTGTTCACTAGGCCTTGAATCTGTGTGAATTTTGTTCAAAAGTTTGTTGAATCTAGCGTTGAATTCTTTAATGGGTTCCTTGGGTTCTGCTTTCAAATTTGAGAGATCGTTGATTAAAGTAGCTATTGATCTGTCATCTCCAAATTTGGTTAAAACATGATCTGCAAAAATGGCCCAACTTGTTATGGATCCCGAAGGTAATGAAAAGTACCATGATCCTGCTTCTCCTTGAAGAGTATAAGGGAATAGTCTGACTACAACATCTTCATGTGTGACTCCATTCAAATTAATAGCCAGCATAAAGTTATTGATATGTTCTTCAACTTGAATGTTAAGATCTGGACTAAATTTTGGAAGCCATTTTCCAGGATTGTCTGGTAAATCATGTAAAGGTGCAGCCATGTTGACTGCCCCTGGAGTAGCCCATGGTCTAGCCATTATTGGAACAACTATTGGAGGGGTAGTAGAAACTGGTGGTGTTTGAATAAAAGTTGTTGGAATAGATGATGTTGAGATTGATGATGATTGAGCAGATGATGATTGAGGAGATGATGTGGAAACAATTGTACTTTGTTGAGTTGGGATTTCGGAAACAGGTATTTGAATATTAGATGGTGAACTTATATCACTTACTGATTCCGATTGAGTTTTTCTTGTCTTGACTCTACTAGGTAAAGGGAATTCTTTCAGAGAAATACCAAGTTTTTCACTTTGAAGCCTAGTAAGAGGTTTCGAAGAAACAAATTTTGAGGTTACACTACCTTCAGATATTTCAGACTCTTCTAAAGATAATGAGAATCCTTTCAATTTATGAATTAAATATTGAACTTCAGGAGACTCAGGATTTTGATTGTCTGAATGTTTTGAGATTTTGGTAGTGGGTGTATGAATACTCTTCGCAATTTCTTCTATAGGATTTTGTATTTCAGAAGAAATTGAAGAAGTTGATGAGGGTGTTTTGCTCTCAGAATGGCTTGTGGATAAAGATTTACTTTCCATTCATAGCTCAGGCCCTCCTTCTAGCGCCAAAAATGTTGAAGCCTAGAAAATCTCTGCTTCAAACATTGGGGAAAACCACCCGGTCGGGACCTTAGGACAGCTGCTTTTCCGTTTGGTATGGTGGCTCCGACTGGATTTAAAGGACCAGTTTCCTTATAACTAAATGGTTTGGTGATGGGTTGATTTGGATGGGTGGAAATGGGACTAAATTGACTGAAATAAAACTATTTAATTTAAAATAAATACTGATAAAGAAATTCTAACACTAACCCGGGTAATTATATGTGAATACAACTTAAGATTGTTCCAATTTAACAATAACCATAAAAATGTATTATTATTTAAATTGAAATGTGCAGAAACAAATAAAGATAACTCTGTTTAAGAAATTAAACAGATTTGTATTAGCATATTGCATTCATCATTGTATACCATCTATATATACTTAACGAAAGATAACGTTTCAATTATACTCAAAAATGATATATAAAAAGAAACGTTGTGAAAATCAAATATATATAAATGATAGCAAATTTTAAAGCGAATATCATAAGACAAAAGAAATCAACAGTGAACAGATAGAAATACCTCATTCATCTTGAAGACTTTCAAATGAAATGTGATACTCTAATCCAGTAACTCTGATGCAAAATCAAATTCCAAGGTACAGAAATGCAACACTTCAAAGATAATTCCGCATGAAAATCACCAGATGTGATCCTTTTTAAAAATATATAAGACAATGGAGTACAGAAATGTAATCTCCAAGTCAAAAAATATTAAGATCCAGGACCCTTCTCTAAATGCATGAGAAGGGTTTAAATACTACTTAGCTCTAAATCTATAGGAGAACTGTCCAATCAAAGCCGATCGACGGATATCGCATGAAAATTTGAGTGTTATTTAACCTTTTAAATGGATGTGTTAATTATTAAATGCGATTTGATAATTTAAGTTGATCGTCAAACATTTTTTCGATCTGACATCCCTCGTGCCAATATCGTTGATTCGACGATAATCACATAATTAGATGCTCGAAATTTAATGTTTCAAATGCACCCAATTAATTATTAAGCAGAGTTTTGGAGTCCGCGCCATCATAACCATTTGTTTGCTGGGTGATTTGACGGATATCGCATTCAAACATGCGTGGAGTTTAAAATCTAGAATGAATGCGATAAATTTTTAGTAAAGGGATTTATTATGGTTCGATTCCGTCGAAATGAAGTCTGAAGTGGAAATTGTGATTATTTGCTGAAGTGTGGTTCCGCCATTGTTTTGATTTAGTTTGGGACTGGATGATTGAGACTTCGAAAAAGTCCAGAGAGGAAATTTCACCTGAAACAGAGGAACTTGTCTCTAAATTTGAAAGATTATCAATAATGCCTGCATCTAGACCACCAAAGAAATTTTCCATCAACAAAATAAACTCTATGCCCTTTATCTTCCAAGGATGAAGTAGATATCAAATTCTTCTTTAAACCAAGAACCTACAACACATCATTTATAAAAGTGTTACCTCCTGATTCCAATTAGAAAGATGTTGAGCCAATGCCTTTAACTATATAGTTGGAATTGTAACGAAGTTCCTCCTTTTATGTTGACTTATTTTCCACAAATTCTATGAGACTATCACAGTTTATTTTCATGTGTCTGGAGGCACCACTGTCCACTAACCAAATTTCATCGTGATATGCAATAGAACCTGTAAGAGAAGAAAATAAGAAATAATTATGATCGTTAGTATTGTCATTCCTTGACTTCTTCTTATGTTCATCATTAATTTCTACAACTGAAGCATGTTTCTTACACTTCTTCTCCCTAGTATCCTTTCCTTTAGGGAACTTTTCCTTATAGTGACCACACTTGTGGCAACTAAAACACTGAATCTTCGACATATTCTTCTTTCCTTGAGAGGGAACAAATCTTCTTCTTGATTTTTTGTTGTTGTTGAAAATTTCCAAAATTTCTTCCTCTTCTTCCATTCTTAGAATGGGATACAAATGATTGAGAATCATAATTATGAATACTCTTACCTTCTTCAAGTTAATCACCATGGGAGTGGAATTGGAATGGTATTCCATCATCCAAAATATCTTAAGGATCGTAATAACATACTTCCCTTGACAAAGGAAGATCTCACCGACTTCATAATTATGTATGAAGCCCGGTGTGTTTATATAAGTAGCACATTGTGGCTACTTTTTCCATAAAGAACATAAAAAAAAACATCTGCTAAAACCTCCAACTGCCCAAATTTTTTTAGTTGTGATGAATTTTCATTATAAGCTCTGCTAAAACATCTGTTCCCACAAACAAATGTTTTAGAGGATGATTTTTTGACAGTTTTTTCCAATGTTATAACACTAAAAACCTTAGTTATAACCTCCGCTAGAAGGTATTTTCCTTATAGTGATACCTATAATCCAAAGTAGTCCATCAGGCCTAAATCCTTCATCTAAAACTCAAAGATCAACTCCCTCTTGCATTGATCAATGATATTCTCTGCTCTTGTCGGAAATAAGTCATCAACATATAGCAATAAGGTCACAATATCACCTTTCACAACTTTGAAGTAAAGATTTGGATTAGCATCATGGTTGGAGAAACCAAGTCTAATAATGTATCCACCAATCCGATAATACCAATATTGAGGTGCCTTCTTGACTTTATACAAATATTTATCCAGTCTACAAACATAAGTATCCCTCTCATGTACCTTAAAACATTGAGGTTCTTATATGTAAACTTATTCCTCAATCATTGCATTGAGGAAAGCTATTTTCACATCAATTTGATGCAATTTCCAACCTTCAATAGAAGCTATAGAAATAATCATTATAATAGAAGTGTACCTAAAAACTTAAGCAATTTTTTCTTCATATTCCTCCCCCCCTTTCTGGGACAACCCTCTTGCCATGAATCTCGCTTTGTACTTCTCTATGATACCATCCACCGCATGATTGATCTTATAGGTCCACTTGTAAGTCACCACTGGCCTCCCCTCAGGTCTCAATACAATATACAACACATCATTCTTCATGATGGACTGATATTCCTCCATCATGGAATCATTCCAAACTTGCATGCCTACTAATTCCTTATAGTTGGATGGCTTGGTTTCAATGATGTGACTCATCAGTGATGCATATATTGAGTAGTAATTAGGACGTTTGCTTTCCCTGAAAGCACCACAGGGAGCTTCATGCCCCTCTACATCTTTCAATTTACTTCGAAGCCATGCCAACCTCTTTTTGGATTTTGGAACAATGATCCTAGGTGGATCCACAAGTTCATTGGGCCCTTTTGGATCTTCTTGATTATTTAGAGGATGTTCCATAGGTAGAGAAGGTATTGTACCTAAATCCTTGGGAGCTTCATGCTCTTCATCATTATCAGTATCCATGTGAGATTCTGTAGATTTCCAGAAGGCAACATCCTCATCAAAATTAATGTCCCGAATGACCTCAACTTGTTGTTGTACTGGAACATAAATTATTTATGCCTTTGATGTCTCAATGCATCGAACTTCCTCCTTCTTTCCGGGAGGCTCTAACTTCCTCCTCTTCTCCTCGGGAACTTGAATGTAAACTAGACAACCAAATATCCTCAAATTCCCAACCTTTAGTTTCTCACCCATGAAGGCCTCTTCAGGAGTCTTATTCCCCAATATCTAGTGATTACTTCTATTTTGAAAATAGACTGTTGCCTTGGATGCTTCTCCCCATAAGAAAATGGGTAAGTATTGATCATGAAACATTGCATTAGAAACTACCATAATGGATCTATTCTTCCTTTCAATAATCCTATTCTGTTGAATTTTATAAGGGACTATCAAATCCCTCTTAATCCAAGCTTCCTTATAGAAGGAAATGAGTTCCTTGGGGGTATATTATCCTCCATTATCCGACCTCATAATTTTAATCTTCTTCTTGAAACTTGCTGAAGACCTCATCCTTGGTATTCAAGAAATAAATCCATGTCTTCTAAGAGAAGTCATTGATAAAATTCACATATTATAGAAAACCACCCAAGGATGACATTGACATTGGTCTAGATAGGTTTGAATGTATTAGATCCAAAATTCCATTGGAGCTACTATCACTACTTGGAAATGATCCTTTGACATTGTTTCCAAGTGCACAACCTTTGTAAACTCCTTCCTGCTCTACTCAAAATTATTGAAGACTTGTAACCATCTTCCTCAATGTAGGTAAAGCCTTGAGTGAATGTGACCAAATATCCGATGCCATAATTCACATAGATTAGAGTATCATGTCTCAATGCATGAATTGATCATCCTATGATTATGTAAAAGCCTCCCTCTAAAACACCAATCACCTTGCAAAAATCTATGTTAGATCCCTTCTTTCAGACAAGAACTTTTCCATCAACAAAATCAACTCTATGCCCTTTATCTTCCAAGGATGAAGTAGATATCAAATTCTTCTTTAAATGAGGAACATACAAAACATCATTTATAAAAGTGTTACCTCTTTATTCCAATTAGAAAGATGTTGAGCCAATGCCTTTAACTGTATAGTTGGAATTGTCACAAAGTTCCTCCTTTTATGTTGACTTATTTTCCAAAAATTCTATGAGACTATCATAGTTTCTTTTCACGTGTCTAGAGGCACCACTGATCCAGATTTATGCAGGAATGCAACAGAATACACATATAACTATAAATACAAAGATGCAGAAGAAATAACACTTCTTTTCATTAATATCAAAGAACTGAAATTTTGCTTACAGACATAATGGAAATAAACTAGCTAGGGTGTTGGTAGCTTATCTCTAAGAAGAGATGTGGCGGCTACAGGCCTCTGAAATATTTTACAATGAGGCTCAAGGGCCTATTTATTATTGAGAAACAATGGAAAACCCTAACCATCAAAATCCCTAACCCTAGGAGATGAAGCACCAAAACTATGGGCCCCGTTTGGGTAAATTGGTGTTTCAACTTCCCAAGGACATAATTTTGGCATACTATCTCTGTTTGATGCGCACCATACCTCGTTAGAAAGATCTATCCAAGGAACAAAAATTTTTGTGTGAGAAACATGTGTCCATGGACCCATGTTTCTCCCAGGTTTCCCAAAAAACCTCGTTTAGGGCCTCAAAACGGCTCCGAAAGTTCAGGACCTGAAAAACTGCTAAAAATGGTAAGTCATGTCGAAACTAAAAAACTTAAAGAGACAATGGTGTGGCCCCAAGTGGAATAGGCGGGTGGCCACCAATATCCACCTGGATCATTCCTCCCCCCTTAGGAAGAAATAGTCCCCATTGTGTTGAGTTCCTCCATGAGATGAGGAAACTTCTGCTGAACTTGGTCCCTGGTGAACTACTTGCCTTGGTGCAGGAGTTGGCCAGCTTTGACAACCCGATAGTTGGATCTTCTGTTGGTGAGTGTTCTTGATTTGAATTTCCATGATACAATCTGTGGTGGCCTATTCCGTGCAGTCTGGGTTTAACTATGTTGGTGTGAGTTTTTCTGTAATCTCAGAGGTGTCCAGTAGAGGAGGGAAGTAGGGACGAAGAATACTGGGTGCGGACCAAGGAATGGTGGAATACTGATCTCAAAGGAATTGTTCCCTATAGCCTTGGTGATGGAGTAAAACCCATATCGGAGCAGGCGAAGCTTACATTGGGGTCCAGTGAAGCACTCCTTCTGCAAATGTAGCCACACTTTTTCGCCCACCTGGAAGATGTGTGGCACCCGATGTTGATCATGTTGTTGCTTGTACTTAGAATTGGCTTTGTCCAATATGTCATGAACCTGTTGGCGGATGTGCTGAATGCACTCGATGAAGCTGTTCGCTTTATCAGCTTCAGACTGGACATGAGCCGAATCGGCCTAAGTAGCCCCAAATGGCATGGCTATGTCAATGGGACATAGTGGTTGAAATCCCAAGCCCACCTGAAAGGGTTTGTGGCCAGTTTAGCTATGGAGAGCCCATTTATAACTATGTTGTACATAGGGGAGGATCTCATCCCATGTGCGTGGATGATTTAAATTGTACATGCGTAGAATGTGTAAAATCATCCTGTTGATGACCTCTGTCTGACCATCAGTTTGGGGATGGAAAACTGTGGACTTGGTAAGCTTGGTGTCCAACATTGACTAGAGTCTAGAACAAAATGTGCCGAGGAACTTGTTGTCCCAATATGATATGATAGATTGTGGGATCCGAAAGTGCACCCACGCTCGTTCAAAGAAGAGTTTAGTAGTGGCTTCTACTGTGATATTTTTCTTGCATGCCGCCATAATGTCCATCTTCGAGAATCTTTCGAGGACCACGAAAACACAATCGTTTCCATGCTTAGTAGAAGGAAGGCCTGACATGTAATCCATGGAGATTGATTCCGAAGGTCGACTAGGGGTAGGTAGCGGAGTATACATACCTTGCTTCTTGATGGTCAGTTTGGCAATGGCAAAAGTAGTGTAGGATCTGATGTAATTCCCGACATCCTGTCGAAGGTTTGACCAATAGAAATACTTTTGCAGTACACCCACTATTTTCTCGATCCCGAAATGCCCATCGACTCTGCTATAGTGTGCTTCCCATATCATCTTGGCACGCTCGCTTGAAGGAACAAAAACGTGTCCCAGGTGACATAACAGTGCATCTTGGAGGTGAAAATTTGGAGCTTGCGTACCCCCC
Source organism: Pinus albicaulis (assembly GCA_034641835.2). Classification (NCBI taxonomy): domain Eukaryota; kingdom Viridiplantae; phylum Streptophyta; class Pinopsida; order Pinales; family Pinaceae; genus Pinus; species Pinus albicaulis. The sequence goes on from CM076572.1 coordinate 48,471,791, forward strand.
TAGAGTGCCTTGTATGTGTGGCCGAATTCTTGATCGCTCTCGTATAGAAGCGACCAATCAGAAGTCTTGTACCCACAAGAGTTGAGAACAATGGTTAACGTCGCGATAGGTGGTCGATTAAGGCAGTCTGCAACATTATTGGTGCTACCCTTCTTGTACTTGATGTTCAAATGAAACTGTCACAGATATGTGGACCACTTCTCATGGCGATCGTTCTGCAACTTCCCTTGTGTCTGTATGAAATGCATGGGCCAATTGTCTGTGTGGATGATTGTTTCCTTCCCCAAAATTTAATGCTTCCATTGTCGACAAGACTGCACAATGGAATACATTTCTTTGTCATAAGTGGGATACTTGCGGACTGTGTCGGACAATGTCTCACCGTGATATGCCATTGGATGCCCTTGTTGAGTAAGAACTACCCCAATAGCATAGTCAGAGGCATCTATCTCGATCTCAAATGGTTGTTTCAAGTCTGGTAATGTGAGCACTGGTAAAAAATAGAGGCGATGTTTCAATTCTATGAATGCCTTCTGTTGAGTTTCTGACCAAAAGAAAATTTCTTTTTCTCCTCCCTTGGTGACTTGACTCAAGGTCCAAGTGATATGAGAGAATCCCAACACGAACCTACGGTAGAAATTAGCAAGACCCAGAAAGCTGTGAAGCTCTATTATAGTGGTTGGGGCTGGCCAATCTCGAATGACTTGGATCTTGGTTGGATCCACATGCACCCCCCTTTCATCAATAATGTATCCCAGATATTGAACCTGGGTCATGCCAAAAGTGCACTTCTCCAAATTGGCACACAACTTGTGTTGCCGCTGTGTTTGGAGGACTGCTCGAATGTGGTGGAGGTGCTCTTCCCAAGTCTGGATGAAGATCAGAATGTCATCCAAGTACACCACTACAAATGAGTTGGTGAATAGCCGCAAGATGTCGTCCATCAACCTCATGACGGTTGCGGGAGAATTCGTCAACCCGAAAGGCATGACGAACCATTCTAAATGGCCCTCTTTGGCTTTGAAGGCAGTCTTCCACACATTGGAGTGTTCGATCGGTACCTGGTGATACCCAGACTTCAAGTCGATCTTGCTAAAATATTTTGCCCCATTGAGTTGGTCCAGAAGGTCATCAATCCGTGGGATCAGGTACGTATTCCAGACAGTGATCCTGTTCAGCACCCGATAGTCAATACATAGTCTCCAAGTCCCATCCTTATTTTGTAACAACACGATCGGGCTCCCACAGGGCGATGAACTTGGCCATATGTGACCTTTCTGCAGCAGCTGCTGAATCTGCCTCCTGATTTCATCGTTCTCTAGAATAGAGGGCAGTTAGATCGGTCCATTGGGTAGTAGCACACATGGGGTCAGATCAATGGGGTGCTTGACCTGATAGTGTAGAGGAACCCCTATGGGTGAGGTGAAGATGTCCCCGTAATCCTCCACAACCTTGTCCATTTGTTGTTGTCATGCAGAGAAGCCCTATCTGGAGGTTGTGGCCACAATATTCTTCTTGCCTTGGGGGCGAATCATCAGGAAAACAGATTTCCTGGTTTGGGAAATGAGCTTACTACATTGTTTTGCAGTAAACAAAGAGATAGCAGCAGGCGGTGGTACCTCTTGTATTCCGTACAACTTATTTCCTAAAGTAACAATAATAGCGTGAGGCCAGGACTCATATAGAACATGTCACTTCCACAAGTATGGTTGGCCTATTAATACATCAGAAACATCAAGACGAGCAATGTCACATAATACCTCATCCGTGAAGGGATTGATGCTATAGGGAAGGCGACACTGCTGGCTGACGCAGAGATCTTGTCCTTGTTGAAGCCACTCGATGGTGTATGGATGTGTGTGTGCTGTGGTCGGAAAGCCTAACCGCTTCACGATGTCTGCTGAAATGAGGTTCTTTTGGCTCTTATTATCGACAATGAACTGTAGCAGGGAACCCTTTACCCACATATGGGAGTGGAAGAGACGCTCCTCCTCCTCTGGATCTTCCGGATCCTCCTTTTGGATCTTCACAGTGGAAACAATGGCGTTGGGATCCACATCAATAATCTGTTTCCCTTTGTCATTCCCCTTGTCAGGTTCTAATTCAGAGTTGGAGCATGCATCTGACTCAGAGGCTCTAATCTCGGCCACCAGCGACTGCTTGGCCCAACACTCACTTGTGTTGTGAGTGGAGCTCTTATGGAACTCACACCACTTTCCCGTGTCCTTCTTTGGATTCGTGATGTTGTTATTTGCTTGTGGCTTTGACAGGTTGTCTTGGGCCGCCATGCCTTGGATTTTTCCTTTGTTCTGCGGTTTGGGGGTACCTTTCCCTTGCTTTTGATTCGCCGATCCAAAGTCTCGCTTCTTCTCTTTGAATTTCTACTTAATCTTGATAGCATTCTGGTATGCCGTACCAAGCGAGGAGATGTCGAGGAAATCCATTTCCTCCTAAATGTATATGTGTAGAAAACTGTGATACTTTAGCACCAAATGTTTTTATGAATCTTTGATACCCAAATTTGTGCGCAGGGTATTGATCAGGAGATCAAGTCATATGCTCAAAAATGAAAGTGCTTGAAACAGGTCAAAACCTAAGCGACTGGAAAGGTCTCTTCATTGCGATTCCAGCACCACAAACGGTTCGAAAAACCAATTTCATATGAGGAAGATATCACGTTTTTTTCGTTTTCCCAAACATAAAAAATTTGGTGACTGGATGCCCAGACAGCTTGCAGGTACAATCAACAGAATATTCTGGGAATATTCCATTTTCTTCAGAGCCAGTGAGGTGGTGCCACGTGGCACTCTGTGGACCGTTGTATGATAAGGGTACAGATGAATATGAGCTGTTGGATATGTTTTTGGTGTGGCGAATGATTGAGTGACACGTGGAAAGCCTGCAGGCTGCCACGTGTCCTCATAACTGTAGTCCAAAATTTGGTGGAGTTGACGGAGGTCGAACCTACGACCTCCTCTCTGCATGCAAAACTGTTTACCAATCTTCATACACCGTGTGACTTACCCTTATAGATTGGCGGATGTATATAAAGTTTAATATAAAGTGCGATGAGGGCTTGGGAGGCCAGCCCCCCTACCATACGTCCATCTGCTTGGAACCGCGACCACAAGGTAACCGTAACAAAAAAATGCAACCGCTGGTGCGAAGGAATTTTCACATGGTGGAATATTTATAGTGACGGTTTGTGTGACATTTATTTCCGCGGGTTATGGAACCGTGATACTTGCGGGGTTCCAATTGTAATGGCGGGAAGTTAACTAGTAGCAGAGTAGTCGGCGGGGGTGGCATGTGACCACCCCGCCACTCGTATTAAATGTCAACCTTATCCACCCTCTTAATTTGGAGCGCGCCCCAAAATTTGGGGTTTTCTATTAATTTAACTGCAATTAAACTGACAGTCTCCACATTTAGTGGAGCTTTTCTAGTTGACATTGGAAAAATGCATTGGGAGGTCAATTTTCGACCAATTTCGGTGAAAAAAGAGTCTACCTAGACTAATTTCGACATTTTGAACTCACTGGAACAAGTTTTAGAGCCATCAGAGGTCATTTCTCACAGGTTTTGTTTTAGCAGATGTCAAGGAGCCACCAGGGCCACTAGGGTGTTTTCAGTGTATTGAGCATCCATTCTCTGTTTTCCTGCAAATGAATAGTCATTCCCAACTAATTCAAGCATTCTGAAGCTATTTTTACAGAGAGCATAACCATTTGAGGCTGTTTATCACATGTACTTACCATTTTTGAGCAATAAGATATAAGGGACATGCCATTGGGAGCTGGACCAGCAGATGTAGCCCAGGAGTGGTGAACTGCTTCATCAATTTGCTGAGTATTGTCATATGTGATGCTTTATTATTTGTCATTTACTGCTGAAAAATGTTATACAAGCTAATTTACACGCTTTAAACTCACATAAAAATATGTTTAACTAAGTTAAAACCATTTGTTTCACTTGCAAAATTCAGTGAACCTTTTGCACATAATTTAATTACTGTTTGGATACTTAGCACAACAAAAATAATACATTCCATTCAGATCAAGTTGGTATTAGAGCTAGAGTTTTATCTCTTGTGTTTTTATGTGCAAGAATTTGTTAACTGTTTTCAAGGGTTTTCATGCTTACTAGGCTCAAGCTTAAGAGAGGAGAAGGCAAATTGGTGGAAGCTAGAGGTTCTCAAAGTGAGCCACAGCAAAGGAGGCCAAGATTGCAACATTCTCCACCACCTAGTTCACCTCTAAGAGAAGCAAAAGCAGCATCAAGCATGCCTCCAGGAGAAGAAGGAACCCATGAAGAGGTGGATCCCAAAGAGGAGGAAAGAGTGTTCAGGAAAGCATTTCTTGACATGACTGAAATGGTGAGAGTCCTTTATCAAGAAAGGAATGAAAGACTAGAAGGAGAAGGATCTAAACTTCACAAGGAAGGTCAAGGATCATCAGGAGGTCACAATGATGAATACAAATCAAATAAGGGCAATGGAGGAAATGAAGACAGTGGAAGTCACCATCCTCACCCCCATCATCATCATCCTCTACTTCATCTTCAGTACACCAGTCACACAAGTGACTCAAAAGACACTAGTAAAAGTCCTTTTCTAAAAATTGATGTTAAGTTTGAATTGCCAATGTTTAATGGTGAAGTCAATGCAGAAAATATTGATAATTGGAGTAGGAAATTGTAGGTTTAGTTGAGAATTCAGAACCTTCATGATAATGACACCAAAATCCAACTAGCTTCATTGAGGCTGGAAGGTGCAACTCTTGTTTGGTGGGAAGCCAAGACAAAGGAGGAGATCAAAAAACATGATAAGATTATTCTATCATGGAATGATTTCATTACTGCAATAAAAAAACAGTTTTATCCATTAGCTCACATGTAGAAAGCTATAATGAACTGGAAAAATTTTAGACAATTTAAAGGACAAAATGTACAAGACTACACCCAAGAATTTAGGAGAAGAGCTCTCTTATTAGGGGTAGATTTGAAGAGTCAAGATAATTTGCTTAAGTACATAGGGGGCTTACATAGCTACCTTAGACATACTATCCTCATGTTTAATCCTACAAGCCTAGATGAGGTATGTGTTCAAGCTACACATTTAGAAGCTAGAGGGAAAAATACTTTTGAAGAGGTTAGAAACAAGCCTTTTAAGGGGAAAAACAAAGAGAAGACCTCAAAAGGAAAAGGAAAAAATAATGCATTTGTCAAGAAAGAGGGGAGAGAGTGGTTTGTAAACATTGTTCATGAGAAGGCCATGAAGAGAAAAACTGTTGGAAGTGACATCCTGAAAAAAGAACCCAATTTAACAAAAACAAAGGGAAGCAGAAAACTACATCTACTACACAACAAGACTTAGGTGATGATTCAGGTGAAGAAACCAAAATTACAGCCATGGGTTTGAATAATATGAAGGGAAAAGAAACTGAAACTAAACCAAGTACTAGCACTTCAAACTGTCATGTACAAGCTCCAAATGAAGAAGAAAGAATTGAATTGTTTCATGTGAGGGTTATTTCAAAACATACAAAGATTGACACATTGTTTGATAGTGGGTCACAAGCGAACCTTATCTCTGAAGACTTACTCAAGAAACTAAATCTTGAGACCATTCCACATCCAAAACCATATATGGTTGGATTTTTAAGGATGCAAACTTACAGGTTTCAAAGAAGTGTATATTGTGCTTTGCAATTACTGCACATTTTATTGACATGGTTGAATTAGATGTTGTTCTGCTTGACATTACAGGAATTGTTTTGGGAAGTCCTTATTTATATGAAAAGAAAGCTATCTTCTATCACCATGAGAACAAGTATCATATATTCAAAGATGGCAAAGATTTTATTGGTATATCACATCGCAAGAAGACAAACATTGCTATGGTAAATGCTGGACAGGTAAAAAGACTAGTGAATTCTAGTAAGAGTTTCGTACTTCTTATGATTAAGCCTAAAGCTGATGTGAATCATGAGTCATTTGAAGATTGTGATCCCAAGTTAAAATCATATTTATATGATGTAGTTTATGCACATCATGAGATGTTTCAAGAGCCAACATGATTGCCTCTTAAAAGGGAGATTCAACATGAGATTCAGTTGCAACAAGATTGTCCTCTTCCAAACATAGGCATGTACCGCATGTCTATCATGGAGAATGCTGAAATAAAAATACAAATTAAATAATTTTTGGAAAAGGGACTCATAAGACCAAGCACTTCTCCATGTGGGTCACCGATAGTGTTGATTCCAAAGAAAGATGGAACTTGGCGTATGCATGTGGACTTTAGAGCTTTGACCAAGATTACGGTAAAAAATCATACCCACTCCCAAGGATAGATGATTTGTTAGATCAGCTGAAAGATGCTAAATTTTTGACTAAGTTAGACTTACATATTGGATACCATCAAGTTAGAATTGCAGAATGTGATATTTGGAAGACTGCATTCAAAAACAAACAAGGACTCTTTGAGTGGCTAGTTATGCCTTTTGGTTTGTGGAACGCACCTGCAACTTTCATGCGTGTTATGGATGATGTTTTGTGTCCATTCCTTGATGATTTTGTTATAGTCTACTTAGATGACATCTTGATTTTCAGCAAGACTAGAGAAGATCACGTCATGCATGTTAAGAAAGTACTTGATGTTTTGAGGAAAGAGCAATTATTTCTTAAGATGTCTAATTGTGAATTTGGAAAAACTTCTTTGTTTTATTTGGGACATATTGTAGGAGGAGGTGCATTGAGAATTGATACTTCTAAGGTAGAAGCCATTGTGAATTGGCCTACTCCAAAATCCGTTACAGAGGTAAGAAGTTTTTTGGGTGCAACTCAATATTGGAGAAATTTTATTGCTAAATTTTCTGCCATAGCAACTCCTATGCATGTAGTGACAAGTGTTAAACATGATTTCCAATGGGGAGGAAAACAACATAAAGATTTTGAATCTTTGAAAGAGAAGACCAGTTCATCTCCAGTCCTTTCTTTACTGGACTTGAGACAACCATTCGAGATACATAGATGCTAGTGATTATGCCATGGGTGCAGTTCTCTTGCAGCATGGTAAGCCTATCGCTTTTCATTCTATGACATTTAATGGTGCTATAGTTAATTATCCTACATATGATAAAGAGTTGTATGCGTTGATTCAAAGTGTCAAAAAGTGGAAACACTATTTGATGGGTAAAGAGACAGTTGTACATACCGATCACCAACCATTACAATACTTGCAGTCGTAAAGTAAATTGCAACAATCACGTCATTTCAGATGGATGGGTTTCCTAGAGAAATTTCACTTGGTAATAAGGTACAAGAAAGGTATTTTCAATAAAGTTGCTGATATTATTTCAAGGCCTATTATTAGTGCTTCTAATTTGCTTAAGAATGATTCTATAGTACATGAGAGTTACATAGAACATTATGCATCTGATGTTGATTTTAAGGATGTGTATGCTAACTTATGTGACGGGAATCAAGTTGAAGAGAATGATTATCACATGCATAACAATTTGCTGTTTCATTTGGGAAAGTTGTGTATACCACAAGGAGAGAGAATAAGTGTCATGAGAGAAGCTCATTCTTCTCTTATTGTTTGACATCTCAGGGTAAGAAAAACAGTGACACATTTACAGAGGTATTGTTATTGGCCTCACATGGTAGATAGTGTTTCACGTTTCATTAGAGGTTGTTCATTGTGTGCTACTAGAAAGCCTAGCAATAGGAAGCTTGGGTCGTACATGCCATTACCGGTACCATCAAGGCCATGGGAAAGTGTCTCCATGGACTTTTTTGGAGGTCTACCTATGTCAAGAAAACAACATGATTATATTTATGTAGTTGTGGATAGATTCAGTAACATGTGTATACTTATGCCATGTAAGAAAACCATTACTGCTGAACAAACTGTTGAACTTTATTTTCAACATGTATGGGTTCATTTTGGTTTGCCAACTTCTATTGTTAATAATAGGGATTCTAGGTTCGTTGGGAATTTTTGGTCCAATATTTGGAAGATGATGGACACAAAGTTGAAAAAGAGTACTGCTTTTCATCCGCAAACTGATGGCCAAACCGAGGTGGTGAACATGACCATTGTGCATCTATTGAGAGGATATTGTAGCAAGCATCCCAAGTTGTGGGATGAACAACTGTATTACATTCAACACGCTTACAACTGGGCCAAGCACTCTTCTACAAATACTTCACCTTTTGAAGCTTACTTTGGGTATCTGCCGAAATTTCCATTAGACTTCATCTATGAGAAGGATGTTGCAATTGATGGGCATAGTGATCTTGACAAGGCTCGAAAGTTCATTGAGAAAATTCAGATTATTCATCAACAAGTCCAAGAATAGCTTGAGAAGAGTCAAAGAAAGTACAAGGAGAGGCATGAAAAACATAGAGTTGATCACAAGTTTCAAGAAGGAGACGAAGTATGGTTGCACATAAGAAAATAAAGGATGCAAGGAGAAGGTAAAAAGATCAAGCCTATTCATTATGGTCCATTCAAGGCTATTAAACAAGTTGGTAATAATGAATTTCAACTTGACTTGCCTTCATATATGCAAATGTATTCCGTTGTCAATGTGGAGAATTTACGTTTGTATGAGCCTCCATTGATTGATGATCAAGGGAGTGGCATTCATCTGCTAGTTAGCTTGCAGGTACAGTCAACGGAATATTATGGGAATATTCCATTTTCTTCAGAGCCAGTGAGGTGGCGCCACGTGGCACTCTGTGGACCATTGATGATAAGGGTACAGATGAATCTAAGTCGTTGGATGTGTTTTTGGTGTGGCGAATGATTAAGTGACACATGGCAAGCCCACAAGCCACCACATGTCCTCATAATAGTAGTAAAAAATTTGGTGGAGTCGACGAGGGTTGAACCTGCGACCTCCTCTCTGCACGCAACACCGTTTACTAATCTGCCTACACCGTGTGAATTACCCCTATAAACTGGCGGATGTATATAAAGTTTATATAAAGTGCGATGAGGGCTTGGGAGGCCAACCCCCCCACCATATGTCCATTCGCCCGGAACTATAGACACACGGTAATCGTAATAAAAAAACGCAACCGCCAATGTGAAGTACTGTTCACATGGCGAAATCTTTATAGTGACAGTTTTTGTGACAGTTATTGCCGCGGGTTATGGAACCGTGATACTCGCGGGGTTCCAACTGTAACGACGGGAAGTTAACCAGTAGCGGAGTAGTCGGCGGGGGTGGCATGTGACCACCTCGCCACTCGCATTAAATTTCAACCTTATTTTCATGCTTAGTTTGGAGCGTGCCCCCAAATTTGGGGTTTTCTATTAATTTAAATGCAGTTAAACTAACAGTCTCCACATTTAGTGGAGCTTTTCTAGCTGACATTGGGAAAAATGCATTGGGAGGTCAATATTCGACAAATTTTGGTGAAACAAGAGTCTACCTAGACTAATTTTGACATCATGAACTCATTGGAACAGGTTTAGAGCCATCAAAGAACATTTCATGCAGGTTTTTCTTCAGGAGAGGTCAAGGAGCCACCAGGGCCGCTAGGGTATTTTCAGTGTATTGAGCATCCATTTTCTGTTTTCTGAAAATGAATAGTCATTCCTGAATAATTCAAGCATTATGAAGCTATTTTTATAGAGAGCACAGCCATTTGAGGCTTTTTATCACATTTACTTACCATTTTTGAGCAATAAGATATGAGGGACATGCCACTGGGACTTGGACCAACAGAAATAGCCCAGGAGGGGTGAACTGCTTCATCAATTTGTTGAGTATTGTCATATGTGATGCTTTATTCTCTGTCATTTACTGTTGAAAAATGTTATACAAGCTAATTTACATGCTTTAACCTCACATAAAAATATTTTTAGCTAAGTTAAAACCATTTGTTTCACCTGCAAACTTCAGTGAACCTTATGCACACAATTTAATTATTGTTTGGACACTTAGCACAAAAAAAATAATACATTCCATTCAGATCAAGTATGGAACAAATTATTTAGCTCATGAACATCTTGATCCCTTTGTTTCCGCAGTGTGGTCCATTGTATGAACTTGTCCTCATAGCTCCCCACGAGATGGTATTTTTACTTGATGGCATCTCGGAAATAATTTCAAGTGGTTACGACTGAGAACAAAGAGGGTTTTGTCTAGTCCTTTTTCTCACAATAGGTTTCCCACGAATCCTTGACATGGGGGGTAGCTTTGAGGAGTGAAAAAATAATCTTCTCCATGTCGGAAGAGTCATGAACCGAGAAATATCCTTCTAATAGATTCAACCATCTATCTATGACATCTGCATCTATTTGGCCCTCAAATATGGGAATGTCAAAGTTCACTTGTATCTTAAAGGGAGTCGCCCATCCAGAGTGGCTGCTGGATGCAGATGTGCCGTCATTGGGAAGTCTTTGAAGGATCTGTGCAAAGTTATCCATCATTGCGTTCCTTTGTTTTTCGAGGGCCTTCTCGAGCAATATTTTGATATTATCTCCTGCTCCCTCATCTTTCTTTTCATCCCCCATGGGCGGCCGTCAGGGTTTGCGAGGCTGATCTTGCAAAGGTTCCACCAGATCGAGCCCTAAATCCTTATACCCCGACCTCATTGGGAACATGCAAAGAAGGATCGAGAAAAATCAGACCGTTCTGATACCACTGATTCAGATTTATGTAGGAGCACAACATAATACACATATAACCATAAATACAAAGATGCGACGGAAATAATAATTCATTTCATTAATATCAAAGAACTGAAATTTTCTTACAGACAGAATGGAAATAAAATAGCAGGGTGCTGGTAGCTTATCTCTGAGAAGAGAGGTAGTGGCTACAGGCCTCTTAAATCTGTTACAATGAGGCTCGAGGGCCTATTTATTATTTAGAAACAATGGAAAACCCTAAACATCTCCGTTTGATGTGCACCATACCTCGTTATAAAGATATATCTGAAGACTACAACTTTTGATGTGTGAAACATCAATCCATAAACCCATGTTGCTCCCGGTTTTCACAAAAAACGTGATTTAGGGCCTCAAAACGGCTTTGGAAGTTTAGGACCCGAAAAACTACTAAAAATAGTAAGTCGTGCCGAAACTGAAAAACTTAAAGAGACAATGGTTGGGATCCAAGTGGAATAGGCAGGTGGCCACCAATATCCACCTGGATCATTTGCCCCCCCCTGTTAGGAAGAAATAGTCCCCATTGCATCGAGTTCTTCCATGAGATGAGGAAACTTCTGCTGAACTTGGTCCCTGGTGAACCACTTTCCTTGGTGCAGGAGTTGGCCAGCTTTGACAACCCGATACAGTTGGATCTTCTATTGGTGAGTGTTTTTTATTTGCGTGTCCATGATACAATTTGTGGTGGCCTATTCCATTCAGTCTGGGTTTAACTCTATTTGTGTGCGTTGTTCTATAATGTTAGAGTTTTCCAGTATAGGTGGGAAGTAGGGACGAAGGCGGTCCACATTGAATACTGGGTGCATACCAAGGAATAGTGGAATACTGATCTCAAAGGCATTGCTACCTACAGCCTTGGTGATGGTGTACGACCCATATCAGAGCGGGCGAAGCTTGCGGTGGGGTCCAGTGAGTCGCTCCTTATGAAAATATAGCCACACTTTTTCGCCCACCTAGAAGTTGTGTGACACTTGATGTTGATCATGTCGTTACTTGTACTTAGAATTGGATCTGTCCAATATGTCATGAACCTATTGGCGGATGTATTGAATGCGCTCGATGAAGCTGTTCGCTTTGTTAGCTTTAGAATAGACATGAGTTGAATCGGCCTGAGTAGCCGCAAATGGCATGGCTACATCAATGGGACATAGTGGCTGAAATCCCAAGCCCACCTGAAAGAGGCTGTGGCCAGTTGAGCTGTGGAAAGCTTGATTATAACTATGTTGTACATAGGGGAGGCTCTCATCCCATGTGCATGGATGATTTGAATTGTACATGCGCAGAATGTGTAAAATCATCCTGTTGACGACCTTTGTTTGGCCATCTGTTTGGGGATGGAAAACTGTGGACTTGGTGTCCAACATTGACCAGAGGTTGGACCAAAATGTGTTGAGGAACCTGATGTCTTGATTTGATATGATAGACTGTGGGATCCCAAAGTGCACCCACTCTCATTCAAAGAAGAGTTTAGTAGTGGCTTCTGCTGTGATATTCTTCTTGCAAGCCTCCATAAATGCCATCTTCGAGAATCTGTCGACAACCACGAAAACACTGTTGTTTCCATGCTTAGTAGAAGGAAGGCACGACATGTAATCCATGGATATGGATTCCCAAGGTCGACTAGGGGTAGGTAGCGGAGTATAGAGCTCTTGATTCTTGATGTTCGGTTTGGCAATGGAGCAAGTAGCGCAGGATTTGATGTACTTCCTGACATCTTGTCGAAGGTTCGACCAATAGAAATACTTCTGCAGTACTACCTTTTTTTTCTTGACCCCGAAATTCCTAGCAACTCGGCTATAGTGTGCTTCCCATATCATCTTGGCATGCTCACTTGAAGGAACACAAAGGTGTCCCAGGTGACATAACAGTGCATCTTGGAGGTGAAAATTTGGAACTTGCGTACCCCCCAAGAGTTCCTTTTATGTGTGGCTGAATTCTAGATCGCTCTCGTAGAGAAGCGGCCAATCAGAAGTATTGTGCCCACAAGTTGAGAATAGTGGTTAGGGCCATGACCGGTGGTCGACTGAGGCAGTCTGCAAAATTATTGGTAATACCCTTCTTGTACTTAATGTTCAAATGAAACTGTTGCAGATATGTGGACCACTTCTGATGGCGATCATTCTGCAACTTCCCTTGTGTCTGTATGAACTGCAAGGGCCGATGATCTATGTTGATGATTGTTTCCTTCCCCAAACGTAATGCTTCCATTGTCGACAAGCCTGCACAATGGAATACATTTCTTTGTCATAAGTGGGATACTTGTGGACTGTGTCAGAATATGTCTCACTGTGATATGCCACTAGATGCCCCTGTTGAGTAATAACTTCCCTAATAGCATGGTCTAAGGCATCTGTCTTGATATCAAATGGTTGTTTCAAGTCTGGTAATGTGAGCACTGGGGCAGAACAGAGGTGATGTTTCAATTCTATGAATGCCTTCTGTTGAGATTCCGACAATTTTTTTTCTTTCTTTCACTCCTCCCTTGTTGACTTGACTCAAGGGCCAAGTGATATGAGAGAATCCCAACACGAACCTGTGGTATAAATTAGCAAGAACCAAAAAGATGCGAAGCTCTGTTAGAGTGGTTGGGGCTGGCCAATCCCGAATGACTTGGATCTTGGTTGAATCCACATGCACCCCCATTTCATCAATAATGTATCCCATATATTGAACTTGGGTCATGCCAAAAGTGCACTTCTCCAAATTGGCACACAACTTGTGTGTCCGCAGTGTCGGATGTGGTGGAGGTGCTCTTCCCAAGTTTGGCTGAAGATCAGAAAGTCATCCAAGTATACCACTACAAATGAGTTGGTGAATAGCCGCAAGATGTTGTCCATCAACCTCATGAAGGTTGCAGGAGCATTAGTCAACCTGAAAGGCATGACCAACTATTCGAAAAGGCCCTCCTTGGCTTTGAAGGTAGTCTTCCACACATCGGAGGGTTCGATCGATACTTGGTAATACCCAGACTTCAAGTTGATCTTGCTGAAATATTTCACCCCTTTGAGTTGGTCCAAAAGGTCATCAATCCGTGGGATCAGGTACCTATTCTGAACAATGATCTTGTTCAACGCCCGATAGTCAATACATAGTCTCCAAGTCCCATCCTTCTTTTGTACCAACATGATCGGGCTCCCACAGGGTGATGAACTTGGCCGGATGTGACCTTTATGCATTAGCTATTGAATTTGCCTCTTGATTTCATCGTTCTCCAGAACAGAGCACCAATATATCAGTCCATTGGGTAACGATGCACCTGGGGTCAAATTAATGGGGTGCTTGACTTGATAGTGTAGAGGAACCCCTGTGGGTGAGGTGAAGCTGTCCCCGTACTCCTCCACAACCTTGTCCATTTGTTGTTGTCGTGCAGAGTAGCCCTGTCTGGAGGTCGTGGCCACAGTCTTCTTCTTTCCCTAGGGGCGAATCATTAGGAAAAAAAATTTCCTAGTTTGGGAAATGAGCTTACTACATTGTTTTGCAGTAACCAAAGAGAAAGCGGCAGGTAGTGGTACCTTTGGTATCCTGTACAACTTATTTCCCAAAGTAACAATAATAGCACGAGGCCGGGACTCATACACAACATGTTGATTCCACAAGTATGTTTGGCCTAATAATACATCATAAACATCAAGAGGAGAAATGTCACATAATACCTCATCCGTGAAGGGCTTGATGCTATAGGGAAGGCAACACTACTCGTTGACGCGGAGATCCCGTCCTTGTTGAGGCCACTCGATGGTGTATGGCTATGGGTGTGTTGTGGTTGGAAAGCCCAACCGCTTCACAACATTTGCTGAAATGAGGTTCTTTTGGCTCCCATTGTCGACAATGAACTATAGCGGGGAACCCTTTACCCACATTTGGGAGTGGAAGAGACGCTCCTCCTCCTCTGGATCTTCCGGTTCCTCCTTCTGGATCTTCGTAGTGGTAACAATGGCGTTGGGCTCCGCATCAATAATCTGTTTCCCTTTGTCATTTCCCTTGTCAGGTTCTGATTTAGAGTTGGAGCATGCATCTGACTTAGAAGCTCTCATCTTGGGCACCAACGATTGCTTGGCCCGACACTCACTTGTGTTGTGAGTGGAGCTCTTATGGAACTCACACCACTTTCATGTGTCCTTCTTTGGATTCACGATGTTTTTCTTTGTTTGTGGCTTTGACAGGTTGTCTTGGGTCACCATGCCTTGGATTTTTTCTTTGTTCTGTGGTTTTGGGGCACCTTTCCCTTTCTTTTGATTCACTGATCCAAAGTCTCGCTTCTTCTGTTTGAATTTCTGCTGAATCTTGGAAGCATACTGGTATGCCGTACCGAGCGAGGAGGTGTCGAGGAACTCCATTTCCTTGTGAATGTATCTGTGTCAGAAAACTATGATACTTTAGCACCAAATGTTTCTCTGAATCTTTGATACCCAACTTTGTGTGCAGGGTATGGAACAAATTCGTAATCTCATGAACATCTTGATCCCTTTGTTACTGCAGCGTGGTCCATTGTATGTACTTGTCCTCATAGCTCCCGACGGGATATTATTTTTCCTTTATGGCATTTCGAAAAGAAATCCAAGTGGTTATGGCTGAGAATAGAGAGGGTTCTATCTCGTTATTTTTCTTACAGTAGGTTTCCCACTAGTCCTTGACATGGGGGGTAGCTTTGAGGAGTGAAAAAATAATCTTCTCCCAGTCGGAAAAGTCATCAACCGAGAAATATCCTTCTAATAGATTCAAACATATATCTACGACATCTACATCTATTTGACCCTCAAATATGGGAATTTAAAATTTTACTTGTACCTTAAAGGGAGTCGCATCTCCAGAGTGGCTACTAGATGCGGATGCGTCGCCAATGGCCAGTTGTTGAAGGATCTGGGAAAAATTATCCATCATCACGTTCCTTTTTTTTTCGAGGGCCTCCTCGAGAAATATTTTGATAGGATCTCCTGCTCCCTCATAATTCTTTTCGTCCCCCATGGGCGGCTGTCGGGGTTTGCAAGGCTGATCTTGCAAAGGTTCCACCAGATCGAGCCTTAACTCCTTATACCCTGACCTCGTTGGGGGCATGCAAAGAAGGATCGAGAAAAATAAGACCGCTCTGATACCACTAGTCCAGATTTATGTAGGAATGCAACAGAATACACATATAACCATAAATACAAAGGTGCAGCGGAAATAACACTTCATTTCATTAATACCAAAGAACTAAAATTTTCTTATAGATAGAATGGAAATAAAATAGCTAGGGCGCTGGTAGCTTATCCCTAAGAAGAGATGTGGAAATTAATGGCCTTTTTTATAATGAGGCTCGAAGGCCTATTTATTATTTATAAACAATGGAAAACACTAAGCATCCAAAACCCTAACCCTAGGAGATGAAGCACTAAAACTATGGGCCTTGTTTGGGTAAATTGGTGTTTCAACTTCCAGGGGACGTAACTTTGGCATATGATCTCCATTTTACGTGCACCATACCTCGTTATAAAGATCTATCCGAGGAATAAAAATTTTGATGTTAGAATATTCATTCCATGGAACCATGTTGCTCCTGGTTTTCCCAAAAACCGTCATTTAGGGCCTCAAAACGGCTCCGAAAGTTCAGGACTCGAAAAACTGCTAAAAATAGTAATTCGTGCCGAAACTGAAAAACTTAAAGATACAATGGTGGGGCACCAAGTGGAATAGGTGGGTGGCCACCAATATTCACTTGGATCAACCACTTTCCACTAACCAAATGTCATCGTGATATGCAATAGAACCTGTAAGAGAAGAAAATAAGAAATAATCATCATTGTTACTATTGTCATTCCTTGAATTCTTCTTATGTTCATCATTAATTTCTGCCATTGAAGAATGTTTCTTACACTTCTTCTCCCTATTATCCTTTCCTTTAGGGAACTTTTCCTTATAGTGACCAAACTTGTGGCAACTAAAACACTGAATCTTCGACATATCCTTCTTTCCTTGAGAGGGAAAAATTCTCATTTTTTCTTTTTGTTGTTGTTGTTGAAAATTTCAAAATTTCTTCTTCCTCTTACCTTCTTATAATGGGATACAAATGATTGAGAATCATAATTATGAAGTCTCTTACAATCTTGAAGTTAATCACCATGGGAGTGACCATGGACTTGTAGTCCATCATCCCAAATATCTGAAGGATCGTAATAACATACTTCCCTTGACCAAGGAAGATCTCACCGACTTCATAATTATGTATGAAGCCCTATGTGTTTATATAAGTAGCACATTGTGGCTACTTGTTCCATAAAGCACAACGAAAAAAACATCCGCTAAAACCTCTGACCGCCCAAATTTTTTTACTTGTGATGAAGTTTCATTATCAGCTCTGCTAAAACATCCGTTCCCACAAACAAATGTTTTAGAGGATGCTTTTTTGAATTTTTTTTCCAATTTTATAACACTAAAAATCTCAGTTATAACCTCCGCTAGAAGGTATTTTCCTTATAGTGATACTCATAATCCAAAGTAGTCCATCAGGCTTAAATCCTTCATCTCAAACTCAGAGGTCAACTCCCTCTTGCATTGATCAATGAGATGCTCTGCTCTTGTCAGAATTAAGTCATCAACATACAACAATGAGGTCACAAGCTCACCTTTCACAAATTTGAAGTAAATATTTGGATTAGCATCATGGTTGGAGAAACCAAGTCTCATAATGTATCCATCAATCCGATAATACCAATCTTGAGGTGCCTGCTTGAGTTTATACAAATATTTATTTAGTCTACAAACATAAGTGTCCCTCTCATGTACCTCAAAACATTGAGATTTTTATATGTAATCTTATTCCTCAATAATTTCATTGAGGAAATCTATTTTAACATCAATTTGATGCAATTTCCAACCTTCAATAGAAGCTATAGAAGTGATCATTATAATATAAGTGTACCTAAAAACTTAAGCAAATGTGTCTTCATATTCCTCCCCCCATTTCTGGGAGAACCCTCTTGCCATGAATCTCGCTTTGTACTTCTCTATGCTACCATCCACTACATGATTGATCTTGTAGATCCACTTTTAAGTCACCACTGGCCTCCCCTCAAGTCTCAATACAATATACAACACATCATTCTTCATGATGGACTGATATTCCTCCATGATGGCATGCTTCCAAACTTGCATGCCTACTGATTCTTTATATTTGGATGTCTTGGTTTCAATGATGTGACTCATCAGTGATGCATATCTTGAGTAATAATTATGACGTTTGCTTTCCCTTAAAGTTCCACAGGGAGCTTCATGCCCCTCTACATCTTTAAATTTACTTCAAAGCCATGCCAACCTATTTTTAGATTTTGGAGCAATGATCCTAGGTGGGTCCATAGGTTCATTGGGCCCTTCTAGATCTTCTTGATTATCTAGAGGATGTTCCATAGGTAGAGAAGGTCTTGTACCTAAATCCTTGGGAGCTTCATGCTCTTCATCATTATCAATATCCATGTGAGATTCTGTAGATTTGCAGAAGGCAACATCCTCATCAAAAGTAACGTCCCGACTAAACTCAACCTACCATTGTCTTGGAACATAAATTATTTATGCATTTGATGTCTCAATGCATCGAACAAAAGTTCCCTTTTTTCCAGAAGGCTCCAACTTCCTCCTCTTCTCCTCGGGAACATGAATGTAAACTATACAACCAAATATCCTCAAATTCCCAAACTCTGGTTTCTCACCCATGAACGCCTCTTCAGGACTCTTATTCCCCAATATCTAGTGATTACTTCTATTTTGAAAATAGACTGTTGCCTTGGATGCCTCTCCCCATAATAAAATGGGTAAGTATTGATCATGAAACCTTGCATTAGCAACTACCATAATGAATCTATTCTTCCTTTTAATAATCCTATTCTATTGAGGGTTATAAGGGACTATCAAATCCCTCTTAATACTAGCTTCCTTATAGAAGGAAATGAGTTCCTTGGAGGTATATTCTCCTCCATTACCTAACCTCATAATTTTAATATTATTCTTGAAAATTGTTGAAGACCTCATCCTTGGTATTCAAGAAATAAATCCATGTCTTCTAAGAGAAGTCATTGATAAAAGTCACATATTATAGAAAACCACCCACGGGTGACATTGGAATTGGTATAGATACGTTTGAATGTATTAGATCCAAAATTCCGTTGGTGCTACTATCACTTCTTGGAAATGATCTTTTGACATTGTTTCCAAGTGCACAAACTTTGTAAAATCCTTCCTGCTCTACTCAGAATTATTGAAGACTTGTAACCATATTCCTCAATGTAGGTAAAGCCTTGTAGTGAATGTGAACAAATCTTCAATGCCATAATTCACATAGATTAGAGTTATCATGTATCAATGCATGAATTTATCATCCTAGGATTATGTAAAATCCTCCCTCTAAAACACCAATCAACTTGGAAAAATATTTGTTAGAGCCCTTCTTTCATACAAGAACTTTTCCATCAAAAAAATAAACTATGTTCCCTTTATCTTCCAAGGATGAAGTAGATATCAAATTCTTCTTTAAACTAGGAACATACAACACATCATTTATAAGTGTTACCTCCTGATTCAAATTAGAAATATGTTGAGCCAATTCCTTTAACTGTATTGTTGGAATTGTCACAAAGTTCCTCCTTTTATGTTGAATTATTTTCCACAAATTCTATGAGACTATCACATTTTCTTTTCATGTGTCTGGAGGCATCACTGTCCATTAACCAAATGTAATCGTGATATGCAATAGAATCTGTAAGAGAAGAAAAAGAAATAATTATCATCGTTAGTATTGTCATTCCTTGACTTCTTCTTATGTTCATCATTAATTTTTGCAACTGAAGCATGTTTCTTACACTTCATCTCCCTAGTATCCTTTCCTTTAGGGAAATTTTCCTTATAGTGACCAAACTTGTGGCAACTAAAACACTGAAACTTCGACATATCCTTCTTTCCTTGAGAGGGAACAATTCTTCTTCTTGCTTTTTTTGTTGTTGAAAATTTCAAAAATTTCTTCTTCCTCTTCCATTATTAGAATGGGATGCAAATGATTGAGAATCATAATTATGAAGTCTCTTACCTTATTCAAGTTAATCACCATGGGAGTGTCCGTGGACTAGTAGTCCATCATCCCAAATATATGAAGGATCGTAATAACATACTTCCCTTGAAAAAGGAAGATCTCATTGACTTCATAATTATGTATGAAGCCCAGGGTGTTTATATAAGTAGCACAAAGTTGCTACTTGTTCCATAAATCACACCGAAAAAAAACATCCGCTAAAACCTCTGACTGCCCAAAATTTTTTAGTTGTGATGAAGTTTCATTATAAGCTCTGCTAAAACATCCGTTTCCACAAACAAATGTTTTAGAGGATGCTTTTTTGACAATTTTTTTCCAATGTTATAACACTAATAACCTCAGTTATAAGCTCTTCTAGAAGGTATTTTCCTTATAGTGATACTCATAATCCAAAGTAGGCCATCAGGCCTAAATCATTCATAACAAACTCAGAGGTCAAATCCCTCTTGAATTGATCAATGGTATGCTCTGCTCTTGTCAGAAATAGTTCATCAACTTATAGCAATAAGATCACAAGCTCACCTTTCACAACTTTGACGTAAAGATTTGGATTAGCATCATGGTTGGAGAAACCAAGTCTCATAAGGTATCCATCAATCCGATAATACAAATATTGAGGTGCCTGCTTGAGTTTATACAAATATTTATTCAGTCTGCAAACATAAGTATCCCTCTCATGTACCTAAAAACATTGAGGTTGTTATATGTAAACTTCTTCCTCAATAATTTCATTGAGGAAAGCTATTTTCACATCAATTTGATGCAATTTACAACCTTCAATAGAATCTATAGAAATAATAATTATAATATAAGTGTACCTAAAAACTTAAGCAAATGTGTCTTCATATTCCTCCCCCCCTTTCTGGGAGAACCCTCTTTCCATGAATCTTTCTTTGTACTTCTCTATGCTACCATCCACCACATGATTGATCTTTTAGATCCACTTGTAAGTCACCACTGGCCTCCCCTCAGGTCTCAATATAGTATACAACACATCATCCTTCATGATGGACTGATATTCCTCCATCATGGCATCCTTCCAAACTTGCATGCCTAATGATTCCTTATAGTTGGATGGCTTGGTTTCAATGATGTGACTCATCTTTGATGCATATATTGAGTAATAATTAGGATGTTTGCTTTCCCTGAAAGTGCAACAGGGAGCTTCACGTCCCTCTACATCTTTCAATTTACTTCGAAGCCATGCCAACCTCTTTTTGGATTTTGGAACAATGATCCTAGGTGGGTCCATAGGTTCATTGGGCCCTTCTGGATCTTCTTGATTATCTAGAGGATGTTACATAGGTATAGAAGGTATTATACCTAAATCCTTGGGAGCTTCATGCTCTTCATCATTATCAGTATCCATGTGAGATTCTGTAGATTTCCAGAAGGCAACATCCTCATCAAAAGTAACGTCCTGACTGACCTCAACTTTTCGTTGTCCTGGAACATAAATTATTTATGCCTTTGATGTCTCAATGCATCGAACATAAGTTCCCTTCTTTCTGGAAGGCTCCAACTTCCTCTTCTTCTCCTCGAGAACATGAATGTAAACTGGACAACCAAATATCCTCAAATTTCCAACCTTTGGTTTCTCACACATGAAGGCCTCTTCAGGAGTCTTATTCCCCAATATCTAGTGATTACTTCTATTTTGAAAATAGACTGTTGCCTTGGATGCCTCTCCCCATAAGAAAATGGGTAAGTATTGATCATGAAACCTTGAATTAGCAACTACCATAATGGATCTATTCTTCCTTTAAATAATCCTATTCCGTTGAGGGTTATAAGGGACTATCAAATCCCTCTTAATCCTAGCTTCCTTAAATAAGGAAATGAGTTCCTTGGAGGTATATTATCCTCCATTATCTGACCTCATAATTTTAATCTTCTTCTTGAAACTTCCTGAAGACCTCATCCTTGGTATTCAAGAAATAAATCCATGTCTTCTAAGAGAAGTCATCGATAAAAGTCACATATTATAGAAAACCACCCAAGGATGACATTGGCATTGGTCTAGATATGTATGAATGTATTAGATCCAAATTCCATTGGAGCTACTATCACTGCTTGGAAACGATCCTTTGACATTGGTTCCAAGTGCACAACCTTTGTAAACTCCTTCCTGCTCTACTCAGAATTATTGAAGGCTTGTAACCATCTTCCTCAATGTAGATAAAGCCTTGTAGTGAACGTTTCCAAATCTTCGATGCCATAATTCACATAGATTAGAGTTATCATGTATCAATGCATGAATTGATCATCCTAGAATTATGTAAAAGCCTCCCTCTAAAACACCAATTACCTTGGAAAAATCTATGTTGGAGCCCATCTTTCATTCAAGAACTTTTCCATCAACAAAATCAACTCTATGCCATTTATCTTCCAAGGATGAAGTAGATATAAAATTCTTCTTTAAACCATGAACATACAACACATCATTTATAAAAGTGTTACCTCCTGATTCCAATTAGAAAGATGTTGAGCCAATGCCTTTAACTGTATAGTTGGAATTGTCACGAAATTCCTCCTTTTATGTTGACTTATTTTCCACAAATTATATGAGACTATCACATTTTCTTTCCATTTTTCTGAAGGCACCACTGTCCACTAACCAAATGTCCTCGTGATATGCAATAGAACCTGTAAGATAAGAAAATAAGAAATAATTATCATCGTTAGTATTGTCATTCCTTGACTTCTTCTTATGTTCACCATTAATTTTTGCAACTGAAGCATGTTTCTTACACTTCTTCTCCCTAGTATCCTTTCCTTTAGGGAAATTTTCCTTATAGTGACGAAACTTGTGGCAACTAAAACACTGAATCTTCAACATATCCTTCTTTCCTTGAGAGGGAACAATTCTTCTTCTTTCTTTTTTGTTGTTGTTGAAAATTTCCAAAATTTCTTCTTCCTCTTCCATTATTAGAATGGGATGCAAATGATTGAGAGTCATAATTATGAAGTCTCTTACCTTCTTCAAGCCAATCACCATGAGAGTGGCCATGGATTGGTAGTCCATCATCCCAAATATTTGAAGGATCGTAATAACATACTCCCTTGACCAAGGAAGATCTCACCGACTTCATAATTATGTATGAAGCCCGGTGTGTTTATATAAGTAGCACACTGTGGCTACTTGTTCCATAAAGCACACCGAAAAAAACATCCACTAAAACCTCTGACTGCCCAATTTTTTTTAGTTGTGATGAAGTTTCATTGTAAGCTCTACTAAAACATCCGTTCCCACAAACAAATGTTTTAGAGGATGCTTTTTTGACAATTTTTCCAATGTTATAAAACTAAAAACCTCAGTTATAACCTCTGCTAGAAGGTATTTTCCTTATAGTGATACTCATAAACCAAAGTAGTCCATCAGGCATAAATCCTTCATCTCAAACTTAGAGGTCAACTCCCTCTTGCATTGATCAATGATATACTCTGCTCTTGTCAGAAATAAGTCATCAACATATAGCATTAAGATCACAAGCTCACCTTTCACAACTTTGAAGTAAAGATTTGGATTGGTATAATGGTTGGAGAAACCAAGTCTCATAAGGTATCCATCAATCCGATAATACCATTCTTGAGGTTCCTGATTGATTTTATACAAATATTTATTCAGTCTGCAAACATAAGTATCCCTCTCATATACCTCAAAACATTGAGGTTGTTATATGTAAACTTATTCCTTAATCATTGCATTGAGGAAAGCTATTTTCACATCAATTTGATGCAATTTCCAACCTTCAATATAAGCTATAGAAAAAATCATTATAATAGGATTGTACCTAAAAACTTAAGAAAATGTGTCTTCTTATTCCTCCCCCCCCTTTTTGGGAGAACCCTCTTGCCATGAATCTCGCTTTGTACTTCTCTATGCTTCCATCCACCGCATGATTGATCTTGTAGATCCACTTGTAAGTCACCACTAGCCTCCCCTAACGTCTCAATACAATATACAACACATCATTCTTCATGATGGAATGATATTCCTCCATCATGGCATCCTTACAAACTTGGATTCCGACTGATTCCTTATATTTGGATGGCTTGGCTTCAATGATGTGACTCATCAGTGATGCATATCTTGAGAAATAATTAGGATGTTGTGCCACAGGGAGCTTCATGCCCCTCTACATCCTTCAATTTACTTCGAAGCCATGCCAACCTCTTTTTGGATTTTGGAACAATGATCCTAGGTGGGTCCACAGGTTCATTGGCCCCTTCTGGATCTTCTTGATTATCTACATTAGAGAAATTTTGAGGTCTAAAATGGGCCTCATAAGAAAAATGTACAACCAAAATAAAATTTATAAGAAACAATAGGATTCAAGATGATGATGTCTACCATGGGGGATGATTCACCAGTTTTGGGGTAAAAATGTAAAATTATTAAAAAATAATAAAATAATAAAAGTACTTTTTCAACTTCTATTTTAAACTTATCTCCCTAAGGTTTTACTCAAATTTCCAGCGGGAGTACTCGTTGGATTCAAAATTTATTTTTTCATCCAAGGAGTACCCATGTTGCATACTTTCGATGAAGTTTGCTACACGATAAATTTGAAACACATGAAAAAACGTGATTCCAATCGCATTTTTCTTGTATTTCTTATTTTTCATGTATATCTCATTTTTCATGTAGAGGGTCCATCGAAAGTATGCAACATGGGTACTCATTGGATGAGGAATCAAATTATGCATCCAATGAGTGTTCTTTCGTGAAATTTGAGTAAACCCATAGGGAGATAAGTTGAAAAGATGAGTTGAAAAAGTAGTTTTTTTGTTTTTCCCTCTAAAATTTGATGATGTAATCAAATCTTATTTTATTATTTCCACTATTATTTTATAATATCCTTAGGATGCCCATTTCAGACCTCAAAATTCCCCTAATGGAGGATGTTCCATAGGTAGAGAAGGTCTTGTACCTAAATCCTTGGGAGCTTCACGCTCTTCATCATTATCAGTATCCATGTGAGATTCTGTAGATTTCCAAAAGGAAACATCCTCATCAAAAGTAACGTCCCGATTGACCTTAACCTACCGTTGTCTTGGAACATAAATTATTTATGCCTTTGATGTCTCAATGCATCGAACAAAATTTCCCTTCTTTCCAGAAGGCTCCAACTTCCTCCTCTTCTACTTGGGAACATGAATGTAAACTGGACAACCAAATATCCACAAATTCCCAACTTTTGGTCTCTCACCCATGAAGGCCTCTTCAGGAGTCTTATTCCCTAATATATACTTATTACTTCTATTTTGAAAATATATAATTGCCTTGGATGCCTCTCCCCATAAGAAAATGGGTAAGTATTGATCATGAAACCTTGCATTAGCAACTACCATAATGGATCTATTATTCCTTTCAATAATCCTATTTTGTTGAGGGTTATAAGGGACTATCAAATCCCTCTTAATCCTAGCTTCCTTATAGAAGGAAATGAGTTCCTTGGAGGTATATTCTCCTCCATTATCTGGCCTCATAATTTTAATCTTCTTCTTGAAACTTGCTGAAGACCTCATCCTTGGTATTCAAGAAATAATCCATGTCTTCTAAGAGAAGTCATCGATAAAAGTCACATATTATAGAAAACCACCCAAGGATGAAATTGGCATTGGTCTAGATACGTTTGAATGTATTAGATCCAAAATTCCATTGGAGCTACTATCACTGCTTGGAAACGATCCTTTGACATTGTTTCCAAGTGCACAACCTTTGTAAACTCCTTCCTGCTCTACTCAAAATTATTGAAGACTTGTAACCATCTTCCTTAGTGTAGGTAAAGCCTTGTAGTGAATGTGACCAAATATTCGATGCCATAATTCACATAGATTAGAGTTATCATGTATGAATGCATGAATTTATCATCCTAGGATTATGTAAAAGCCTCCCTCTAAAACACCAACCACCTTGGAAAAATCTATGTTAGAGCCCTTCTTTCATACAAGAACTTTTCCATCAACAAAATCAAATCTATGCCCTTTATCTTCCAAGGATGAAGTAGATATCAAATTATTATTTAAACTAGGAACATACAACACATGATTTATAAGAGTTTTACTTCTTAATTCCAATTAGAAAGATGTTGAGCCAATGCCTTTAACTGTATAGTTGGAATTGTCACGAAGTTCCTCCTTTTATGTTGAATTATTTTCCACAAATTCTTTGAGAATATGAGAGTTTCTTTTCATGTGTCTGGAGGCACCACTGTCCACTAACCAAATGTCATCTTGATATGCAATAGAACCTGTTATCACTCAGATTGAACCTCAAGGCTGAGAGAGGCAATCCAGAGGTAACCTCAAACTAAACTTTGGACTTGGTATCTAACCCTACCAAGTCAGAGAGGAATCTCTCCATAAAATCACAGCCAAGAGGGCTGGATGAAAAATATTTTAGGCTAGCTAAGGAGTACAGGGGGTTTTGATTTTGATTTTAGGGTTTGCTGGATCAGGAGGAGCCAAACAGCTAAGGCAAGGAGATTAGGTCAAAATTTGCAGGGGATTCAAGGGGCAAGGTAGGTAAAAGGTTTAGACATTCAAAGATGATTTTGTGAGGTGAAGAGACTGGTGAGGAGCTAGGGAAAGCATGTGAAATGTATTTTCCCTAAACTGAAGAGAATGAACACATAATACTAAATTTCCCAAAACAGAGCATAAGTACATATGGATTCTGACTTTCAAACTTGAAATATAGTATATTATAGACATGAAATGGTTTATGAATTAACAATACATTCAAAAAAATTGATAATAGAGAGAAAACTATGTCTAAAACTCATACCACATGGATCCCAATAAAATAGCTACAAATTTCTATTAATGTCCAAGCCAAACTGATATACAAAGATGTCTCTTGATATGCCAAAGCTCCTAGTGAGTCCCAGCTCAATAAATGGATGAGAAAAGACATGAAATAGAAATTAAAACCACTCTCCCTAGCCTCAGGGAGTCGAATCCATGAGAGGAGGAGCTATTTCACCTACTCCCAAACAAGAATCTGAAGACTAGGAAAACTCAACAATTTGCCTCTAAAAGAGAGGAAACTGATTCATTTGACCTCCTAGTAGACTTATCTGATGCATCTACCCTAGATAAAAGTGAAAAAATGATATTTACATCCATCTTGACCATTTACATCAGTAATTTTCCCATTTACCCAATCAAAAAGTCAAAAAGTAAAAAATGTTGAAAATAGTGAAAGTTGCCAATTCCTTGGTAAACGCACAGTGCCATGACAGAAAAATTGACCTGTCTTACAGCCAAATTTTGGAGGCCTTCCTGATGTCAAAATGAGCTCCATGATAACAAATTGGAAATATATATGTGTCTAGTTTCCAAATATGCCTCTAGTTTCTAAAATGGAGTCCATTTTCCCTGTCAAAAACCTATCCTCCCAAGACTGGTAAACGCGCAGCGCCAGGGTGAAAAAGAGGGCAGAAACATGATTTTTTTATGGTTTTTTTCCCTTTTGAAGGACCAAATCTGCTCCAAATATCTTGAAAATTTCTGAGGTTGATGTAATGTTCATTAGGAACATGAGGATTCTGACCATTTTCCATTTGGATGCCCCAAAAAAGAGCGCAGCGCCAGTGGCACTGCATGTTTAGCCAATTTTCTACATGCTAAACTGTCCCAAAAATCAAAATTTGCACAAAAGTGCCACATGTGCCAAAAATTGTGAATTTTCTTGCTGATTTAGAGTTTAGAGGCATGGTGAGACACCTCAGCAAGAATATTCAACTTCTCCTTCTCCTTTGACTCAGTCAAAGCCTGAATCTTTGCATGGGATCGTTTGAGCTTTGCCCTTGCAATCCTGTTTCTCATGGAATATTGTTTCACCATCTTCCTATGAATGTTAGTGTCTTTATTATCCTTCTATAGTAGGCCCTATAGATGCAAATTGGCTCTCTCAAGCCAAGAATCTCTGTCTGTGCTAATCTCTATGGCAAGAATCTCACTTGGAGTGAGCTGCTTCGCCAATTCAGCCTCTTTCTGCTTTTCCCGGGCTAAAGCATTCTTTAACCAAATTTTCCTTGGTCTCTGTCTCGAAAGCTGATCTTCCTCATCATCACTATCATCACATATAACTAAGGTTTCCTCCATAAAGGCCTTGGCCTTTCCTGCCTCTCTCTAAGCTCTGATTGCCCTGATCTGACTGATGGTTTGCTTAGTTTTCAGCTGCTGATTCTCTAACTCAAGAAAGTCAATTACATACTTTTCTCTACCAAGATTAGGTTGAAGCTCACTAATATTGGCCTCCTTGCCTTTGATCAATGCATTGGTGATTCTAACCTCATGCTCATCATCAAGGTCAATCAACTGAAACTCTTTCCCAGTTTGATGTTTGTCCTCCTGCTCAACAATGATAGGCTATGTAGCCTTTTCCTTGCCCTTGTCTACCTATTTTGCTGATGAAGAAGGAATGACCCCTTTCACATCATGTGAAGTAAACACATGCCTTTAGCCTCTCTGATATGTCAAGGGAAATGGCTCAATACCAGTCATCTTAGTGCAAGCTGCCTCAATGTCCCTTTCACTACTCGATGCTCCAATATCATGATGTGATGGTGAAGGGTTATAGAAAGGTGATGAGGTAGGGTCAACATGAGGTGAATGTATGTGATTGGGTGGTGATGTATGAACATCAGGATGTGATGGAGAAGTGGATACAGGAGGATGATATGATGAAGGAATATCCTGGTCATGATGGCTAGGTGGGGTAGTGAAAACATCATTTGCAATGAATGCATCCCATGAATTTTTTATTTTTATTTTTCTCTGCTGAAGCTGATGCATGACCACCATTTTAATGAGTGAATGATGAAATAGACTCTGCATTTGATGATTGGGGTCCCTCTTTTTCACAATGTAAGCCATCTTGTCAATGTTGCTGAAAAAACAATAAGGTAAGTGTAGCATTCTAACTCCAGTGAAATGCATGAGGAGACGGATATGGTATGAGTAGAGTCGGGTAAACCTCCCCTCACAAGTGAAATACTTCATTATTATCTTCATCATGGGGGCATACCGGTCAAGGAGATGAGAGAAATGGAAAATTGATTTCTTGTCATCCTTATACCTAGGTTTGAGGTACAGTTCATAATAGCTCATATCCAAGTTTTCTTGTTTAAACCACCTCTCTCCTACACTAGGGATCCCTGTGGCAGCTGCAATGGCATTGGTGGACATATCAAATGTGACCCCAGCAAGAGTAACCTATTTGTCATGTAGAATGGTGATGAACAATCTTGTTAACTCTGGGTGATTTAGGACTTGCTGCACTCTCTCACATAACTCAAAGTAGCCCACATGTTTAAAAAAAGACACAGTGAGAGGGAAGGCCATGATTTCTCTTGTAGTGATGGGATCAAACCTGTTTATTTTCCCTCCCTTATGATAATTTCTTCTTGGCCTTTGTGCCTCACCAACAATGCCACTGTCTTCTTCTTCTGACATCTTTAAACTCTGACTTATGAAACCCTAGGGTACAAGTGAAATGAGATGAGGGGAAGGGGATGAGATGGCTAGTTTTGAAAGATGAAGGGCATGAGCATAGGGAATGAGTGAAGGGAAATGGGTGTAGGGAATGAATGAAGGGACAAACTAGATAAAAAAACCCTAGGTCAATGAAATTAACATGTCTATGACTGATATTCTGTTTAGGAGGATGAAACAAGTGTAAAGAAAAATGATTACAAACTGAAATTAGGGTATCATTTAGGGTTCCATTTCAATTCATCCAAGAATTACCAAATAGCTTAAAAAAACAAGGCTTATGACATGTACTTACTTCTTAGAAATTCTTGGAGGACTTTTGGAGAAATTTGGAAGTGTTTTGAACTTGTTTGGATTGCTAGAACACTCAACAATCTTCCTTGTCTAGGCGCGCAGTGCCACTGTGTGAGCGCGAAATGCTTTTCCAAATGCGCAATGCCTCCTGGTAGGCACACAATGCCTTCACAAAATACACGGTAATATTCTGGCAAGGGCACAATGCAAAGGTACAGGTGCGCAACACCGTTGTAAACGCGTAGTGCCAATTGCAGAACGTGCAGCGCCAAGAAAGTTGGCCCAATTTTGCATCAAAAACTCACAAAATTTTCTTTGATGAATGCTTCTTACACTTTGAAAGACAACAATGACTCTTTTGAAATGTTTGATGGGAATTATAGCCAAGTGGATTTTGAATTAACTTTGAATACCCACTTTTCTAATGTTTGAAGTCTTTTTCCTTTATCACTAACACTTTTTGCATTGCAGGTTGTTGAATTCATGGAATTGGCTTTTATTTTGCTCACTAAGGCTTGAAATAATGGCACTGACAACTTGGGATCACTTTTATTACATATTATAACATAAAATTACAAATGGAGAAATTTAAATAACTTACATAGGTGACTTTTTATCAAAATGACATTTTGATAAAAAGTCTTGAAACTGAAAATACAATCCTTAAAACATAATGAATACATCATGATGATCATAATCAATCCCTCTCATATATGTGCTAACCTCATCGGAATGAAGGAATGACCTTGAAAAATGCAAAAACCCTAATGACCTAATGGGACTGCTTTTTGACCTGATTTTGAATGAGATTTTGACTTAAAAACTTTCAAGTGAAAAGAACATTTCCATAAGTGTTATTATGCTCAAGGGGACATGGGAATGAGTCATAAATATGAATCTTGGAGAGAGTGGAGCTTATTGATAAGGACAACCACCAACGGAACAATTTTTAATACATGACCTATTTGAATGATGAGAAATTTATTCAGTATGAGACACCTAAGATGCACATGCAAATGTGTTTTGATCCCTGGTGGAAGTATGAAAATGCTGACACTAACAGAACCTATAAGAGAAGAAAATGAGAATTAATTATCATTGTTAGTATTATCAATCCTTGAATTCTTCTTATGTTCATCATTAATTTCTGCAACTAAAGCATGTTTCTTACACTTCTTCTCCCTAGTATCCTTTCTTTTAGGGAAATTTTCCTTATAGTGACCAAACTTGTGGCAACTAAAACATTGAATCTTCGACATATCCTTCTTTTCTTAAGAGGGAAGAATTCTTCTTCTTGCTTTTTTTGTTGTTGTTGAAAATTTCAAAAATTTCTTCTTCCTCTTCCATTCTTAGAATGGGATGCAAATGCTTGAGAATCAACATCTTTAGGTATTTGAATATTCCGTTTTGATACTAGCCTAGTTTCATCTTGAGTACATGAGGTCCATATAAGGTCAAAACTTGGAACTTCATTTATACCACAAATGCTAAATGCAAATTAATGCAATGAATTAGGAAATCCATTAAAAGATGTAGTCATAAGTACCGATTCATCAAGGATTTCTTCAATATATTGGAGTTGATCTCTCAACTGAGAGATCCTCATGAAGTAGGAAGCCACTGTATCATCCTTAGTCATTTGAATATCAAAAAGTTGGTTCCTCAAGATCATTTTCTAGACCAATTTTTTTGATGTTATACAATCCTACTAGGTTACCATATTGTTAGACTCCTGTATTTCACAGTATCACCAGGTGAATCATTATATCTTATATTTTTCATACTGAAAATAATATTCCATGACTATCATTTATTTTCAGAGGAAGAAAGGGAGATCTTAACTTTCAAGAGCATAAAATGAATCTATCTTCATTTTAGTTTAGTTGAAAGAGGGAAGTGTTGCTGCCCTCATTCATCCCATCCACCCTCTTCTTACCTTTCATTTTCCCAAACTCTAAACTCTAATGCTCTGAATCCCATTTAAACCCGAGGACATTTTTGGAATTATTACTTTATAAAACCCACTTATATTAAAAGTCCGAAATTCTATTGTCATAGCTCCGCCCATCTACTAGTAGCCGTGTTATACAATATAAACCTTGCCTCTTTCCCGCACTTCATAGCCTGTAAATTTTTAAACCTTGCCTCTTAAGACTTACGCAAAATCTTATGTTTTCGGCAAGGTGATGAAGTGGGACCCTTCATACCTTACCGCATTATCAAAACCGTCATACCTTACCTTTTCTGCCTTTTTTTCGCTATATCTTTCTACTTTACCTTTTCACTGCCATATCATTGTTTTACCTTCCGCTTTCCTGATTTCCCCCGATTGCGATTAAAGTGGGGCCATCCCTCCACGTCAAGTCTTCCATCATCTGTCCCCGTCCGCCAACCAACATCCCTCCATGTCCGGGCGAATACATTTTGTGCGCCATTTATGAAGAAATAGGCTAAACACAGATAAAAGACTCGGGCATGACCCGACAAGGGGAAAAAAACAGGGTGAGGCTGAATGACATGCATAAAATATCGAGTCGGGCGTTCGTGCAGAGATATAAAAACAGAAACCAAAAAGGCAGCAAAGCACATCAACATAGTCACTAATAAATGAAATGTAGCCAGCGCTGCACCATATTTAATCTCCTAACACCGGTTTTCTGAAGAGCAGGGCCAGATGTCAGAGCCACCACTAGTTACCTCTTTGTGACCATCACAACTACCTCCAAGCTTATTGTTTGATATTCCAAAGAAACATCGAAGCGTTTGGATCCATGAAGAGCTGCCCAACATTAATTCTGCAGGTGGTGTTGTTGTCAGAGATTTATGTTCAGGCCTTGCATGGCCACATTTATCCAGTTTTTGCTAATTGTAATCAATGAAAGGCTGCCAAGTAAGATAGGGCAACCGAATTAGTCTTAAGATAAATACTGCATGCCTTAGCAATATCAAGGGTTGGAAAATTGGACCTTGCTGAAGCTTTCATTGTAAGAAGTATTGGAACTTCGTAACTGTTTGAGTTGGGCATCAATAAGAAGAGACCGTTCACATAAATATTGAGCTATGTTAATGGTGATGTTTTTCATCTGTATTAATGTTTTCCTCTGTCTTTTCATGCTTTGCATAAATTTATCTGATTTCAAAACAGAAAATTTAGATTAAGATTTGCTAAAAGAGAACCTTAATTCTGTCTGTTTTTTTTTTATCTTAATGTTTTCCTCTGAGACCTGAATGCAGAATCCAGATACGTTCTTCTCTGCATTTAAGTTCAACCTTAATATCCTTCTCCCATCTCATATGGCACATTTATAGTAATATCAAATTTGCATAGTTAGCTTGCCCCGTGAATGCCCTTGAAAAGTTGATTCACAATTCTGCCTTTTATGACTCCATAGCCCAATGGATTAAGTTTTACAACTCTGTCCTTCCAACCACCCAATCAATCAAACAAACAACCCCCATCACTGTAACTAGCCTAATATCATCACTTATAATTATCAAGTTAAATCATAAAACAGAGAGAGCCCTCTCTGAGTCTAGGAAGGCTAGGTCTTGGACTCTAAAGTGGTTTGATGTTTTTCCTCAGTCGTTTTTTCTTGCCAATCTTAAAAATTATGGAGGGCTAACATAATGGCGACCATACTGGGGAATGAGTTATTGAAAATCTTAATATTTCATCAGAACTCAAAAACCCCAATAAAAATATTGTATGATTCAAGTATGTTCCAAGATTGGTATCTCGTTGTTGATGGTGGACAACAACCGAACACAAGAAAGTTGAAATCATCGACCTGGTGACTCCACAGTTTTCAGTTGACCTAAAGTCTCCATTGGTAGAAGAATCCAGATTGGTTGTGAATATATAGTGACCCCACTCTCTGAATGATTGACAATATGGATCCAAGAATACAACGCAGGGATGCTCCAATGAACATAGATCACATTCCTGGATTCCCACATAAAATGCCTCAAGTAAATTGGCAAAGAAACCTTCCTATTTTTCAATATGATAATGTTGATGATGCTTCGTTAAATCTCATTAAATTTCATATACATTCA
Source organism: Pinus albicaulis (assembly GCA_034641835.2). NCBI lineage: Eukaryota > Viridiplantae > Streptophyta > Pinopsida > Pinales > Pinaceae > Pinus > Pinus albicaulis. Next base: position 48,505,393 of record CM076572.1, read on the forward strand.
TGGAAGTTGAAGGTCAAGTGGCATGAGGATTGCCTCATGAAGATGTTCATGGAAACATTAGAAGGGAAAGCGAGGGAATGGTATGAAGGTTTGAACCCTGGAAGTTTGTTTTCTTTAAAATATTTCCACAAGGTGTTTTATGAGCATTATAAAGAATATTCTCCATCTTTATCATTAGCTGAAAATTTTTGTGATCAATCTAAGGATCTCATACAATACCTTGTAAATATTGATGGGGATTTAGGAAATTGGCATCCTGAGGATCTCTTACAAGAAATTTATGAATTTCATTCTCAAGTTAACTGTCATGATAACCGAGAGAAGTTAGTTGAAAATGAAAGCAATCAGGAAATGAAATAAGATCCACAAGATCTCTCCATGGGGACAAATGATAATTCATCTGCTCTTTTGTGTGAGGCTAAAGAAGACATTCAACCTCATGATCAGTCTTCGCAAGAGAAAGAAAACAATTTTTGTTCAATCCAAAGAAAACAAAGACTCCCTCCTCCTTTAACTAAGAATAAATCAATCAGATTCTAAGCATGCAACTAACCTCTAAAATTTTATGTAATGAAGATATTATGTATATTTGTTCTACTGCTGATTTGTGTACTGAAGCATTTCCTCATGAAAAAATAGAAGAACAAATTGATATTGATGCTGTTCTACCTTATCAAGAAGGCCTATTGCCAGAAAGTGCTCCTATTCATCAAAATGAGGGCCTTCAAATAGAATTCAGCCAACTCAGTCAAGACATACCAGGTTTTCTTTAGGAAAACATAGTGGTATATAATGAGGATGCCATGTCATATGAGCATGAAGAATACATAGATATTCTCTTTCAGAAGGATCCTGAGCGTGAAAAAGTGGAACCAGGAGCAGCCCTAGATGAAGTTTGTTATTTAAACCCTCAGGGCCAGGTATTGTTCCAAGATAATTTTTTTGGTTTCTTAGAATCATCTAAAGAAGAAGTATGATATGCTAGAGATGGTCTGTTGCAGATTTTAAGGAAAATTTTGAGTACTGCTACTCAAAGGCAAGTAAAATGGGAGTGGCCCTTTTGTTTTTTACTTGATTGGTTGCATTGGAGAAAGGAGTTCACTTAGTGTATATATCACCTCTAAGTTAGATTAGGGTAGGTAGGTAGGTGTGCAAATAAGCTCAGTATTTTGAGCATTTTTCCAGTTTTAGTTTTAGACTTCTTTCCAGTTTTCAGATCAAGTATGCCCCATACTTCAGCTTGCAGAGAGTATTGACCTCGGTTTGAAGGTTTTCAACCACAAAGGTTTTGTAGCAGATTAAGTTGCAAGTTTTTGGATCAAACCAATGGATCAAGCCACTAGTCTATGGTGTTCTTGACACCTCTTGAAGGAGCTTCCATCCCCAGATGAAGCCACTATTAGACTCCTGTATTTCACAGTATCACCAGGTGACTGATTATTGCTTATATTTTTCATACCGAAAATAATTTTCCATGGCTATCATTTATTTTCAGAGGAAGAAAGGGATATCTTGACTGTCAAGAGCATCAAATTAATCTATCTGCCTTTTAGTTCAGTTGAAAGAGGGAAGGGTGCTTCCCTCATTCATTCCATCCACCCTCTTCTTACCTTTAATTTCCCCAAACTCTGAAATCCAATGCTATGAATCCCATTTAAACCCTAGGACCTTTTTGGACTTATTACTTTCTAAAACTCACTTATATTAAAATTTTGAAATTCTATTGTCATAGCTCTGCCCACCCACTAGAAGGCGTGTTATACAACATAAACCTTACCTCTTTCCTGCACTTCGTAGCCCGCAAATTTTTAAACCTTAACTCTTAAGACTGATGCCAAATCTTATTTTTCCACCGAGGCGATGAAGTGGGACCCGTCATACCTTACCGCATTATTGAAACCATCATACCTTACCTTTTCTACCCTTTTTAGCTATATCTTTCTACTTTAACTTTTCACTACCATATCATTGTTTTACCTTCTACTTTCCCCCAATTAGGATTAAAGTGGGGCCATCCCTCCATGCCATGTCCTCCATCATCCGTCCCCATCCGCCAAAAACCATCCCTCCATGTTCGGGCGAATGCATTTTGTGCGCCATTTATGAATAAATAGGCTAAACATGACAGAAAGACTCAGGCAGGACCCGACAAGGGGAAAAATCAGGGCAAGGCTAAACGACAAACATAAAAGATAGAGTCGGGTGTTCATGCAGAGATATAACAAAAAAAACCAAAAAGGCAACAAAGCACATCAACATAGTCACTAATAAATGAAAGTAGCCAGCGCTGCACCAGATTTAATTACCCAACACCGGTTTACTGAAGAGCAGGGCCAGATGCCAGAGCCACCACTGGTTACCTCTTTGTGACCATCACAACTACCTCCAATATTATTTTTTTATCTTCTGAAGAGCCATCGAAGCGTTTGGGTCCATGAAGAGCTGCCCAACATTAATTCTACAAGCAGTGTTTTTGTCAGAGATTTCTTTTTAGGCCTTGCATGGCCATAGTTGTCCATTTTTTACTAATTGTAATCAATGAAAGGTTTCCAGTAAGATAGAGCGACCGACTTAGTCTTAAGATAAATACTGCATGCCTTAGCAATATCAAGGGTTGGAAAATTGGACCCTGCTGAAGCTTGCATTATAATAAATATTGGAACTCCGTAACCTCTTGAGGTGGGAATCAATAATAAGAGACTGTTCAAAGGATTATTGAGCTATGTTAATGGTGATGTTTTTCCTCTATATTAATGTTTTCCTCTGTCTTTTCATGATGTGCATCCATTTATCTGATTTCAAAACAGGAAATTTAGATTAAGATTTGCTAAAAGAGCACCTTAATTTTGTTTGTGTTTGTTATCTTAATGTTTTCCTCTGATACCTGAATGAATAATTCAGAGACGGTCTACTCTGAATTTAAGTTGAAACTTAATCTCCTTCTCCCATCTCATATTCACACTGCTAGTAAGATCCAGGCTGCATAGTTAGCTTGCCCCGTGAATGCCCTTGAAAATTTGATGCACAATTCTGCCTTTTAGGACTCCATAGCCCAATGGATTAAGTTTTACAGCTCTGTCTATCCAACCACCCAATCAATCAAACAAAAAATTCCCATGACTATAACTAGCCTAATATTATCACTTATAATTATCAAGTTAAATCATAAAACATAGAGAGCCTTCTCTGAGTCTAGGAAGGCTAGGTCCTGGACTTCAAAGTGGTTTGATGTTTGTCCTCAGTTGTTTGTTCTTGCCAATCTTACAAATTACGGAGGGCTAACACATACATCTGCTTTGAGGTTTGTATTTTTGAAACATATGGAATCAAGTGGTCTATGATGGATTCAACAATAATCCTCTTAGTTGTGATTTCAGATTTTTTGTACATTTCTTTTCTTTCATTATCATGTGGTTTAGTGAAATTTATTTTCACATAATCAATAATATCATTCTCTTCAAGAATGAGATCAATCCCCGTCTTCCAAGCCCTAAAATTTGCATCACGTTCTAACCTATTCTCAACTTTAGTAGATGAACTCATGGTCAACGATATGGAAAAATATTAGATTGCAGAAGTAGGTATCTTAAAGAGTGATATCTATTCCATTTCCTTTACCAAAGATTTGAAACCATGTTTATTTTCAAGTGCAATAAATCCATGCACAAATTTCTGCTATAGATAATTACTTCCATTGATATTTTTATTTGGCACATTCCAGACCATCAAGTAATTATAGTTCAGAAAATTTCAATCATAAATGCAATAGATCAGTATATATCACAGTAGAATAAGCACACACAAAAGACAAAAAACCTTTTACCTTGGGAAAAAACCAACAATATTTTCTTAGGAGAAATTGTCCAATACAACAAATGTACAATCTAAATATCCTAGTCAAACTTGGACTCACTGAACAAACAAATCCTATTGGTCAAAACTAGTCAAAATAGAGAATTTTAGTCTTTTGCAATAACTAGTCAAATCTAGTCAAACATGCCAAAATTTGGCCCCTACAAGTTATGGTCAATACTAGTTAAATAGAACAAATTTCAGCCCTTGCAACTGCCTCAACAATTTTGGTCAACTGCCTCAGACTTTCGGTGAATTTCCTCAATTAAATTGTGGTCAAACAGAGCAACATAAGATTCGATCAACATAGGTAAAATAGCCCAGAAGAAACTTAGTCAACACTGGTCAAGGTAAGTCAAACTTCTGGTCAAATTTGATGGTCTTGTCCCTCTCTCTCTCCTTCACACATGTGGAAAAAAACATAATATTTCATGATCTGAATTTATTCCAAATGGAGGAGGTCAATTGGTGTATTTATAGTGGTCAAATTAAGAGAGTTTTGACCAAGGGTCAAACCCACTTGATTGGTGGGGCCAACCTGACTTTTTGGAGCTGACATGAACTCAAAAATAATATTTTTCATTCTTTTGATTTTGTTAACTTGAATACCTACCACATATACAAAATTTCAACATAATATGTATATTTATATGTAGATTTTGTCATGTTTCCTTTTACAAATTCTTCATTGTTTCAAAAGGTCTTAATCTGTTGCATCTCCTAATGGTTCTTTATGAGGATACAAAGAGACAAAGTCACCTACTTAACCACCATGAAACAACGCACATGTAAACCTAACAAAGCGTGATGTAACAAAGAGAAGAAACAAAGGTATAAAAAGCCACACTAAAGGGAACAAAAAACAATAACAAAAGTGTTAGAGAGAAAAACTCCACCTCAAGGAATAGCTAAAAAATTACTTGAGAGATAAGGATAAACAAAAATAACCAAAACCTAACAACTAGTAGCAAGCTTGAACTTTCCTAGAACCAAAAACAAAAATCACATGCACAATTGAAATAAATAAGAGAAAGAAAGTAGAAGAAAGGAATAAAGGTTGAACCAATAGGGATTCCCCAAGAAAAATAAAATTCTATGATTGGTATGAAATTTTGTAAGCTTGAATGGAGGAAGCTACTCAAACTTCTAGACCCAAAATCCAAACACCAATGTGCACTTTGCACAACTTCGACGATCTAGGGCCACTTCCTCCATGGTTCCATCGACGTAATCCCATCATAACTAAGGATAACACCATTCCTGGATCCACAAATTTGTGACAACATCACTAAGAGTATGAAAAAATGAGTTCACCATCTCATTTCATAATTGCTTTTGTAATATGATTTGATGACTGAAAGCTTGGCCATGTGACATCTTAACTCTTTGATGCATGGCTTAAAACTCATGATAAATTATGGAATGGTTTGATTGGATTGATTTCAATTAATGCTAATAACCCCCTCTTTTAAGAGGGTGACCTTATTAGCATAATGATATGCAACTTGATTGTTATCTTGGAGTACATAATAAAAGTTTATAATTGATAATTAAGTATTGCACCTAGATTATAATCAATAAAAATAGTATTTGAAACCATTTTTCCAATGCCAAGTGTAGAATCCCCTATGATGATAAGAAAGTGAATATTATCTTCAATTGCTAACTTTATCCCTTCGATTAATGTATAATCTTCCCCTAAACTTTTAAATTCAATGACCAAACCCCAAGAATTTGTTAATATTGTTGTTCCACTAGGGATTAGAATATACCCCACTTGAAAATTCCACCCTAGGGTTTTACTTTGAAGTTTCATCCAAAAATAAATATGAGTTTGTTTATCTATCTACCACTTCTTAAAATCACATGTATCCAACTAAAGTTTCTAGTTTGATATGTGATATTTTTTACCATTTCTTGTTTCCTCAATATGTGAGTTCACATGAAATTGGTCAATCCATTTCTCCTCATCATCCCTCAACCTTTTATCGACATTAGGCTTTCCACCCTTGCTCTAATATATTTTTCTAGAAGCACTTTATCCCTTCTACATTCTAACCGCTAGTTTTGGATTGATTCACTATTAGTTAAAAATTAGTTTATTTCCAGCCACTAAGATGCTCCATTATAAATACTTAGGAAATTCTATCCAAATCATTTTTAACTCCATATTACTTGTTAGATATCCTTTATAAGAATTGATCCACATAAAGAACACACACTTCCATGAATTATGGGTTCTAAATCCTAAGTCTATTCCCTTGAATGTTGAGCATCAAACCAGAGTAGTGAACTTACTTTTCATGAAGTGGTGTTTGACAAATTCAACATTTGTATGACAAAGAAACAAAAATATGACCCTTGTAACCCTCTATTTTGAAGGTTTTTAATAGTCTGTATCTTCTTGTGCATTAACAACCAACAAAAGATATTGACCTTAGGAAATCTATCAAGGTGGCAAAGTTTCTTCCAAATTGCAAAATTTGGTGGGAGGGTTAATTTATTTAGCTAGTGTGCATAACCCATCTTGACTATAGTCTAGTATTCACCAACCCTTATTGTCTATCATATTTTGGTTCTAGGGTCTGAAACCTTTCAAAAGAGACAAGAGGACCATAGTAAGGTGCTTCAAATGTGATGGTAGATCACTGGAATACCAACTAATTTAAGAACTAGAAATAGGGTCCCACGAGGAGATATCATAAAGAGTATGTTTTTGTTGATTGTTCAACCAATTTTTAAGAGTTTGAAGCTCTTGAAACTTTCATTTTCTTTCCAATAATACTATTGTGCCAAAGATCTATTGATCACCCTTTTCCAAGGACTCAAGTCAATTTATCTTTGATAATGGGAAATACCTCCTTAAGTAGCGTCCTAATTATGGAGCCATTTATTACCTAGTTAAATTTGTCCACACAATTACCAATCAAATATTTCCTATGAATTATTTATTTATTTATTATTATTATTTTTCGCCACTCATATTGTTCTAAAATCAATCTCCACAATAACTTGGCCAAAATATCCAAAATCAACAACAAAGGGTCCTTTATTCCCTACCTTCCATGATCCTTTTAAGATTTAACTATATCCCATTTAACTAGATCAAACCTCTTATTATAGTGTTACCACCTCACCGTAAATATTTCCTCATTTATTGAGCAATTAGTTGCATTATTCCTATTGGATCTAGCATTGTTTTAAATTAAAATATTGGTAAGGTAGAGAGTATCAATTTTACGAGGATTACTCTCTTAGATAGATTCAACAAATTTTCTCCCAAATGTTGAAATTACACTTTTTTTCTTCTAAGAACACCCTATTAGGATTATGAAGCAAAAATTGATAAGTTTATAGGCATCCCAAGATATTTAAAAAAGGTCCATGTTTCTTGATGAGGAAATATTAATATTTGAGAAATTTCCTGCAAAAGACTTTTACTTTAAATTCAATGTGTAAATATGGATTTTATTGTGATTGATTCCCCTCCCCACCTTGACACATTGGTAAAACAATGGTATATGCTCCCACAAACAAAATTTATTCATCAACAAATTGGGCATGGATTATTCTTATAGCCCCACAAACCACTTCATTGCCCATGATATTCCTTGAGTGCCTTTTAGAATCCAATTTCTTGCTAAGATATTCAACATGAATAATATATAACAAGGGGGAGAGAGGGAATCCATTCATATGCCATTTAGTAGACTAGTGTATCTCCCATTGACTAGTGGAGTAATATAAGAATAATTTATGCAAGCTTAAATCTAGTTCATAAACTCTAGACAAACCAAACAGTGAAAGAATTTCAAAGAGAAATAAATTCCTACCTCTAAAACCTTTATCCATAGCTAACTTAATGATCATACCTTAGTTTGCATTGGCACAACTAGAGTGTTTTGCATTGTAAACCATTATAATGACACCTAAGATATGCCTTATTTTCATGAAGTCACCATTATGTTTAGAGATGATTTTTGATAGTAGTTTTTTTGAGACTATTTGCAATTATTTTGGATAGGGCTTTATAAGATGCATTAAAAAGAGAAATCCGTTGAAACATTGAAAATGAATAAGTTGGCTTCCTTGGAAATAAAAACAAAAAGGGTGGAATTAGTTCTTCCCCCTATTCTACTTGATTTGTGCACAAGCTATATCATTCTTATAAAATAAAATAAATTCTTTTCCAACATCCCCTATAAAATGGATTATGAATCCATCAAGCCCCAACACCTTATCAAGGTATAGATTGCAAAATGCTATTTGGATTTTTTCATTACCGCTTTCTATAATCAACTCCTCATTTTCCTCTTGAGTGACTAAGGTGGGTATATTATACAACATAATCTCTAGTTCATTTGGACCTACAATTCCTTTTTTGGCAAGTCAAGGTCATCATAGTATGAAAATAATACCTTCTTGATCTCTTCATAAGTATGGATAATCACTCCATCTTCACTGGTGATTTATTTAACATTTATCTTGCACAACGTGGCTCATACTTGTTGATGGAAGAAATTGTTTTTCTTATCCCTAGCTTGTAGCCACAGCTATGAGAATTTAAACGATACATTTCCTCCTAATTTCTCAAGGATTGTCATATTCTTTATATATGAAATTTTCCAAACTATGGGACTTTAAATGATATATTTCCTCCTTTCTCAAGGATTGCTATATTCTTGATACATGACATTTTCCTCACTATGTAACTTACTTGTAATCATTTTATTATCTAATTTCTCTTGAATGTCTACTGATTTCCAGTTGCACTCCCCTCTCTCTCTGGAATATACATGGTTTACTAAATCCTTAAGTGCTACTCTCTCTCTCTCTCTCTCTCTCTCTCTCTCTCTCTCTCTCTCTCTCTATGGAATATACATGGTTTAGTAAATCCTTAAGTGCCAATTTCCTATATTTTTACGACTACTCGCAAATTAAAACCATGGATCCCGCTATATTGGTTCTATGTTTGAGTGATGAGATCAAAATAAATTTTTTCTTATAGCCACAATAGATGAAATTGATAAGGGATTGGACCAAGATTTGAACTATCCATCATTTTTAGAGTAATGGGACTATGGTTTGAACCTACCCATGGAAAATATTTTTAGGACAATATGAACCAATTAACCAAAAAATATCTTTAGATAATGAAATGATATAGCCTAGCTGCAATATGGCAAGGACCCACTCATTTATTAATCCGCATGAACTTTCCTTTTATAGGTTTTGTGTCCAAAATTTCCCATGGTGAAATTAGTTCTTTCATTCTCTAAATTCATCTTGAACAAGACTACCTCCCTTTTTCTTTGTTACTCATCACAATATTAAAAATATTAGGATATAATACTATTCTACCAAAATTCTAAAGTTTTCATAGTTGTGAGAGAGAGTCCCCATAATATATTTTCTCTTTGTAACTCATAGGAATGTCTAGATTAACAATATTAACCTTACCTCCTGTTTTCTTATTGAAAAAGCTAGTTAGCAACCAATGTTGCATATGAAATACCAATTCTATCTATAGGAATTAATTGTTTCAAACCATGTAGAGACCTCCAAACACACCTATAGATCTGATTGATTGAGCTTCATTATTTTTCCATTGCATTTTACATGTATTTATTTCTTCTATAGCCTCTATTTTTTTCTCCTAGATGAGGATGACAACAAGGTTTTACATATGTACTAAGTTTTTGACTACTGATGCCTTGAGCCTACCTTCCTTACCTATACTATTTCATACCTTTTCTCTCTACTCTTTGGTTGGCCTCCTTCCTGGATTTTTGTTTTTTGTTTTTGTTTCTACCTCTTTCTCTTTTTCCTTAATCTCAACATTTTTCTAGGTTTTCTTGCGAGTGTGGAATCAAACTAAAGACATTACCATTTCTAGAGAAACTCCAACCTCTTCCTTAGGTTCCACCTCACCACCTTTTTCTCTTGAAGATGGAAAGAACTCCTAGTTTTCTTCCAGTATGGGCAATGTTATCTTGATTCTAGGCTTGAACAGAGGAATACGAGTATAATTATAGCTTTTGGGATGCATTATTCCTACTCCAAGGCTACATACATATTTGCTAATAGTCTCAAACCATTATTTATTGACCTTAATTATTTATTGTATAATTCTTAGGGGCGACATGAAATTGATACCTTTGGGGCCACTAAAGTATGGCCCATGAATTGTTCAGATCTAGATTTAAATTACTTGGGGTTTAAATTATGAGTGTTTTTCTTTGCATTAGTTTATTTATTTATTTTTCACTTGTTTCCACCAATTTTTTTTCTTTGGGGCTAGTTGATCCACCATAAACACAAGAGAAATAGATCGATAGAGCATAATTATTAGTCTAATGCATCAAGGCATAATAACATAGCTATAATTACTAGCTATTACCATAATAGACACAATAAGAACAATATAAAATGATGCCACAAAATACAATGTTTTACTGGTCATGAAACTTTAATCCATAGATAACATCGCCCCCCGTGAAGAGTTTATTGCAAAATAATAAACCAAGGCAAGACCCAACGTTGCCACACCAAAGAAAGTGCACCTCCAACATCATAAATTTCCACAGTCTAGGATCCAAACAAGACCCACCACCAATGAGACAAAGAAAAACACTCTTCCAGAAGTTCCAGACTATACCCAACACCTTCCAACCAAAGTAAAAACACTTCTCCATGTGCATATATCATCATAATTCCAATACAATACCAAGAACATAAATATAGATAAAAACCCAACGTCTTCGAACCAAAATATAACACTCTTCCAAGAGCATATATCTTGATAGTATAGGTGCAATACCCAAATAAAAACAGGAAAAAAAAACTTCATGATGGGAATAAGAAACATAAATTCCCCAATGTACACACAAAGCCACCATTGTACATATCCTATCCTTCCAAGTCCATAGTAACCAACAAAAACAAAGAACCATCCATAAAACACATATTCATCCTTAAACTCATATAGCCTTGAAAAATACTACCTAATCCAAATCCATATCAAAAGGCCTAATTAAGAACTTAGAGAGACAAAAATAAGAAATTTCCAACCATAAAACATAGAGCTATCCATAAACACATAGAACCATAAAATAAAACCATCTTGACCAACCAAAATTGATTGCAAAAAACATGTAAACCCACTAGCACTAATAATGGTCTAAAGAGGATATTGTAGCCAGTTGTTGAGCACTAGAATCTAGAGGATATGTAAGGTCACCAAAGGAAAATAACTCACAATAAATCCATCTACACTGATGTAATATTCCTACATTAGCATGCAACTAATGGGAATATTGAATTTTGATTTTTGCATTTAGTAGATGAATAAATGGGGAAGGAGACCCATACTTCATTTAAATCAGCATAAAAACCCTCTGGTATGAAAGGGGATCATTCTAGAAGTTAGATTTCACACCCTCATGTGTGAAAAGAGACTTTTTGCATGTGGACAAAGTCAAGTTTGACTAAGTCAACAAATTTTGCATTTGAGGTGTGAATCTTAAATAAAATAAATGCTCAATGTGAACAAGGCTAAATCTGAGCTATCTGCATAAGCACACTTAAGTGTGAAAGAGGCTGGATCAGTTGACCAAGTCAACTAGGACCAAATCATTAGCACTGTCTAGATGCAATGAACCTCCTAGATTCACAGCGCAGTTCTAGTTGGAGGCTACACATGTGAACATAGCTAAATCATTGAGATGGTTTAGGGTTTGGAAAAATTTATAGCTTATAAAAGAAAGAGGAGGACATCAAGAGAAGGTTTTTCATGATTATGATTTTATGAAGATATTTTCTTTTTAGACATTTCTTATTCTCTTGCTGTTTAGTTGAGAATAGTGTTGTTTAGCACTAAGGTGTTCATGATCGGGAATCCCACCTCTTCCATTGAGTAGCTCTTGGAGGAGTCTTGCTGATCTTGTCCACTATCAGGCATTTGGCCAAGCTACATATTCCAACTACAATTTAGATCCTGTTGAGGGTTTGGTTTTCCTTGTAAGCTGTAGCAAGTGGAGGCTAGATCTATTCAGATCTAGGCCATTCTAGTGCCTCTTTTCAGTGGGAGAGCCTTCTATCCTCCTGATAAGAGAGTATTGGATCATTGGAGCTGCATAATCGGATCTTGGCATTAGGCCAAACCATTGCTAGTGTCAACAGAGCAGTTTCTCTCCCATAACTGCGTTATTTGCAAGAGCATAGTTGCAGGGGGTTTTGGCATGCTTTTGGAGGAGAGATCACTAGTGTTTGGGATTCTTCCCTTCACTGTGGTGATCCATGGATTAGATTTATGATCCATGTTCTATTCAGATCTGATCTGCTGTGTATTATATTTACTTCAGAAAATTCTGAATCAAACTACAGATCTACAACCTTAGATCTTAGATCTACTCTTTGTATTTCATGTTTTGCTCAAAACCCCAAGGGGAATGTGTAGAGGAACTCTTCTAGTGTACAGATCTGATATGGATCTAATATTTTGTACACAGATCTGTTCTAGATCTGATATGTAATGTACAGCTACTTCAGCTCATAATATAACGCTTTCAAGCCTTCTTACAACAACTACATTGTTGCAACACCTCATTCTTGAGGGTTTCTTCATCCAAGTTCTCCATTTTTCTCTTTTAAATTGTATGGGCACTATTATAAACCTGATTTGGTGATGTATAAGTGATTAATGAACCATCATATTGTTCTCCTACATATATTGGGCTGATCTGTGTTATTTTCTGGGCAGAGTTATTTTGTATTGCTACAACCCCTTCTTTAGGCATTTTCCAACTGCACTAGGTGTGGGGAGATCTGTTTAACCCACCTAGAAGGATTTTTTTTTGAATCCCTCTTGGATTTTGGTCTTGTATTGTCATATCTAAGGGATCCAAGTGCTGGTTTCCAATCCTGTAGCATACATTCCTGAAAAATGCGTTTTTCAGACATGCCTTGCTAGTAGTCCCAATTTGGGGATACTACAGTGGTATAGAAGCATGATATTTGGCTCATATTGTGAGTCCCAGCTATCAGAAGGAGAGAGATCATAATGATGGAGAGGATGATTTTTCTCTCATCCCTTTTCAGATCCAGAAATAACCTCTCCCAGGAGGTTAAGCAGATGAAGGAGAAGAGATGCCAAGGAACTCTTAGAGGGTTTCAAGAAGAGGAAGAACCATGCACTTCATATTATCATGAAGAAGATGACAAGAAACATGGAGGACACTTAGATCATCAGATTCTAAGTGAATACCTTGTTGAGTACAAGTCTCAACCTAGAGCCTTCAAGGAGACTCTAGCCTTCCCACAGTTCATTCAACTGGTGGAAGAGAGGAGACCCTACAACAAGGGTGAAATCAAGGGCAATAGGTTTCTATTTTCCACTTTTGATGGGACATCTATAGAAAAATATTGGGCAAGAAGACTCAATGCATTATTCCTACTACATCCAGTGGTAGAGAAAGAAGCAGTGGAGATTGCAGCGCTGCACCTTGAGGGTGAAGCAAGCAATTGGTGTTTCAGCAATGTGAGACATGCAAAAGTATCTTCTTTTGCAGATTTCACTCAAAGGGTGACCAAGATATTTGATAAAGATAAATCAGAGGAGGAGAAGCCCTCACCACCTCTTGAGGAGGTTTGTACCAGCACTATCACAGCCTTGGAGGAGCAGCCTTCAACATCAGCAATTGAGGGTGTCAACATGGTAGAAGAAGGAACTCTTGTAGCCATACAAGATGTTCCCAAAGCCCATCAAGGTATGATTGAGTTTCCACTTTCTATTATTGCAGAAAATATTTTAGAGGATTGTGGAAACCTGTTGTTGCATGACCCATAATCATCACTTACTACTAATCTAGAGTAGCAGAGTTACACTGCACTGTTCAAGAGAAGCAGTGAAGAAAGGAGGACCCATTCCTCATGGGAGTAATCAGATGTCAGCTTCATTAAGGAAGCAATGAAGAAAGAGATGACAAAGGGTAGACATCTTGAGATGAGAAAAATTTTCTCCTCTCTAGATGACACTTTCTCAATGAGCATGCCACAACTCAAAGAGAGACTTCTACTTGCAGCAGATCCAAGACCCCACTAGTTTTGGAAGGCCATGCATGAGGAGGAGGTCTCATCAAGAGATCCCATGGAAGGTGTACTTCAACATTCCATGAAGTGAAAAGTTCTTCAAAGATTTGAGAAGGTTGGTGTCCTACAATGGGAGGATACCAAGTATTTGCAGAATGATGTCCATGATCCACTGGTGGATGAGTGGATGTGGATGATGAGCAAGAAGCTGGAAAGCTACTTGCAAATCTATGATACTGGGCAGTAGGAGGCTTGGATGCATTGGCTGCTCTTGAAAGAGTTTTGCCATCATCCTCTTTCTAAGGGTATGTGGGGGAAATATGTGTGGCAGCAAGGAGTATGGACACATTGTGTTGATATGACATTCTTCATATCAATCACCATGTTTTCACCACATGATTTATATGATGGAGGTATGGGGAGGTAGCAAAATCCTTTGTTGCTTTGGAATTTCTTGGGAGAGAAAGGGAAGATTTGCTCTCACACTTTGCATGATGTTGCAGGAGTAGGAGATGGCACTATCATGGTGCAAAGGGGCTACTCCTTGGCCTTAGATGATAAATAGGTACTTCCACTTTGGGAGGAACTTCTTATGTGTAGCAGCATTATGGGAGATGTCTTTTACAAGGAGCATGTCAAAGAAGGGAGCTATGAGTTGGTAGGAGCCTATTTGCATAGGCCAATAACGCTGTCACTTTGGAGGATGGATTTATGGATGGAGTGTCCCCAGGATCATTTCACTCTTGATGCACTTGATGAACAAGGAGGAGGTGAGAAGGATGGAGTGATGGGTGGAGACATCTATTATTGTGATATGTTCTTCTTGGCTTGGATTTCCAAGTATGTGAGGACGGATCTTCATGAAGCACATGATTCATTTCTCTTCATGAGAGTATGTCATACCATTATGGAGAGTTTGTTCATGGATCCTATCATTATATTACTTCTAGTACATGGTAAGGATCTTGCATTTAGTGATCTGCATACTCTTACCATTTCTATGCAGTGCATTGCTCCACAAGAGGGCAAGCTTTTCATTGAGCTCCATGATCAACAATGGGCCAGAATGTATGATGGATACAACCATCTCTTATATGGCCATGGGAAAGTGTTGTATTACTTCATGTATGTTCATTTGATGTACATAGCCATTTACTATTCATTAGTAGATGAAATAACATACATAGACAACCATGTATCAATAAACCACTTGCCATGTAATTTTCTAAAGTAGGAGTTAGAGAAACTGCACTGTAACTTCATGGGAAACTGTTGGTACTTTCCTGCACCAAACGAAATCTTCAGCATTCCCTTCATATTGATGCTAATCATGGTTCCAATTGCTGTTGTTTTTCTTACTACTTATATGGGGAGCATGATTGGAGAAGAAACACATTGGTTGGATGTGTTCTTTTGGGAAGAGGATTTCCACATTTTCTGCTTTGCATGTTCTAATGGGAGTGTGAGAGGAGGCATGGCCACCACAGCCAAACACTTGTTTCTTTATGAGGTGGGCCATGAGTTTTATGAGGTGCCATATGGTGATGATTTCCTATCCATCCCATATGGAATGGTTTGGACCAGCTTGATTCACAGTGTTGGAGAGGAGATCTTTAGAGATCTAGTCTTCATTTTCCCACTTGAGGGCAACATTATTGCAACCCAAAATCAGCAGTCACTCTACACTTATCATAAGTGGAGAGGAGGACAACGTGGGGTAGGCTCCTATGTCTACCATATTCATATTTTCAGCTTGGGGATGGAGGAACCACTTGGGAAAGATGTTTTCCCAATAAATTTCAGTCTCCATGCCTTGGGAGGAAAATCTTCAGTTCTATCCTTGCAGTTGCTTGAGGACAAGCAACATTTGGGAGGGGAGGATTGTAATATTCCTACATTAGCATGCAGCTAATGGGAATATTTAATTTTGATTTTTGCACTTAGTAGATGAATAAATGGGGAAGGAGACCCATACTTCATTTAAATCAACATAAAAAACCTCTGGTATGAAAGGGGATCATTCTAGAAGCTGGATTTCACACCCTCATGTGTGAAAAGATAATTTTTTCATGTGGACAAAGTCAAGTTTGACTAAGTCAGCAACTTTTGTATTTGAGGTGTGAATCTTAAATAAAATCAATGCTCAATGTGAACAAGGCTAAATATGAGCTATCTGCATAAGCACACTTAAGTGTGAAAGAGGCTGGATCAGTTGACCAAGTCAACCAAGACCAAATCATCAACGCTGTCTAGATGCAATGAACCTCCTAGATTCACAGTGCAGTTCTAGTTGGAGGCTACACATGTGAACAAAGCTAAATCATTGAGATGGTTTAGGGTTTGGAAGGATTTCTAACTTATAAAAGGAAGAGGATGACATAAAGAGAAGGTTGTTCATGATTATGATTTTCTGAAGATATTGTCTTTTTATACATTTCTTATTCTCTTGCTGTTTAGCTGAGAATAGTGCTGTTTAGCACTAGGGTGTTCCTGATCGGGAATCCCACCTCTTCCATTGAGTAGCTCTTGGAGGAGTCTTGCTGATCTTGTCCACTATCAGGCATTTGGCTAAGCTACATATTCCAACTACAACGCAGATCCTGTTGAGGGTTTGGTTGTCCTTGTAAGCTACAGCAAGTGGAGGCTAGATCTATTCAGATCTAGGCCATTCTGGTGCCTCTTTTCAGTGGGAGAGCGTTCTATCCTCATGATAAGAGAGTATTGGATCATTGGAGACGCATAATAAGATTTTGGCATTAGGAAAAACCATTGCTAGAGTCAACAGCACAGTTTCTCTCCCATAACTGCGTTATTTGCAAGAGCAGAGTTGCAGGGAGTTTTGGCATGCTTTTGGAGGAGAGATCTCTGGTGTTTGGGATTCTTCCCTTCACTGTGGTGATCCATGGATTAGATTTATTATCCATGTTTTGTTCAGATATGATCTTCTGTGTATTATATTTACTTCAGAAATTCTGAATCAAACTGCAGATCTGCAACTTTAGATCTCAGATCTACTCTTTGTATTTCATCTTTTGCTCAAAACCCCAAGGGGAATGTGTAGAGGAACTCTTCTAGTGTACATATCTGATATGGATCTAATATTTTGTACACAGATCTGATAAATTGTCAAATCTAAGGGATCCAAGTGCTGGTTTCCAATCTTGTAGCATACATTCCTGAAAAATGCATTTTTCAGGCATGCCTTGCTAGCAGTCCCAATTTTGGGATACTACAACTGTCCAAATGAGAATTCATATTTTCCAAGAAAAACCTTTGATTGTGGAGCATGCGTTTAAAGTCATCCAGAGAAGAGAATAAATTATAGTTATCCACTTGATTATCTTTGAAGGCCAACCACAACAGGGTTGAAATTTTGTGATGTGAAGTAAGAGAATATAAGTAATGTAGCTTCCTACTCCAGGATTTACCAAGACCAGGAATTCATTTATCTTCTTCACTAATCACCTCATAATCTGAATGATATGGATGCTACCCTCCATTTTGACTTTCCAATACATGAATTTATTTCCTCAGCTCTGGAGGCACTGCATTCAAAAGAGTAGCCATTGAATCATATACAAAAGGATGATCCCTCTTCCTCGCCAAAGTATAATTTCCTCCACCACTTCACCTGCTACACATTCTCTTCCTAGGAGGCATTAGCACTAATGAGAGAAAACACTTGGGAGAACTTCTGAAAGACCCAGGACCTAGAAAAAACTAGGAGGAGTAGGCCCAACAACTTTTTGACTAAACCTATAGACCACTAAATCATCACCTAATCGCCAAACAAGGGTTCCCAAATACACCAAATGATCCAATTCCCCTCATCCAAAAACCATGATACACAAGGCTCTACACTTCCCTAAAAAAGGTGAGACTTACCTAGGAACTGACGAGACACATAGATGCATAAACAAAGTACTGATAGCGTAGTGCCACCGACGAGAAAAAGTCCTAGAAAAATTCAACAAAAAATCAATAGGATAAACTCTCTATTGCCAGATACTTTATAATTCGGGACCTAAAAAAAATTAGTACTTAGAGACGCCAAATTACCATTAAAATCTCTCAGGGGAAAGATAATTTGGCATAACAGAACAAACAAACACAAATATAAAGAAAAAAAATTGAACCATTGACATAAGAATTGAGACTAGAGAATTATAAAATAAAAAGGAAAGAATTTTTGCACTAGAGCAGAAAAAGACTGAGGCCACATCTGTGAAAACAAGTACCAACACCAAATCTACACTTCAACAACGTTTCTTCATTTTGGGAGAGACCACGAACCATCAAAGCAACTAAAAACAAACAACAGGAGGACGAATTCTTTTCCTCTTCTCTGCTCACACTTTCCTCTTCAGACTCCAAGACCAACTGAGTAAACACCATTTAAATAAGATGATACCACCAGTAACACTTCATGTTGACTTGCATATCTTAAATGAAGCAGTACAATTGGGAGGAGGAAGGCACATCCTCTTACAAACCCATAAATATATCAAATGTTAAAAAGCATTCAAATTTGTTTTTTTAATTCTATATATGGTGTGATTTTAAGTGCATTTTACTTTACTCTAAGCCATATAAATTAAATTGGTGATAAATGTTGATAAACATTAAAACATTTACCTCATGATACATATCACATTGAAAAGTAAAAAAGATACCTTGAAAATTAAATGAAGTATTATTAATTATAAAAATAATTAATATATGAGCTAAACATATATACATTTAAAAAACTTGTAACAAGATTGTTAATCATGAGATTCACCCCACTATATTATGGGGATTTTTAACTTATAAATATTATTTGTTACAGTACCATGGGATAATACCATGGCTTACTAATACCAAATTTGAGATCCGTTGTCTGCATTTATTCAGGCTTTGTGGAATATAACAGTAACAACACATCATAACTGAAACCCATGGATGAGCGGCTATTGATTTCCCAGTCTCAAGGCTACACCAAAATTATGATGGAGGGAGATTATCAACTTGTTATAGACATGATCTGCAAGATTATACATGGTGCCCATATCAACTAAATATCTCACAAATGGAGACTTGAAAGACCACTCATACTAGTAGCATATATCCTTCCCTCCATTCTGACGATCATACCTAATCACATTTGGAAATGAAATCACAAATAAGTTAGCAGATCAGGGATGCGTCTTTTCAACTTCACAAACCTCCTCTTCATCGAAATCCTTTGAAAACTCTCCCCTCAAGAAAGAATGCTAGACAATAGAAAAGAAGGACAAATATCCATGATCAATCTCTTTCTATATATTCCTTCATGCTCCTTTTTTGTATCCCTCAATGTGTAATTGGCTATGTTGAAAATGATTAAATTGAAAGCACCACACAATGTAAATAATTCCTCTCCAAAATTTTGCTAACTTTGTCATCTTCTGAACATCTCAGCCATTGGGGATTCTCCTCTTTAGTGAGACAAATAGGATTGTGATCCTTTTTGCAACAAAGAATACTAGCTTGTTGATTTGCTGTTCTAGCATTGAAATCTCCCAGTAAAAGAACTTCTCCTGCGTGAAAATACACAACGATTTAATAAAATATTTTCAGGCTCATGTTTGTATTCCTCTTAGATTTTTCCATTACGTGTGGTGAATTTAAATGAATAAATTCATTTTGATTTTAGGTTCGGTGAATTTGGAACTTCAACCTTGAAATTCACCAAACTCGATGACATAACATATGAAATAGGATTTTATTGAAAAATTAATAAATCACTATTTGTAATATGATAATATTATATTTATTGAATCTAATTATTTATTGAGTATAATAATTATAATTATAAGCAATATTTTTTTATAGATTAATTAGTAATCTTATTGTATCTAATATTTAATTAATTCATCAACAAATGATTAGTAATTTAAAGAAAAAATAATTAATAATTATATTTAATATATTACTTATAAAAAAATATTAAAATGTATGACAAGTATTTTTATCATTCCATATGTGAGTCCCTTATCCCATAAATGCGAGGTCTCATACCTACTCCGCCTCCTCCTCCTTCTTATTATAACTTCTTTCATTTTGTTGTAATATATAGACACAATAATAATAATTTTATATTTCCCTTGGGGACAGCTTAATAATCAATCACCATGTTATGAAGTACTATGTAAATTGCGAGATTCAAGGTTCAAATTCCTCTGTGGGTGTTTACCCCACAAAAAATAAATTAATTATATCACGTTTTTCCTTTATGTCATATTTATATGTAAATGTAAAAAATTATACAATATATAATTAATAGCATTCTCTTTTTTTAAAACTATTTTTTTATTAAACTAATGAAGCTATAACTATCTCACAAATCCTATTAATGGTTTGTAAGTGGAAAACCAAACCACCAAAAAAACAACATGGAATCAGTCCAAAAGTAAACCAAACCAACCATTGGAAACCACTCACAAAACAATAGGGTATCAGTCCAAAATTAAACCAAACCACTTACAAAACAATAATGTATGAGTCCAAAAGTAAACCAAATCACTTCTATCCAAAAGTAAATAGTTTGAATGGACACAATTTTAAAAAATACAACGTCGTGTTCAATAAGGATGTAAATACTTAAAGTGTGATGCACATTAAAATATATAGGTTGACTATGTACTATACTACTCAAACCAACACTCAAAGGCCTAACATAACAATCTAACTAGATAAACATAGAAGCTAAATTGATAAGAAAACTGCGTGGAAGTGAAGATGCCCACCTCAATAGGGTTGGTCCACCCATGGATGCAACCACTCGAAGCCATAACATGAGATAATTGGGCTTCAATCACTTTAGATGTGTCCCCATTTCTTCCTCGTGGAGCACCACCTTGTCTAACATAAAAAAAATATCTTATTTGCATCATTCCTATCCATAATTACCATTTCCAACAAAAAATTCATTCTCCAATATAAATCTATGGTCAACAGGTACTAATTCTGTCTACCACAAGTATAATGCCTTAGGTTAGGTACCCACTCTACAATATCACTTAAAATTGAAGAGTCATAAATATAGTCTAACTCAAACTCAATATTTCCATAGAATTCTTGTAGTTATTCCTGGACCACCATAGTAATGGCCGAAGTGTCCTCAGACACGTAATTTTATTAATCAGAAAAACAATTACATTTGGAATTATGCAAGAATTTACACCTGAACAACAAAAACACTCTTGCAATGAGCTATTTATATGCTCAATGTCCTAACTTCCACTAATTATGGATCACTTATTAAGTAACAAGTGTCCACTTATGTTAAATACTATTCCAAATAACTAGCTAACAAAAAGGCCTAAGATACGCCACATTTTGAGAGTCATATCTTGTTACAAAAATATGCTAATTCTAAATGTCTCCATAAAATAATTCAATATTCTAGAATAATAATTATTAATTTAATATCTTAAATTAATAATTATTTTATTCAAACTTTATAACCTATGATAATATTTATTTTTGGATCATCTAGCATTCCCCCCTATGATCCAAAGATACATTGCAACAGATACCAAGTTCATCCCTGAACTTAGTAAATTTTATTCTGCCAAGAGGTTTTGTGAAAATGTCGGAGGTTTTATCTTCTGAAGGACAATAAATTGGCTTGATGACATCCTTTGCAATGAGTGATATGATATGATGATACTTGGTGTCCACATTCTTTGTCTTTGAATAGCTTGATTAGGCGTAGCTTCATCCTTTGGTGGGTGTGTGGATAATGAGCTCAAGCTGTGGGAGGAGTCAGAATCTTGTAAAAGCAGCAGCCAAACAATCTCATCTTGCTTCCCATCTTTTAAAATGTACTACTTCTTGAAGAAGTGGCCAATAGCTTTCTCTTCTTTCTTATCGAGTGCAGGCCGCCCATGTTAATTCAGTAACAAAGTTGGTACCACCTTTATCTCGATACAGAAAAATTCGTATATGGAAAATCCTAAAATTTCAAATTTTTAGTCTTTTTGTAAAGAAGACCAAAATATTTTGTTCCTTGGATATATCGAAGAACTCTTTTGGCTGCATTCCAGTGGCTGTCTAGTGGTTCCTGCATAAAACGTGAAAGAATAATGACTGCATAAGATAGATTAGGACGAGTGGTTGTTAAATAAATCAAGCTGCCAATCATCTGTCTGTAAGTAGTGCTGTCCACCTTTTCCCCCCCTTCAAATTTTGAAAGTTTCAAGTTTTGTTCCATAGGGGTAAGGACAGGCTTGCAATCCTGCATTCCAAATCGCCGAAGAATTTCTGTTGCATATTTACTCTGAGAAATGAAGATCTGATGTGGACGTTGGAATACTTCAACACCAAGATAGTAGTGAAGTAGTCCCAAATCTGTCATCTTAAAACTTGCATGTAACTCCTTTTTCACCTATTCAATGTGATCATCATTGTTGCCTGTGATGATCAAATCATTGACATACATAATCAAAATCACCAGATTTTTACCTTGTTGGCATATATACAAGGTATCATCAGATTCACTGTGATGAAAACCAACTTGGCAAAGGTATTCATCCATTTTGGCATACCAAGCTCGGGGAGCTTGTTTTAACCCATATAAAGCCTTTATCAGTTTGCAGACTTTATGTTCTTGTCCATCAATTTCAAAATTTGGTGGTTGAGTCATGTACACTTCTTCCTGTAAATATCCATTGAGAAAAGCACTTTTTACATCCATTTGATGAAATTTCCATCCTTGTTGAGCTGCGAAGGAAACTGTGAGGCGGATGGTGTTCCATTTAGCTGTAGGAGCAAACGTTTCCTCATAATCTATCCCTTCCTGCTGCGCAAAACCTTTAGCAACAAGTCTTGCTTTATACTTGTCATTATCACCATTTTTCTTGTACTTAATTTGATAAACCCATTTTCATCCAATAGGTTTAACATGCTGAGGACAATCAACAAATTTCCAAGTGTTGTTGTCTTGAACTGCCTGATATTCATCAACCATTGCCTGTTGCCATGCTTTATGTTTTACTGCCTCTTGATAAGAAGAAGGTTCAATAAAATCATTTGCTATCAAAGCAAAATTGCCTTCATTTTGTTTTGATCCCCTTGTACCGGTTTTATTCTGTTCATTAGGCCTTACATCTTTCAAAAGTTGAACCGCCCATTTCAGCAATTGATGTTCACTGGTTTGGGCTTGTGAAAATTCATCATCATTAAAAATAGGGTTGATGTAAACTAATGTCTGTTGATCAACAACAGGTTCTGGGGGCAGAGAGTCATTGTCAGAAGAACTGCCGCTGCTAGGAGAGTTGGATGAACTGCTAGAAGACCTGGATGGCGCTGATGAAGAAGATGGACTGGATAAATCATCGTCAGATGAAGGGAATTCAAGTTCATACCAACTTGGTGAATTTGGTTGACTTTGTAAATTTCCAATTCTTTTATCAGTTTTTGTTTCTAACTTTTGAAGAAGACTTTCAAATTCTTCAGCACTCTTACTCTCAGTTTCATAAAAAATCACATCTCTGCTTACAATAAATTTCCCATTCGACAAAAATCGGTACCCTTTCTTCTCATCAGAATACCCGATCATTGTGCACTTCAAACTTCGTGCATCAAGCTTAGTTCATTTTTCCTTTGGAACTAAGGCATAACAGACTCATCTGAAAACTCTGAGATGCTTAATGCGAGGTTTGAATCCAAACCATGCTTCATAAGGTGTGATTCCGTCTAAAGAAGCTATGGGAGATCTGTTTCTCAAATAGACGCAGTATGAACTACTTCAGCCCAATATGAAGGACTTAACTTTTTGAAAGTTAACATAGATCGCGCCATTCCTAACAAGGTACGATTCAGTCTTTCCACTACCCCATATTGCTGCGAAGTGTAGACATTGATAAGATGTAGTTTTATTCCATTTTCCATGCAATACTTTTTGAATTCATTTAAAGTGAATTATCCGCCATTATCAGTTCGAAGAGTGCCAATCTTCTCCTTTACTTCATTTTCAATAAGCTTACGAAAAGTTTTGAAATTTTCAAATGCTTCT
This sequence comes from Pinus albicaulis, assembly GCA_034641835.2. Taxonomy (NCBI): domain Eukaryota; kingdom Viridiplantae; phylum Streptophyta; class Pinopsida; order Pinales; family Pinaceae; genus Pinus; species Pinus albicaulis. Next base: position 48,529,373 of record CM076572.1, read on the forward strand.
GACTTTTGCTTCAAGAAATATACCCAGGTCATCCTGCTAAAATCGTCAATAAAAAGTAAAAAATATCTGTAACTTCCAAGTGAAGTTGGGAAGGGTCCACAAATATCATTGTGAACCAACTGCAAATTCCTGTCTGCTCGCCAGGAACTGGTGGGAAAAGTCTCTCGATGTTGTTTTCCAAAAATTCAAGATTCACACTTTGCATTTTCCCTTTTGAAGGTTGGAAGTCCTTTAACCATGCCCTGTTTTTGTAGCTGAGAGAGACTGTCAAAGTTGAGATGGCCATATCTGACATGACATAATCTAATTGGTGAAATATCTGTACTTTCTGCGCCTGCAAAGTCAGAATGTCTTGGAATAACTGTCCCTTTCATCCTTAACAATTTTCCATCTTCATAACCTGTCATTACTGTTTGCATGTTTTATTTGACTGAGTTGATTTTAACTAAGCCATATTCCATAATCACTGTATGCCCTGCTTGGCGAATTGTGACTAAGGACAACAAATTTTGCTTGAATGTTGGGACATATCATACATTAGAAATAATTCTTTCTCCAATGCCTGGTTAAAAAACATTAACTACACCTTTGCCTGAAGGAGTATGTTTGGTTTTTTCAGCAAGATAGATTGAATTCAGATGACATTCTTTGAAACTCCAGAATAAGTCACGTCGAAATTTCATTTGTTGAGTTGCGCTTGTATCAAGAATCCATGCATCTTCATAATCACTGCGGAGAAAGCTTGAAACCTGTAAAGCTGTTGCTTCTGTGTCTATGAAAACATATTGAGAACTATCAGGATCATATTCATCATTTGCAAACTGTGCTGAGTTTGGATGAAACTTAGAAATTTTCTCAATCAAAGTTCTACAATCTGCTGCATAATGACCAACTCTATTACATCGCCTGCAAACAATTTGACTCAAATCGATGCCTCTTCCCTAAGACTGTCCTCTGCCTTGAGACTATCCTTGGCCTCTGCTTTGTCCTCTGTTTTGAGTTTGTCCTCTTCCTAGACTTTGTCCTGTGCCTTGATGATATCCTCTGTTTTGATTGTTGCCTCTGCCTTGAAAATTGTTTCTGCCTGAATTGGAGCCTCTTTTGGAGATTTTTCCTCTGTGTTGACTGCGACCACGACCTTGCGCTTCTTGATTTGGATTGAAATTACCTCTTCCTTTGTTTCTGAAACTGTCAGCTGAGGAGTTTCTTGAACTAGCTTCGGTGAGGAAGACATCTTCCCCAATCTGCTTCTTCTTCCCGAAATTTTTATCATGTTGTGCTAACATGTCACTCATTTCATCAAATTTGATCTTCTCCAACTTTCCAGTGACTTGAAAAGTTTCCAAAAAATGAGTATATGATGATGGCAATATAGCAATTAAAATTGTAGTTAAGAAGCTTTCATCAATAGCTTGAAAGCCAGCATTGATGATTTCTTGCTTAATGTTTTTAAGTCATGAAATGTACTCAAGGACATCACCACCTTCAGTTAATTTCTGTTGAAGCAATTTTAATTGAAGATCAACCTTCTTTGATTCAGGTTGTGTATCAAAGAGATCTTTGAATGTATGTAAAGCAGCCCATGCATCTAAAGAATTCTCAATGTGTATGTACATTTCATTACTAACTCAAGCTTTTATAAGAGCTAATGCCTTGGCATCTTTTATTTCCCATTTTGCAAGTGAAGCTGGATCTGTTGGTTTATTTGGCTTAATGTTGCCATCACAAATGCCATGCCATAATTCATTAAAAATAAGAGTGCTTTCAATTAGACGTCTCCATGTCTTATAGGATTTCACTCCTTCTAGTTTACCAGTTTCAGAGAACAGATTAATTAATTTTGACATTGGAGTGTTGAAGCAGTGCACCAAAGGAATCAAGCACAAAAAATTGAGCAACTCGTCATGCCACGACAAACGCCACACAAAAAACGATCTATCAGGGCTTGGCCTTGACCCTCGTATAGTCGTTGAAACAGGAGAAAAATGACTGAGCTTTGCACTTGGCTCTAGTCAATTTCTCAAATATTTACAAGGTAACTTTCAAAATTTGACTTTTACAATGATGCTCTTGCAAAATCTGGTAAAAAAAATGCTACCCCCCCTCAAAGTAAAATTACTTTGAGTCACACTTATCTCTCTAGAAACAAATTACAAAGAAAATCTCCTTATTACTCCAAAAAAAAAACATTACATAAAATATATATACCTTATCACTCCATTACAAAAATTTACTTTACTAACTCTTTTAAATTTCCACTTTTAAATTTCTTTTAAACTCCTATTTCAAATAATGGCATTATTTTAAACTCCTAAAAAGAATTTGAAATTGAAAATTATCTTCATAAATGTGCTCACAGCAAACTACATTTAGACATATAAGAGCACAATTCTCTTTGGCTATAGATGAAGACGTGCATTTCCATCCCCACAGACCATTCTCAATATCTTCGTATAATCCATCTCAAGTTAGGCGCAGTTTGCAAAGTTTGAATGGGTAACTTTGATAGTCGAAATTGGCCATGTACCAAAATCTATACCGCTGCAATTTTTACAATGATTCGATACCAAAACTATCGATTACGACTGAAACACAATCTCTTCAAAGCTCGATTACGACTGAAACCGATGCAATTTTTCTCCAGCAGCTTTCACATGTATCTAGGCACGATCCTATAGTGACAGTTTCAATCACAAAAAACTGAATAGCTCACAGCTCGACCGCTTGATACACAGAACCAAAATAAGGATTAAATAACAATGGTTTTATTTATTGCGCCTTTGTTCCTCAGAATCGAAGGAGGACTTTTCTATTTACCACACCTTTGTTTCTATTTACTGTTCAACGGTTTTATTTATTGGAATTAAATAACGACTGTTCTATTTACCGCACCTTTGTTTCTCAGGCAGAGAGGTAGGAGCAACCGCATTGAAGATATGAAGTTGTAGTAGCGTTGGCTGACTGATTGTCAATTTCCATCCTCTAATAAACTGAAGGTTGCTGCAAACTGTGATTATTTACGTGGATGTTTACTTTTGTAGCCCCGTTGAAACTTGGTACCTGGCTTGCCTGATTCGAATCCAAGTCCATCGTCTTCTATGGATCTCGGTAACTTGAATCCATCTCTATCTTCTAATATAACTTCTGAGTTCTCGTCTATGCTTGAATCCACTTCACAGAATTCGATGAATGTGGGAATGGAGATGAGTGCAGCGATGCCTCCTCAACCACACGCTGTTCAACAAGCTAGCTTAATCTGCTTGGTTGCTGTAGCCAAATCCTCATCAGGTGCATTAAAATACAGATTTGCAGAAAAGTCACACAAATTTTGCATTTTTTCTTGATAAAAATGATTTTATAATTTACAAATCTAAAATCAATAATAAAATTTCTGTTCTTTTAAAAAAACTTGACAAATTCCATACCAATTATTTGCTGATCAATTCAATGGAGTTTTCCAAGAACTTGTAGAGCTGGAATCTCCTCCTCTCATCTACTGCAGCATTACCGTAGCTCCGATACCACAATAATGGTCGAAGTGTCCTCAGACACGTAATTTTATTAATCAGAAAAACAATTACATTTGGAATTATGCAAGAGTTTACACCCGAACAACAAAAACACTCTTGCAATGAGCTATTTATATGCTCAATGTCCTAACTTCCACTAATTATGGATCACTTATTAAATAACAAGTGTCCACTTATGTTAAATACTATTCCAAATAACTAGCTAACAAAAAGGCCTAAGATACGACACATTTGGAGAGTCATATCTTGTTACAACAATATGCTAATTCTAAATGTCTCCATAAAATAATTCAATATTCTAGAATAATAATTATTAATTTAATATCTTAAATTAATAATTATTTTATTCAAACTTTATAACCTATGATAATATTTATTTTTGGATCATCTAACACATAGGGATTTTCTATTTGAAAATGCAAGCTAAAGAATTGGCTCTAGACTGGGCATGAGATTCTCTCAACCCTTCACAACTATGACTACCTCATATACAAATTTCCCTTCATTGAACCGTGTTTGCAAACCTAGGTGGCCAAACTAGAATCTCACACTATAGAATGTGCTAAAAAATAGAGAGCAGAAGATGAGGGAGGGAATGGAAAATTCTCTCCTACTCACAGTGTTGATGGCAAGACAAAGGAAGCCTACATAGAAACAACTGCAATGAAGGAAAAAGAAGAAAATACAACATTGCTAATAACATACATGAAGCCAAAATCTGATGGAGGATGAGGGTAATGAATATCTAAGACTAGGAAAACATAAAAAATGATGGAGAATGAATCATGTCCATAGTCATCCTAGTACCCTTGCATGCAAACAATAATATCATATTACAGATGAGCACCTTATTACACACACTCCACTACATTAACAAAAGTTTGGCACTAATATCAACTAGATGTCACGCCACCCTTTCTCATTGCATGAAGTGAAAATGCCCTTATCTCATGCCATCTCAACCTATTAGAGAAATTCATAATATTAAATATTAAAATAAATAATAAAAAATCATTTAAATGTAAAATGAAGAAGAGAACAAGAAACATTAAATAGTTAAATAATTGTACAATTTCTTTGTCAATTTTTTGTATTTCTTAATAACAATAATTTATTTAAAACCCATTTTTATTTTTTAAATTCATTTTTTATGATATTTTGTTAACAATATATTTATGATTTTTATATAATGATTTATTGATTCAAAATTTAAGGAGAAATTATGGGGAAATAATGAGCAGGAGGGAAAAAAGAAACTAGGTGATAACATTGCAAAGATTAAAACTATTTTTATGAGCTTCATAGTGAAACTCGACATTGGTCAATTCCCAAAATACCATGGGATAAAAGTGTCATTTGTGATCCTAGGAGTGTTGAAGATGAAAATAAATTTCTCTTATTTTCATGAGCTTCATAGTGAAACTCAACATTGGTCAATTCCCAAAATACCATGGGATAAAAGTGTCATTTGTGATCCTAGGAGTGTTGAAGATGAAAATAAATTTCTCTTAGATTCTCCATCTTATACTAACTTTCAATCTAATTTTCAAAATACTAGTCACACTACCAACCTCCATCTTTTAATTCAACAAAACTATGGTGATTTAGAACTAGTTCTCTCACTTCTTTTTTAGCATAGAAATAAAATGTTAAGGAATTATAATTAATATCCTATCTTATTAAGGTCAGGTAGACCATATATATCGTTAATCATCATCATTGTCATAATTTTAGGATTTTTAAGAATTTTTTTTTCTTTGAGGAGTGGTCTATAGCCTACAATGGAGAAGGTGTTGTAGGAATCTTAAAAAAAAAGAAAAAAAAAAGAGAAGACATAATGTGATCTCAATTAAAAAATTAATAAAAATAAAAAATAAAATAGTACCTGTATTTAATTCAATTTGTTATATAATATTTTTATTTTTATTAATAAATTTACAATATTTTTTTTTCTCCAAAAAAATCATAATATACACATCACATTAAAATAAATGTAAATAATGTCTAGGAGGTCTTGGAATTGAGTTGATATATATTAAACATAATGAAGATGTAGTCCTACCAAACTTAAGAGTGAAAAATACAATGTGTCATTTTTCATTATTTAAATTGTATTTTTGAATGCTAAATAGAGTATACATAGGACCAAGTAAAACTTTTAACCATAAAAACTTATTTTTTTTCTATATATAGATATATATGAAGTTGATATCAACAAAAATTAGTTAATATAGATATTCAAATAGTTTATTTAAATCTCCCGTTGAAATATTTTTGAAAATTATAAGATTTAAAGGTCTTATTCACACATTTTTTAAACTATAGCCGACATTAATTTTCTATTTAGAACCTAATTTTTATTTTAAAGGGCATGGATGGATGAACAAACTTACACATCCCTTCATACTGGGTTGTAGAGAGGACTTACACATCCCCTCATTCTGGGCTCACATCCCGTCATACTGAGTTGTAGAGAGGACTTACACATCCCCTCATATTGGGCTGTAGAGAGGACTTACACATCCCCTCATATTGGGTTGTATAGGCTTAATGATCAATATTGGACTCTATCTAGCCTAGTATCATAGAGATGTTGTAATGTAATGTTTAACATTTGACTAAGTTAAATTACATAAAAATAAATAAATAAATTAAACTAAATTAAATTAAATTAAAAGACTAATGTAATGTAAACATTTTAATTTAGTCAAAATAAAATAAAATAGCAATTGCACCACATGTTGCAATGGAAACATCGTAAGGTTGTGGTGTTGTGGTATAGGAAAGAATAGCATATAAGAAAGAAGAGGTAATAGGAACTTTCTCGGCTCCAACTGATCCTCCACAATAAGAGGTGGAGAATAATGTTTACTAGAACTCAAATCAAAATATACATTTTGGGTAATTGATGTGGAACAAATTCTTTGTTATTAATTGCATGTAAGATGTGTTTTTTCATAATGGATGAGACATTTTGGCCAAAGTACTCAAGACCTCTATATGACGAAATCTGCATGTTTATTTTTTTCTGCATGAAGGATGCACTTGGTTTTTATGACCAAGTTGGGTAGAATTCACCCTTCCACAAAATTATTTTCTTCTATCACATTCACAATGTGGAATTCCTCTGATACTACTCCTAGAACTCTAACTCTCCTCTACAACTAGAATTATTTAACAGAATAAAAACCTATCACTATGACATGTTGTACTTCATAAGAGACTAATAAGAAGGTTAAGTATGGTAAATCCACCTTCACCTGTCATTTGAACATAGAGCATAGAGTTATCTTGATCGTCAATTTTATGGATAAGAGAGATTTGTGCCCTTTTTAACCCTTGGGGATAATCAATTAATCTCAGTTTAGATAATTTATATTAATAAATTATCTACAATCATATTTCCATAGTTCCTCTTTGAACGACCAATAGTCCACTTCTTTGGAACTTTTCATCTCAGCCAGAATAACAAACATCATGAAGACCCAAAAGTAAGAAGAAAAAATCAGCTCATAATTAGGGAATCTAGTGACTTCTTTAAGGATCATAATTCAAGACTTTAGTGGCTTTTAAAGATCATTTATTTTCCCATCAAATAAAAAGCAACAATCAAATTTTGTAGTGACAATAATGGGAACAAATTTTAAATGTAATAACTCCCTTCCCTAGTGATAGTACATTTTTGTTTTGAAATTAAATTATTTTTCGGATCTTTTAAATAATAGATTCCTCCCCGAGTGACCCTTTAAAGATACCTTTTTTTTCAAATGATTGCAATAGGTAAGTGTCTTTTGTCTAGTATTTTATGATTCATTGAATTTAAGGGCAGAGGTAAAGGGACTACTAGACAAAAAAGAGCAGAGTGAATGAATGTCAAATGAAAATAAAATTGAGGAATTCTCTTCTGATTTTCTCATGTGGGTCTTCTTCAATTGATGAGGTAGTAGGAACTTTCTCATGTAGAATAAGAGGCAGAGAATTATGTTGAGTGAACTACTACTCATGTAACTTTAACTCCTCCTTAGAATTGGAATGTTTCTCTTCCCATAACTCTATCTCGGGTTATAATTCTAGCTTTCTCTTGTTTATGAATCAATTGTCTCTATATCACTATTGTCTGTCTCTTTTAACCCTAGCTTTCTCTTGTTTATGAATAAATTGTCTCTATATCACTATTGTATGTGTCTTTTTGAGCACTTGCTTGAATTAGTGAGATAATGTAGCTCATCCAGATTCCAAAATTCTTGAGTAACCCATTTTCTGAAGAGTCCTCTTCTGTTTTTAATTCTGCTATTTGGTCCTCCATAGCCTTGTCAACGTCATTTCCTTCTAAAGAATCATACATTCTTGATAAGTATCCATTGTCCTGCTTTTCTTCTTCCATATACTTCAAATCTAAATGAATGGAACATGAGATAAGCTTCGTGACATTTTCCAAATTCCAAGATTTTTCATTGCACTTCTCATGTGTATCAGGGAAAATGGATCAAGAACCATACATTCAACGTTATGCCTTTTTAGGGCTCGTTATAAGGTTGGAAGCATCTCGTCACCATGTCTCATTTCTTCTGTATAGTTGACTTTGATACAAACAAACAATTGTTACCTACCCCTTTAAAGGTAATTTTAGTGTTATTTAAGAAATAGAATTATGAATATTTATCATTATTGCTCAAGATAAATCATGTCCTCTGAAATAATTTGGAAATTTAAAAAAGATCAAATATCATAAAAAAATTCATTATTAATTTAATTTTTTATATATTAAGAAGTAATACTCATGAATTATAAAACAGTTGTAACATAAATAATATATAACAAAAAAAACCATGTATTTTTGGAATAATAAAATAGTTATAATAAAAATAACATAGAACAAAAAAATTATGTATATTTGGATGTATGAAAATTTAGATACATTTTATTAAGTAAAATTTTAAAAGAATAATGGTTATAAACATTTAAAAATAAATTTATTAAATAATTAGTTTAGATCCAGAGTTAAGATTGATTTAGGCCATCTTAGTTCCCCCCTATAAAGAAACTACATTCCACATGAATACCATGAGTCAATACCATGGGTTGTATTTATAGTTTATCATTATTTTATTTTATTATTTTTATTAAAAAAATTGAGGTTAAAATCTAACAAATTTTTAATAACAACATTTTAACTTAAAATTCACCAAAACCTAAATCTAATCTAACTTATTAAAAAGAAAAAAACTAACATTATAAAAAATCATATATAAAAATATTTACTTGATCTAATGGCCTAAAACGTTTCAATCATCTAACATTGGATCCAATGGCTCAAACATGGACACAGTGGTAGCTAGGGGAGTTGTTTTCAAATAGTGACACCTTACAACATAAAATAAATAAATAAATAAAAATCCTATAAAAATAAAAATAAAAACAACATAGGTATTGATGTGTAATGTTCATGTGTAATATCACCTATTTAAAAGGGGGAATTAAACTAGCCTAAATCGAGATGGATCTAGATTGTAACTATGATATTTCAAACATATAATTAATAAACATATAAAAACTTAATAAATTTAATTAACAAAAACATAATTAAATATAATAATATTTTTATATATAGAAATATGTTTAATATATATATGTGTGTGTGTCACATTAAAAAATTAAATTGAAAAAATTATAAAATATATCTTCATACAACAGAAAAAATATCATAACTTAGTGGTCAAACTAGTAGTGAGGACAATTATCACTAGTTGCTATCATAACTCAGTGGTCAAACTAGTAGTGAGGACAACTATCACTAGTTGCTAGTTGCTATTAGCTAATGCGGACTAACTCATTGCCATTATTCATGGAAAACTCATGCCACGAATTAATTCAAGGAAAAACCATGCCACATGGAATTACTTGTTCTTGTTCAATAAGGGGGCATGCTTTTGCCTTTGGATTTTGGGTCATGCTTTTGCTTTTGGATTTTGGGTCTTTATCCTTTCCTTTCCTTAGGTTTTAGGAAGACAAGCTCTTAGCCCAACAAAATTAGTTTATAAAACATATCAAAGAAAGAAATGTGAAATTTATATAAATACAAATAGTATTATTAAAAACCAACACAAAATGATCTTAATTTTGGATTAAAAACCAACACAGAAAGGCATACATAGGGGCCAGTATTTCTTGGACAACCGAAATTCTTATTGCTCAACTAAGAACTAATTCTCATCAACTCAGGTGGGTGCGAGAAAATTCCAAAAGAAGTGTGGGAGGAAAGAGTATGTATTATTTTCTCTGCCACAAAAGTGTAAATAGAAAAACATTTCATTTTATAATGGGAGGACTTAAAAGGCATCATGGTAATTTATGTATTCTTGCAGCTAGCTCTTGGGGATAATCTATTCGTGGGGATAATATATTTAGTTAGGGGTTTGTGTAGAAGGTGGGAGCGTTTATTGTGAGACTTCATAGGAAAATGACTAAATACAAGAGCCAAATGGATAAGCAATCTATCCTATGGGCTACCTTTAGTCTCTGCATGGACATTAAAATAATTTCTTTCTTCTTTCTTCTTTCAACATTCAAGGATCAAAACATGAAGAAGTATTTACATCTCTAGAGTTTTGATTCCTTTCCATGATTCTTGATAAGAATTAAGATAAATCTTTATTGATTCATATAATTAAAAAAATGATTTAAAATGATTTCTTTATTTTTCATTTTAAACACGACTTAGATTTAAAAGGGCCAGCAAACATCAATACTTTTACAAATCACTCTTTTAATTTTTAGAAGAAGTTGTTTATTTGAAACATATTTTAATTTTTAAAAGAAGTTGTTTATTTGAAACATATTTTAATGATAATAAAGGCTTAAGACAATCACATAATATATGTATTTACATTAATTTTCACTTATTTAATAATTTACTTTTAATTCTATAATTATGTTAATAATAAATTTATAAAAAATTAATGCGTTTTATCTATTTATTATTATAATAATAAATCATAATGAGTTAACTGAGATTATTTAATAATTTACTTTTATTAATTACTTTTAATTCTATAATTATGTTAATAATAAATTTATAAAAATTTAATGTGTTTTATCTATTTATTATAATAATAATAAATCATAATGAGTTAACTGAGATTGTAAGATTTTTATTGTTGGGATATAAATTTATAGAACTTAATAAAAAACATATATTTTTAATTATTAAACTTACTCAAATTATAAATGATTAAGTTCATTGCTTCGAGAGAGGCGCATTCTACAGTTTAGTATGACCTCGATGTATAAGTATGTCGAAAGCCAAAATAAAAAAGTAAAAATAAAAATAAAAAATAAATCTAAATAATGTCAACTTAAAGAATAACTTACACAACCATATAAATAAACAATTAAAAATAAATTTAAGAAGATATAAATTTAAAATATGAAGAGTTTTAAGAACACTGAAAAAAGAGATATGGTAAATAAATAAAAATATAAATAAATTAGAGGTATGACAAATAAATAAAACCTCCTTTTTTGCTTACTCGGGAGGTATGGTAAATAAATAAAAATATAAATAAACTATAGGTATGGTAAATAAATAAACCTCTTTAAATTTACTCCATAAACCACTTTATATTTACAAAAACTCAAAAACTAGGTTTTATTTAGGTGAATCCTATGGGCCAAATACCATGGGACAAATTATTATTAATAACATGGACCAAATACCATGGGCCAAATACTATATTTATAAAGAGGTATAAAAAGGTAAGGTAAATAAATAAAAATATATCAAATAGGTGTAAAAATCAACATGTAATTATATATGAAGCATATGAACCAAATTAATAATAATAGCATGCAAAAAAAACATTATTAATATTAAAATATTATATTAATATTATTATTATTAAATCTAATTTTCATATTAATATATTATAATATGAAGGACGAGAGAGAGGACTTGAGAGAGAGGAAGAGAGTGAGGGGGAAGTGAGAGGATTTTAGGGGATGAGAGGGAGAGAGAGAGTGAGTGATGGGGTAAGAGATAGGGAGGTAGGAGAGAAAGGGAGAGAGAGGAAGGAAAAGAGAGGGGACTTGAGAGAGAGGAGGAGAGAGGGAGGGTATAGGAGGAGAGAGGGAGGGAAGAAGAAATACCTAGAGAGTGACAAGTGGAGAGAGAGAGGGAGTGACAAGGGAGATATGGAGATAGAGTGTGTATGTTTTGGGGTGAGATAAAGACACAAAGAGGAGAGATGGAGAGAAGAAGAGAGAGAGAGAGGCATATATTAACAAAGATGGAAGGTGAAGATAGAGAGAGAGAGAGAGAGAGAGAGGTGGAAGAGAAAGGAAGAGAGGGAGTGGAGAGAGGAAGGGAAAGAGAGATGGAGATGGAGGGGGAGAGAGAGGGAGGTAAGAAGAAATACATAGAGAGTGAATACTAGAGAGAGAGAGAGAGAGAGAGAGAGAGGGAGTGATAAGGAAGATGGAGAGAGAGGGAGAGAGGATAACAAGAGGGAAGAGGGATAGAAGAGGGGGAGAGGGAGGGAAGGGGAAGAGAGAGAGAGCGAGGGAGAGGAGGAGGGAGTGATAGATTGATTTCTAGATGGAAGTTGAAGAGAAATAAGAGATATATAAAGACGAGGAGGGAGGGACAAAGAGATTGATAAATATGGAGTGAGAGAGTGTGTGTGTTTGTGGGGGTGAGATAAAGAGACAAAGAAGGAGATATGGAGGGATATATAGATATATATCTAGGGGGGAGAGAGGGAAGAATATTTATTACAATAGATGCATTGATTTCAATGTAGATGGTGATTTCTAGTCCTATTTGATTTCTTGAACTATATGCATTGATTTTAGTGTAGATTTTGATTTCTAATGATATTTGATTACTTGCACTAGATGCATTGATTTCCATGTAGATGATTTCTAACCTCGTTTGATTGCTTGCAGTAAATGCATTGATTTCAGTGTAGATGATGATTTCTTGTACTAAATGCATTAATTTCAATGTAGATGTTGATTTCTAATTATATTTGATTGCTTACACTAGATGCATTGATTTCAATATATATGATTTCTAATCCTATTTGATTGCTTGCACTAAATGCATTGATTTCAATGTAGAGGTGGTTTATAATCCTATTTGGTTGTTTGCACTAGATGCATTGATTTTAGTGTATCTTATTTGCTCACTTGCATTAGATGCATTGATTTGAGTGTAGATGTTGATTTCTAATCATATTTGATTACTTGCATTATATGCATTGATTTCAGTGTAGATATTGTTTTCTAATTTTATTTGATATTTTGCATTAGATGCATTGATTTTAGTGTATATGTTGATTTCTGATTTGATGTAATTGGATGTATAATAGTACATTAATTTTAAAGTCATTGGATTAATAGTGTGCATTGATTTCAGTGTAAGCACAAAAAAATATTGACATTGTAATTTTTTTTTTTGTGTTATAGTAATTAAACCTAATAATATTGAAGAGCAAGAGAGAAAATGTATGATGTTTACTACAACAACAAATATTTAAATAGTTTATGATTTCAAATGTCTTTTTTCATATAATCGACATGAAAAGATTACAAAAGTTATGATTTCAAATGGATTATATGAAAAGATGACAAAACTAACAAGGGTGACAATAAGAATAGTAGAAGAAAATAGTTCAAAATTGATCACAATGAACACTATTTGTAATTTAGTACATTCTTATTATTCACATTTTCTATCATTCAATATTATTACATTGTCACTTTGCATTCAAAACTTTCATTTCATCATTTTTCACCATTCAAGTTATTTTACAATATTTATCATGTCAACAAACTGAGGTAACTAAGAAAATTTAAAATTAAAATGACTCGATAAATCTCAAACATATTTAGCATATTTAAAATGGTTATATTAATATTAGATGTATTTACATATTATTGATAAAATTAATCATATGTTCTCATATTATCAATATGGTTGCAGAAGAATGAAACCAGCCTAGATCCATCTTAACTCCGGATATATCAAGGGCTGAGAGGGATCAAATCTCTTGAGGTACAAACTTTTCCAAGATTTGATCTCTCTGAACTTGATAGATAAAATGGTTTTAAACTGATAATAAATCAATAAAAATTATAATTATAATTTTATAAAAAAACTTAACATATTTTTTTTAATCAAACTATTATTATATCATAGTGAACCATTGGATAAGAGGATTCCACACATAAAACTGTAAAGATGAAGATAACATCATTAGGAGTTAGAATCTTTGACTATGTTTTGATAAATATTTGATTTTATCTTCACTTTCCCTGAGACAGATGGAAAAATTGTTTAATCTTATCATATAGTTTATTAATTTTATTTCATTTGTGGGATTTAAATAGGCATGGATGATACTTCGAAATTCAGTTGAATAGCAATAAGGTCAGTGAAAAAATTCTCAGAAAAACTAGAATTGATGGATAAAAAACCTGGATTATTAAAGACATATGCTTTCTTTTTTCAGAGAGAAAAAAACGCTGATATATTATAACAATAATCAGATCATTGGTCCAATATTAAAGACATATGCTTTCACATACATTTTATTTTTCGCTTTCTCTTCTGTCGCGGCTAGGCTGTAAAGTACTGAATTCTGTCAGTGCAATAATGCAGTTCTTGCAAAATCTTTGTCATTATGTGGATATGCTGATCAATTATTTTCGTAGTTTGGACAGCGCTACAAACATACAAAATCATTGTTCATAATTTTGTAGAAGTTATTTCCAACGAAACAACGCTAAAAACAAGTAATAAAAGACTGGACTGTAGAGAATTGTTCAATTATTTTGCAATGGTATCTCATTGAGACCGCTAAAAACAAGTGAGTAAAATATTTTTTCATAATATTTTTATTACTTACCTCATGATTGATCAACCATTTTCTGATCATATTTCAATGAATTTTAAATAAAATTCAAAAAAAAATTCAAAATTAATTTAAGACTAGATGGATTCATTTTCTTTGATGAAATTTGAACCTGAAATTAAATAGAGATTAAATTTCATATAACTTCCTAGTCTATACATCATGAATATGGGACCACTTTCTTTAAATTAGTTAAACTGAATAATTAATATTATTTAGAGATTTGTGGTTCTCTAAATATTTTTTATTTTGGAGTTTTTCTGGAACTTACCGAAATTATTTTTGGTCAATTTTTTATTTTTTATTCTCTGAAATGTATTTTAAATTGCATATATAGATTCAACACACTTACATTAGGATTGTGGAGAGTTCACAACTCAAACTTGTTTACCATTCCAAGAAAAAAATATCACTAAAAAAATTCCAACATTTAAATTAGTTAAATTGAATAATTAATATTATTTAGAGATTTGGGGTTGTCTAAATATTTTTTATTTTGGAGTTTTTGTTGGAATTTATAGAAATTATTTTTGGTCAAGTCTTTATTTTTTATTCTCTGAAATGTATTTTAAATTGCATATATGGATTCAGCATGCTTACACTAAGATTGTGGAGAGTTCAAAACTTAAACTTGTTTACCATTCCAAGCAAAAAATATCACTAAAAAAATTCCAAAACTTGTAACACAGAGTAAGACTATTATAAATAATAATACCTTGTTTACCATTCCAAGCAAAAAATATCACTAAAAGAATTCCAAAACTTGTAACACATAGAGTAAGACTATTATAAATAATAATACTAATTAATTATATATAGTCTAAATTTACTTACTTTTAATTTTTTTATTTTGTAAGTTTGGTAGTACCTTCATTTTTTACTTTTTGTTTTTCCCTACTTACCTTTAATTTTAGAATGCAATATACTTTTTTTTAAATGTACATAAACAATAAAGTGAATTATTGGCGCAGCTATTTGAGTGCTAAGTTAAGGCAGTTGCAATGCTTAATAATGAACTAAGTGAATAATAATTGTTTAAAAAGTAGTTGTACACTCAAACTCAACATGGAATGCAAATGGAAAAAAAATATTATATATATTAAATATGATATAATTGATTAGTTCATACTTTATGAATATGAGACCAAACAAATTAATTAATTTATTATTTTAGATAATTAATATTATTTAGACATTAGGGTTGTCTAACTATTTTACATTTCTAGTTTTGTTTGGAATTCAACCAAAGAAATTTTGGTAAAATATTAAAAAGTACGGTAAAATATTAAAAAGTACATACACAATAAAGTGAATAGTAATAAAGTAGTTACAATGTTTAATAATGAAAAAGGTGTATAATAATGGTTTTAAAAATGTAGTTCCTTACTCAATATAGAATGAAAATGCTCAAAAAAATATTAATTACAAGAAATTATAATTATATATATAGATAGGAATATTTCTAAAATGTTTAAGAAAAAATATATTTCAATATTAATTTTATGTATGTATTTATGAGAAAAAAGTAATTTCACTTTTTTTTATTACACAATATGTGCTTTTGTGTATTATGGAGTTTATGCTTAACATTTAAAAAAAATATTTAAATGTAAGCCATAAATAAAGTATTTTGTGAGTTAAATATTTCAATATCAATTATATGTAATATTAAAAGAGCAATCACTGAAAGAGTTTTAAATAAATAGTTATTGGGTCTATTGTTAAGACACTTCTTGATGATATGGTCACTAGGCACGCTTTCTACATCTCAAAATGAAGGAGATGTATAAATAAATGTATTGTTTTTAAAGGTAAATAAATATTAGTGATGACAAAATATTTCAAATACAATATTTTTATCCAATTTAATTAAAACAATTGGGAGTTGAATTTACACTCATATATATTATATGCATATAAAAAATAAAATTTATGATCCATAATGACCAATATCAATATATGTTTTTCATTTTAACAAGAGAAATAACTACAGGGTAGCATAGTTCCTGCCTCTATCACTAATTGATTAATTAAAGCAATATGAAATCCGCATTCCATTGTTCTTTGAGAATACTTTCCGCAATCACAATATGTAGCTATTCCCACCTCTCCACACGTTCATTGTGTAGGAATACAAAGATACGCACAATTACAGAACTCCCACATATATATTAATTTATGGAACTCTCGCACAAATATGAGTTACAAAACCACTGCACAAATATTGGCAACTTGCATTGGTTAATTATTGAATCCACTCATCACATTTTCTTTTCATTGGTCATAAGCAATGGAGCCCTGCCACCCCCGAATGCAATGGTTCACTAAAGCGCATACAACTAAAGTTTAATAGTTAATACGACAATATATAAAGACATCACAACCATTAAAGAGAAAGTTACATAAGGGTGGGAAAAGGGGGACAAGTTTGATGATCACTACCGAGCTGCCAAAGTCACATTACAACAAATCCATCCACAAAAATTATTATAATGGCACCAGATTTGTTGCTAAGGTTTTGTGTTGTTCACAGTACCCAAAAAGGGCCCAACTAAATCTTCACGTTTATCCATCACTTTTATCCATGACTTGTATTGAAGCATGAAATGAACTCCAAATTAAAGTGGAAGTTCATTGTGCAGAGGATTTACACACAATGAACTTCCGCACAATGAAATTTAAAACATTGTGTGGAAATTTATGTGTGGAGGTATTCAGTATAATGAAATTTAAAACATTGTGTAGAAATTCATGCGAGGAAATTCTTTGCATAATGAATTTCACACAATAATTTTAATATATTATTATCAATTTAAAAATAAATAGAACTAACATGGGCTCTTATAGTAGACTCCACAACTAAGTTTCAATCCGAAGGGCCATTATCCATTTTGTTGTAAGTAGTAAACTGAAAGTAAGAATGAGAAGCTCTACTCTGCCTTGTCTGAAGAGAAATGAAAAACAAACAATATGACTGCAATTGATTCTCAATTGGACCATAACTATTCCTTTTTACATTTATTAGAGAGATTATGCTTTCCATGCCTTCATAGTTTAGGCTCTCTTGACGTCCTAAATTTAAGCAAGAAATAATTAATGCAACAAATTTGCAATGGAGACATCAACGCTTTTTCATAGTGAATGTGTCAAATGGTGCACATAATGTTGGAGGAAATACGACTAATATGGAAATGGAGATGTTAATTCTCTTGCACGATGGAGGTTTCAAATGGTGCACATACAGTTGGAGGAGGCAGTGCGGGGGTGTTTTAAGCTAAAAGTGCATTATCAACAGTTTAGTCAAATAAGACAGGGTAAGCTCAAGAGGAGAAATAACATCAGGAAGGCCTGCATTTCTATTAGCATCATCAACTTCTTCTATTCAAGCTACAAATGTTGCAATGAATGTTCCATCATAGCTATAACATGAATGCTATCCTTCCCTCACTAGAATATTAGCTAAACAGGTGGCCCAACCATATAATTTCAGGTAGACCCTTGCCCTCCGTGAGCTAGAACAGGTCACAAGAGCCAGAGAAAGAAGAGCTAAGATAACTATTTTTGGATGGAAAAACCTATACGGATTAGATATAAATTTTATCGTTCTTTATTTAGCTTCAATTGAAAACTTTTACTATTTGAATTATTCTTTTTGTTTAAAGAAAGCTATACAAATACAATTAGAGAAATTAGAAAAGGGAGAAAAAGGCCTAGCTGGAATCCAACACAAGTCCTCCTCTTCTCTTGGCCATTTGAACCTGCAAAAACAATTATAACATGCATGAGAAATACAAGATACACATAGCATAGACTAATATCTCTAATCAAATAGACACAAGTATAGGAAAACAAAGATTTTTGTATTAATGAAATGTAGGAGAAGCTTACAACCCTTTTTTAGTTCTTGACAATGTAGATGTCTCCCACCAAACTTGTCCTTCCTTAGCCACAAATCAAGTCTTTAATCACAAATCAAGTATGGTAATGGATCCTTATGTAAAAAGAAACAACATCAGGGCATAGCTAAGAGTCTCCAAAAGCCAACCCAGACTCTATGAGAGGCAGTGAACTTATAGGGTAGATAGGGTAGTTTTGGTTTTTCCAATCTAAGACTTAGATATAAGCTATATGGATAATAGATAAGACATACAGAGTAATAATTTTAGTTCTCAATCAATATTAAATGGTTAAAACCACCTTAGAAGCTTTCGGAAAGAGAAGTTTTGTAACTATTTTTTATTTTCCCAAAATTCTAGAAACATTGCACTTAGAACAAAGACAACATGCGCTGACCAATGCAGTTGCTTATTTATGCAACATGCAATAATGCAGGTTGGATATAAGACATGGTGCGATGTGTCGAAAAATGAGGTTTTTAAGCTGTTAAAACCATAATTCTTGGAATTTTTGGAGAGATAATACGTAAGGCTTTGCAAAGGGATGATTACAAGGTGTCAAGGATATTGATTGACCAAATTTCCAAGCCATTAGAGTAGATGTGACAAAATGACCTATAACATATTTCCCCCTAAAGTGAAAAGTTAGAAGCAGTGGTTGAACATTGAAGTGCTTTACTTTGTGACAAGCCTAAATCAAGAAAATGTTGGTTGATATCATCATCTATTACAATACAAAATCATCATGATATTATTTTTGAGGTAGAAATACCCATACTCAACCTATAAGCCAATATTACATGTATAATAGTCAAAGTCTCGTCCACTGACAAATGGTGGACCCATGCTTGGATGATCACAACCATCAAACTTTGTGATCTTGTATGAGTCCTGAAAGTTCAACCCAGATGAATGAAACTAAATCCATGGTATTTTACCTCGTCACTTGATAGAATCAGTCTAACCATGCAAATAAATGAGTTGGATTCGAAAATGATAGACACCATCTGATTACTAGCCAATGATGTAGCCATTAACATATGCGAGAGAAACCACCGATCATATGATAATGGATCTCAAGGTAATACAGTACAATCCATGAGGCGTGAATGAATCAGATGAAGTCCAACACCACATATAATCCATCAATCGAAAGCCAATGATGAAAACCTATCGTTGATAGCGAGGAAACTTTGCCATTGAGGCCTGCAAGCTCCAAGGCACTGAAGGGAGTTTCTAACTCAACTTTATGGATAATGTGCTGATTTCAATAGGAAGCGAGCCATTGCAAGAGGGACTTGATGTATCCCCCATCAACGACACGAAAAAAAATATCAAGATTTGAGACATAATGTAATGATGCAAAGTTGGTTTAGGAGAGGCAGACATGAAGTAAGGCTTAAGGTATTGTAATAGATGTAAACTAAGGGTGGAATTTCTCTTGAACATATCAACAACACTGAACAAAGTTGTAAGCATTGAATCAAAGACCTGTTGAACCTTAAAACTGTTCCTAATTTGATACCCTTTTTCCATCATTTCTTCTTCCTTTTTTCACAAACTTATGAACTCAATCAGTGTTAATTGACATATTCCACATCAGAGAAGGCATTTAGATGATCTCTACTTTATATTATAGTGTTTCTTATTATTTAGATAAATTCTTGTAATTAGCTACAAAATGAGTGCAATTCTGTAGCTAACCTTTGTTTCTGTAGCCACTGTTATTGTTTGACAAGTTTTGAGAAGCAAATGGAGAAGCGGGTCAATTGGGTATCTCAGGAATGATCTACACTTGGATCGTATCCCACTTACCTATTTGAATTCAAGAAGGAAATATGCCTATTCGTGGTCAAATATCAGTCAAAGAACAAGATCAGCGGACGAAAGACTCTCGATTTTCTCTTACGTAGCAAGTCGAGATAGAGCCATGAAGAATTTGCTTCTAAATAGACTTCTAATTTTAGTTTTATTTTTCTATCTATAAGCGGAATTTCCTCAAACATTTAAATCAAAAACCTTTATAAATACCGGTCTATTGAAACCGGGAATAAGTTTAATTTTTGTAATAACTCATGTTACACTTTCAAACTCTATTTTTACAATAAAAAAGATCAATTCTAGATCTCTGATGCGCGCATAGTCTAAGTAGATTTTAGACTCGTTCTATTGTAGAGGGCCCCTACACTGATTGAAGGCTTTTATAGTTGTTTTTTAGTTGCTTTTCTGTCAATTTCTTAGTTTAATTTCATGTTGATTAATAGTTATATTCTCCTCAATTCATAGTTAATTTATTGTTATTTCATAATCAGATTCTTGTCAATTCGTAGTTTAAATTGCTCAATTTTTTGTAGATTAATTTCATTTCAATTAATTTTAATTGTTTTCTGAATTAGTTATTTACATTTAAAGTTGTCTTTTGAATCTTATGCTCACCTAAATCATCTCATGAATGTGACTCTTCATTTTCCAATTGGATAGATTTGTGCATTCGTTCATACAACAACCATAGGTTTTAAAATTAAACGTGCCTTGTGCAATAGATGCTCTGTCATTTCTTGCTTGCTTTGGATTTCAATTAGCATAATCATTTAGCAATAGAATTTATGCTTTCATTTCATGAATAGAATTAGATTAAATTTATCTTTCAATCATTCTTATATTTAAAACTAGGACATAGTTAGATTAGAATTGTGTTTTGAAATAGATCAAATGCTCTGTTTGTTGGCAATATGATTCTTATGTCTTAATATGTTGTCCTTGATGGCAACTCTCTGGTAAAAGATGGAGTATATGTCTTCTGAAGAAGCTCAGTAGTTTATCAGAAGAAATGTGTAATGTCTAGAAAAAGATTGGTTAATATTCATATTCATGTAGGTTCTATGTGAGGGTTTGTACAGGTCAAGTCGCGTATACACACAGATAAGAACAATCCAAGTCGCGTATGCCTTTTGCGCTCTAAAATTATGATACCAAGGGGAATTACCATGGTATTAGCCCACAATATTGAGCGTTGTATTTTCTATTTTATTCTGTCCAATAATATCATCGGAAGTAGTGTGGTTTTGGCTCATGATATTGGTAAAGACTAAAAATATATAAGGAGAAGAAGATCATAGTGCAAACATGTGCATGTGTAAGGGCTGTCATTGAATACATCTATCTAAAGTATACCTGCATGGGATGAACTCTGTTTTATTGGTAGATCTAATCTATGATGCACCCTTGGATATAATGATGGATCAGGATCTCTAGACCTGAAATGACTATGTTCTTGCATGATCTATTGAAGAGATAATTAGATCTGAGACCTGGCGTATGTTTGCTGAAGTGGAGTGAAGAAATATGGGTAAGTTCTATAGATCTGAAACATTTTGCATAATTAATATTTTACAGATCTATACGCTAGTTCATCTTGGTAAAAGTGCGTATATACGCAGCTTTGTCTCAGAAAAGGCACGTATGGAAGTTAGGGTTTTCTGTTTATTGCTGTTGTATTTTTGTTGTCTGTCAATGAAGTTTTCATGTAGATCTGGGTTGCTTGAATGTTGTATATGCTGCTAAGTTGATTATGTACAAATCTGATCAATGAGTGAGTAAATATGTTTTACGATGTCTAACTAATCAAGGGTTCTGCAATACTGAAAAGATATCTAACTGAAAGCCTTAGATCTAGATATGAGACTGACCATATTCTGAAAACAATATTCACATATCTATACTCAGGTTGGTGTAAAGGAAAGTGCGTATACATGCGGGTTCAGTAAAGCAAAGTAGCGTATGCATTTTAAGATAATGAATGTCCAGGGTTGAGTTTGATTCTGCATACTGATTCTGAAATCTGGGTTATTACCGTGTTCTAGTTACAGTGATCTCACTGTTCTGATTGAAGTATTGGGTGAAGTTTATTATTTTTGTTCTTTAAGAAGAGTTGGGTTGAAGCTGTGTGATCTAGTATGAAAATTGATGAAACGTGGTCTGCAATGGTTCTGAGGGTTGAAGCCTTCAGTATGGAAGTAGAAGCTTCCTGCCAGTAGAATCTGGTGTTCTGATTAGGGGGTTGAAGCTCCCTTCCAGTAGTGGTTGGTAAACGAGATCAGGGGGTTGTAGCTCCCTTCCAGTTGCAGCTGGAAAAAGAGAGAAGGTTGCAGCTTTCTGCAGGTAGATGCCTGCATACTGATATGAGTCTGCATCAGTACAAAATTGTAAATTATTTTCTATATAATAAATATTGAAGACAAAGACGACAGTAGTGGTGGTTTTCTCCCAAATTGAGTTTCCACCTTAAATATTGGTGTTCATGTGTGATGCTCTTATGTGATGATTTATTCTGCTGTTACTGCACATATTTACTTCTTTACTAACTGATGCATAATTGATAAGCTAAGTTAAATTTTGCTTCTGAAATTTTATCTAACAAAAAGGTTATCTTAGTATATGCAAGTTTTTGTTGATATATCCGCGTTCATACGCAAGTTGGGTTCATTAAAGTCACTTATGAAATTCAATAAAGAAAAATTTAAAATTAGCAGTAAGCTCTAAATACTGATTCACTCCAAACCCCCCCCAAGTATTTTTCCCAACATTATTTTCATATAATTAAAAGCTTTAAATGGATATGATAGAAAATGGTTTCATTCTTGTCATTTGAAGATCAGATTTAGAATAGTGCTTTGTTTTGAATCAATTTAATGAGATACTTTCCGTAGATGTTTTTTCGACCTAGATAAGTCTAACATTTTAACCATTCAAAGTTTGATTTATTTTTATGCAATTTAGATTAGCTAATCAACATTTCCTTTTCTTCCTTCTTTTAGATTTCATATTTCATTCATTTCATTAAAATTAATTTGTAATTCAATTCCTTTTCTTAGATAAAAACAACATTTCCTTTTCTTCCTTATTTAAGATTAAGTTTTCATCATTAAAATTCATTTAGATTTGGTCGTTCACCAACATTTAATGATCTCATTTAGAAGCATAGATTTCATTTCTTATATCAATTTTAGTTTTTAACTTTAGGTATAAAATACAAAACCCCAAAAACAATATAAAACATACACAACAAAGTAAGAAAGAAGGTTATCTAAGAATATATAGCGCACCACACTTCATCAAATTATTAACCTCGGTCGATAATTTATGATAGAAATTTAAGACATTAAATTGATTAAACATTTTGGTGTCATTGTCGGGGAAGTGTAATTAGGAAACCTTATTTCCTACATCTAAAAAAAAATTGATATGCGTATAGAAAGACACTCTAGGGGTAGATTCATAGCTAGAGGTAGAAGTTTTATTCCAAAAACACCACTCACCCCACTAAGATCACATAGTGCCACACCACCATCTCAAACTCATATTCCATTTTTCACCTCAAGACATAGACTCCCTGAAGTCTTAAGGTCAGAAATCCAACCAGGAGATTCGCCAACTTCATCTACTGAGGCAGTCTTAGAAGAAGAAGATCGTAGATCTCCAACAGAAGGAGTAACATTTTTCACCTCTACAGGAGAACATATTCTAGCTCAAGAGTTAGAAATCCCTAGTGAGGAAGAAGAAGAAACTTTCTTCAATATCCCATTGATAGAAGAACCAGAGGAAGAAAAAATAACTCTACAGTTATAACCTTACATTAGCTCTGAGGAATCTACAATGGCAGAAGAACAATTAGGAGGAGAAGTTCTGAATGGAGATGCCTTAAGAATAGGAGGAGGAAGAAGAGGTGGAGGACAAGGTGGAGGAAGAGGTAGAGGTAGAGGTAGAGGAGATCCTAACTCTGTTGGATTTCCTATATTTGATGAGGATACAAATGTTACAATGAAAAATATTTCACCTTTTGTCTTTCCCAATTTCCATGGATTAAGGAGTGAATATCCTGAAACATTTTTATTTGAATTTGAGGTTTTATGTAGATCCTATGACTACTTACAAGACTCTAAAAAATTGAAGCTATTTCTTGCAACACTTAAGGGTGCAGCTTTAAAATCGTTCATGGGTTTGATGACACAATCTATTAGGACATGGGATGAGATGAAAAATGAATTTTTACAAAGATATATGGATTATTGCACACCTATTAATAGGAAGGATGAAGTATTTAAAATGATGCAAAGAGAGGATGAAAACTTGGAAGACTTAATTGAGAGATTCAATTATAATATAAAAAGAGCTAAAATGGAACACCTAGATCAAGATACTTTAAAATATCTCTTGTTGAAAGCCATCAGAGATGAATGGATAGATATTCTTAACATGATGGGAAAGGGAGATATCTCTCAACTAATATTACCTGAAATTTCTAAATTATGCATTCATCTCTCAAGAGGAAAATAAAAAATTGGGAAAAATACAAGAGATCCTATTCTCTCTAGAGTAAATAAATCTGCAACTGGAACAATAAATAGGGCATAAATTGGAAATATGCTTTATGAAATTAAAACATATATCTTAAGGATTCTCAGTGAACAAATAGACACCCTGAAATTACAAAACAAGAAGAAAGTTAAAACTAACGCCTTAACTATTTTATGTCCTAAAAGCAGGAAGAAACATGCTTTAAGAGAATGTCCTCTTGATGTAAAATTCATAGAGACCTGTGTTATTTGTGCATAAAATCATGAAACAAAAAGAGGCCCCTCTATGCCAGGTCTTGAGGTTGTTTTTCAAGAAGAAGTAGCTCCATCTCCAGTAGAACCTCTTTGTTTTGTCTCTAGAAGACCACGACAGGGGCCACAAACTCAAGGTTTTAATAATCAAATGTATAATCAGCCCCCACCAAACAATTGGAATTCATCAAGGCAATAACCTTGGTCGCAACCTCAACCTTGGGCACAAGGGATGAAAAATCCTTATGGCAAATACTCTCAGTATCACCAATATCCACAATCCTATCCAAACTATCCTCCATAACATTTTCCACAACAAAATAAATCACCCCAACTTCAAAATCATAATCCACAACTTTCATTGCCATTTCCACAAAAACCAAATCAACTACCTGCCTAGCCATCATGAAACCCAAATAATAAAAATGCTCAAACTGCTTATAACATAGAAGGACAATATTTTCCAGCTTATATGATTACTCTACTAGATCTTAACAATGTCCAACTTAGATTTGGTAGGATAATAAAGAAGAAAATGCCTTTTGTTGTTATTCAAGAAAAAAATTATCTTGATGAAGAACTTTATCTACAGCAAAAAAAAAATTCTGGAGAAGGGACATCCCTTCAGCATAATCAAAATTCAGAAAATGAAAAACAAGAAAATCCAATAAACTCAACTCCTACAATAGAGAAACTTTCAGTATTTATTTATAACTCTCCTTTTCTTGAAACATTGCAAATTGATAGAGGGATAGAAAAACAAATTGTTTCCAAACTATGATTTTCTAGATGAATTAAAAAATGTTTGTATCAAAATCGCATTGTTACAGGCCATTAAAGAGATTTCTATTCTAGTTAAAACAATAAGGGATTTGAGCATGAAAAAATCAAGAAGAAAAACAAAAGAAGTAAAAAGAATCCAGTTAATAGGAAAAATTGTCGTCATTATGATGGGAAAAATAGGCATACAAAAACATTTGGACCCAGGAAGTCCAGTTGTAAAAATACATATCAATGGTATTGAGATTCCAAATACATTGATTGACTTAGGAACAACTATAAACATCATAAGAAAACAAACCATGGAACAACTTAGGCTTCCAAACCTTCAGTATACACCAACATTATTGCAATTAGCAGACATATCAGTAATCAAGCTAGATGGTGTAATAGAAGACATATATGTGTCCTTAGACTGTTGGGAATATCCAGTTGACTTCATGATCTTGACTCCCAAGAACAACCTAGAGGGATATCCATTAATTTTAAGAAGACCTTGGTTAGCTACAACTGATGCTTTCATTAGTTGTAGATCCAGTGATATGTTTATTTCTTATGGTAATTCAACAAATAAATTCACTCTATTTCCTCTAACAAAAACAATCATGGAAATAAAAAATGAAGAATGGATAGATGATGACAATTATATACAACCTATTTTTACTATTTTTCATATTAGTGAAGAAAGTCAAATTTGAAATTCAATAGAAAATTTTGAAACATCTTCACAATGTGAAGATGAGCATAATTTTAAAGAACAATGCAATATTGAAAGCTTGTCATCCAGACATATGTCTTTATATTCTATGGAAGTGTGGTAACTTTGTATTTCGATCAAATCAATCTCTGATTTGCAATAAAGCAAGTCAAAATGGAGTACAAATATTCTTTGGATCCTCCCAAATTTAATTTGTAACGTGGGAATACTCGAGCTGGATCTGAAAGAACATGAGAGGCTTTGGAATCTGTCTAATCATATTAAAAATGTTGGACACTTAATCTTTCTAGGGTTAGTGTGGAAGCTCAAGAGACTTAAGGAGTCTAAGAGACCCTGGGATATGGTATCCAAGGGTCACTCCATTGTATGATAAATATGTATCATTGTGAGTAATAGACGATCTCTCACGTTTATCTTTCATGTCTTGTGTGTTTACCTTATCTAGATTTGACATGGAATCAGAGCCTCTGGCATTTTTTTTCAAATTCTGCAAAAAATTAGTTTTTCCTGCAAGTCACTGCAACCATTATGCCATTCTAGCGAGTCTCTGCGCTGTCTACTGTCTTCAAATAGAAAATTGTGCAGTCTTTGACGGTGACTCTGTATGCTCTTCTTGCTCCCTCTGTGTTGTGTAATGTAGGCAGCGTTATCACCTTACGCGCTCCATACACGCTGCCTCTGTCATATTTTCCATCATAACTCTTGCTGCCATATCTGTCTGCTCACCAGAACTGCTACCATCTACTGAATTGCATATTTCTCCACTCTAGGAATCTTGTGAGCGGCAACTTCGACAAGTAGTGAACATGAAATTTCTACAGATCCACCACCATATACGATTGAATTATCACGAATCAAGTTTTGGGAAACACAAAGTGCATCATGAAGGCTCTGCTTTTTCTCTTCTATCATCTTCTTGTTTCCACCACGAATAAAAACTGTCACTTCACTTGAATTTGCGCACTGTTATATGTATAACATCCGATCCTTAGTTGTGCCAAATGCTTTCTACCTCACAAGTCTGGCCTTCCCTAGCTTCTCAGGTGTCAATTCCTAAAATCATGGTACTATCCGTTCACCATAGGCATAGTGCAAAGAGCCCCTGAACACCACATCCCAAATCCAAACTTCGATTCTTCAACCTTCAGCAAAAAAATTAAAAAAATATATTATTCTTTCCTATCTGCATTATATTATATGCAACTACTAGTTAATTCCGCTCACAGTTACCACAGTAGCATAATACCACCGCTCACGACCTCGGCCCTTGGCCTCTCCCCTTGCGGTTTGACTACACATCGCACTCCTACCACCGCACTCCTCCTCCCATCATATCCTCAGCACAGTTTATAACTGGTCCTCCTCGCGCTATTCAAACAGTCCCGAATTTGTATAACAGTGGTGGTGGTGGTAATCAATACCAGTAGTTCAATGGCATTACCATGTTCCACCCCCACTGTTCGACTCGACATAACGCATATATTAACACACAGTTGTAGTCCTTGTACCAATTCGTGCCTTTTTTATATGCCTTTAGCAGTGTGTTGTTTTCCTTCTCCCCAACAAAGTTGTTTCATATTCTCCAGCAAGGTTAATTCGGGAAGGCGAAAAAATCTGAGAGAAATTCAAAGGTTTCCATGAATTGACCACTACAAATATGCACAAATGTGGATAATGGCATGGAGATAACTTGAGTGTCCATCTTCTGTTGTCGAAGATGAAGCGTCCAGAGGAGCATATAACCGACATCATGGATTGAAGCCACAACAATTACAAGAGTACTCATGAAGAGCACAATCAATTAGATCGACCATTACTCTGGTTGCTCTGAGCTTCTTAATGCCCAAAGAAATTCGTTGATAGAGGAAAAAGTATATCATCTTCCATAAGGTCAATACCTTTAATATGCCTATGTGTCGTTGTGGTTCCTATTTTAAGTTGCTACAAAAAATCCACATGAAAATTTACTATTTGCAGCCTTCTATTAATTAACATGACCCCTTATAAGGGTGCATAACATACAAGGGTGAATAATTTTTTTTGAATTTCCCTCTTTTGCTAAGTTTGAGTTGTTAAGGAAAATGGCCAGAAGTGATGATGTATTAGAACTATTGAATACTCTAATGCATTCCATTGTATATCAAATGATAAACATCAGCAAAGCCTCTCTTTCAGATATTCAAACATGTCTACAAAATGCACTAGACAAGATTGAATTTTTGCAGCTTGAGACAAAGCTCCAGCGAGATGAGGTTCAACAAAAGAGTTGTCATTGTAAACTTATTTGTATTCAGAAATTAAGACAAACTCCCACCAACAACAAGAAACTTTTCAGATCACTGAGCCCAGTACAAGAGCAGAATCGAATGCAGAAGCATAAATCAAGCCTGCACTTCCGAAGCCCATCATCAAACCTTGGGAAGAGC
Organism: Pinus albicaulis; assembly: GCA_034641835.2. Lineage (NCBI taxonomy): Eukaryota > Viridiplantae > Streptophyta > Pinopsida > Pinales > Pinaceae > Pinus > Pinus albicaulis. The sequence continues at coordinate 48,558,244 of CM076572.1, forward strand.
TTGTGCATATGTATGATTGAAGAATTCCTAATGAAGGAAAAGGTAGTATTCAGTCATTTTTTTAGGTTGACATCCATGTGTCATCCGTAAAACAAGGAAACAACATTAATTTATTAGTAGAATGAGTTACTTGAGCATAGTTTCCATAATAAGTCAAGGGGTTGAGCTACTTTCTAGTATATCATTTCAAGGCATTGAAATTATGAATAATCTATAGGTGAGACTTTAGGAGGAAATATTGTGCGACCTTTGGTAAATTACAATTCAATGAAAGAATTTGAGCATAAACTCACTAAGCTTGAAGTTATATTGGACTCCTCAGTGACAACAATAGATAGATTTGTGGATGTTTTATTAGAAATTAAGGTGATTCAATCCTATGTGGACATATGGAGACATTAGATGATTCAACCAAGGAAGCAAATGAAGCATTTGACTTGTATGGGATAGACAACCAAAGAATCTAGTGAAACATTTGACTTGTATGGGATAGAATTAAAGAGTAAAACTAGATGAAAAGGTGGATGAGCAACAACCTTAGCCTTTGAGGACAAAGGAAGAAGTATAAACCTCCTTGGCTATACATGGGAACGACAACTCATAAGTAAATTTTTTTTTTTGATGGCTTGACCAACAAGGGATTTTAACGTTGAATCTTATAGTTTAAATCATACTTTATAACATGACGATCATCAATTCCCCATGGGCTATAAATCAAAATATTCTTGGAAGTGGGTGATGGTAGAATAATTTTGAATGTGTCTCTTTTGATGTATCTTACATAAATGTATTCAATACAAATTATAATATTTCCACAAATATTATAATTAATACAAATTATTAATTGACAATAAAAAAATTAAATGATAAAATTTCGCTTGAAATTCAACAAATTATATATATATTATTTTTATTATATAATATAAATTTTATAAAATAGTACAAATAATAAATATTTTTGATACTAATTATATATTATATAACATTATAAATACATTAAAATTTGTATATTATTATTTATAATTATAAGGATGAATATATAATTACATAAATTTAAAGTACGATTATAAAAACCCTTTAACGTAATTTTTTTTTTTTACATATATTTACTACTTCAATTTAACTACACAAATCATGCCTAGCCGAACCCAATGGGAATGGATAAATGATATTTTAATTTCCACGAGACTAAAAATTGTTTATGGGACCCAACCTCCATGTTTTTAACCTTTTTCAATTCATTCCTTTTCTTATTCAAACTAATGATGAGATGTCCCAATCTTCTAACAACCCCCTCTCTAAAAAGACAATGCCAAGGGTCTGATGCTAATAATTTCCATAATCGTCCCTAATGTATTTTAAAGCATTACATTCCAAAATGAATTGTTTTTCATATTACACTGCCCCAGAAGTGCAAAAAGTACACACTTGTTCTTCCCAATATTCTTTAGGTATTTTCCACCATCTCATTTCACACCGAAGTCGATTCAAGTTATTTCTTAATCAAACAATAAGAATCTTTGCTCTCCACGAAATGCTAGATCCAATGTACTCTTTTTGTTGGAGATCACAAGTGGAGTTTAATTCCTCAACATAGTACTTATTCTTTCTAACCAACTCTTTTCCCCATATATACTTAAGAAATTTCTCCATAACAAAATTATTTAACTCCTTGCTATTTGAGGGACAAGCATTGAGGTAGATATCCCATTTTTTCATCCATTTTTGTTTTTTCTCATCCATGCTTTATTTATTTCACTCATGCCTTCATTGAAGATAAATTTAGGCCATTTACCTACTCCCAGTTGCTTATGTTTTTTTATATATCGTATAAGACGCACCTTAAAAATTTCTTCGATGAGAGCTATTCCCGTTTCACTCAACATTATCTCATAAGGAACCAAAATTTTTATTTTGAACTTTCTCATGATCAAGCGCTTTTGGATTTTCTCAATTTGTTTCCATTTTGAGACGGTGGTGCTGCTAGCCCATAATTCACACCCATATAGTATCATTAGACAAAATAGGAGTCCAAAAAGAACTTTTATTTTTTCCATTCCTGTAACTATGCTCCTCTACATATATTTTTAAGAGCATATAATTCTTTCCACCCTACTAAAATTTTCTTCTTTCTGCAGTCCTCCCAATTAAGTTTGTTGTTGAAATCAATCCCTAGGTACTTGTACTCATTTAATTCTTCAATAATGTTACCCTCAAAGAAGAATGTATGTTGACTCTACTTTCTTTTATTAGATAAAATCATTATTTTGGTCTTGCTAGTATTGAATTTCATCCCCACTGCTCTGCAAAAATTCTCAATGGCATATAGGTGCATCTACAATCCATAGGGTGATTTTGAAATCAATACAAGGTCATCAACATACAAAATATGTTTTATCACAAACTCCCCCAACCAAACACCATCTCCACCTTGAGAATTTAGCCACTCTTCGAGTTTATCAATATATAAACCAAAAAGAGTAGGGGATAAAGGGAAACCTTGCTTGACTCCAATGTCACTTCTAAATATTTCTGAAATTCCTACTGAAGTTCTAATTTTGACTTTCACCTCTTCATAGAGCCTATGGACAACAACTCTATAATGCAAAATAATTTCAAGTTCTTCCATTCTACTCCACAACTTATCTCTAAGGACCGTGTCAAAAGCCTTTTTAAAGTAAACAAAACAATAAAATACTTCTTGTTTTCCCCCCAAGCCTTTTCAATAATGTGTCTCAATGTGATATCATGATCCAATGTAGAATGCTTTGGCATAAAAATTGCTTGCCCTTTTTCCCTCTCTTATTTTACTTCTTCTCACTCACTAATTCGGTTTTCTACCATGTTGTCGAAGAGATTTTCAAACAAAGGATTGACCATAATGGTTTTATAGTTGGAAGAAATATTAATGTCTCCACTTTTAAAAAAGGGTATTGCTAGGCTAGTTGTCCAGTCTTTTGGGCATTCTTGCAAAATTATGTGGTTGAATATTTCCATGATGTGTGTTGCAAGAGTATTCATTCCCCACTTTAGATATTCTGCTTGAATTTCAACCAAGTCCTTTTCCTTTCCTGTTTTCAACTTCTTAATTCCAATCTCCACCTCCTGTAGTGTGAAAATATTTGTAGTTATGTTGATCCTAGGGGGAGGCTCAACCTATGATTTTTTCTCATAGAGTTTTCTTGCATAATAAAACCATTGGTTGGCTATAATATAATTTTTAGTTTGCTTCTTTCTTGGTTGAAGTTCTTGCCAAATTTGTTTTGGATTATTCTTTTCTAAATATTAACTCTTCTTGCCTTGTTTGCATGAACTCATTTGTTTTCATTTTTAAAATATTCGTATATAACTTTACATTCATCTTCTAATTGCATTCCTTTTTCATGGTTCTCCTTGCCATTTTTCATTTCTCATCAAACAAATCACTTATAGGAAAACAATTTGATTGTGATTTCCTATTTTTTGCTCTTTTTCATTTCTCAAGTGCAACTTGAATTATATTTGTTAAGTCATGACCGTTGATGATTTGGGAACTATTTTTATCCTTCTGAAATGATCTCTCTAGCATTGTCTTGAAGATAGTACAATTTTCTTGTGTTAGAATAATTCTTCCCCTTGATATTGAATGTCAAGAACATTGGGTTTTCCTCCTATGTTGCCTTTCTTCTACCCAAGATAAGTCTATATAAATTTGGTTATTGTTTGATTTTAAGTCCCATATATGCTATCTAATCTTCACTTCGTATAAATTTTCTATTAATATTTGTGAACAAATAACATAATCAATGACACTTGCCCCATTGTACGTGTTGCAGGTGAAGTTACCAAAAATTTTCCATATATATAAACCATTGAAAATGATTAAATTGAAAGCACCACACAATATAAGCAATTCCTCTCCAAAATTATTTCTAACTTTATCATCTTCTGAACATCTCAGCCATTGGGGATTCTCCTCTTCAGTGAGATAAATAGAATTGTGATCCTTTTTGCAACAAATAATACTAGCTTGTTGATTTGTTGTTCTAGCATTGAAATCTCCTAATAAAATAACTTCTCTGGACTGAAAATACACAACAATTTAATAAAAGCCAAATTTAATAAAATATTGTCAAGCTCATGTTTGTATTCCTCTTAAATTTTTCCATTACGTGAATTTAAATGAATAAATTCAATTTGATTTTAAGTTTGGTGAATTTGGAACTTCAACCTTGAAATTCGCCAAACTCGATGACATAGCATATGATATAGGATTTTATTGAAAAATTAATAAATCACTATTTATAATATTTATAATATGATAATATTATATTTATTGAGTATAATAATTAGAATTATAAGAAATATTTTTTTATAGATTAAATAGTAATCTTATTGTATCTGTTATTTAATTAATTAATCAACAAATGATTAATAATTTAAAGAAAAAATAATTAATAATTATATTGAATATAGTACTTATAAAAAATATCGAAATGTATGACAAGCATTTTATCATTATGTGAGTCCCTTATCTCATAAATATGAGGTCTCGTACTTCCTCCTCCTCCTTATTCTTATAACTTTTTTCATTTTGTTGTAATATACATATACAATAATAATCATTTTGTATTTCCTTTGAGGACAACTTAATCATCAATCGCCATGTTATGAAGTACTATGTAAATTGTGAGATTCAAGCTTCAAATTCCTTCGTGGATGTTTACCCCACAAAAAATCAATGAATTATATCAGGTTTTTCCTTTATGTCATATTTATATGTAAATGTAAAAATTTATACAATATATAATTCATAGCATACATTTTTTTTAAACCAATTTTTTATTAAACTAATCAAGCTGTAACTATCTCACAAATCACTTCTGTCCAAAAGTAAATATTTTGAATGGACACAATTTTAAAAAATACATCATGTTCAATACGGACGTAAATACTTAATGTGTGATGCACATTAAAATCTATAGGTTGACTATGTACTATACTACTCAAAACAACACAGAAAGGGCTAAGACAACAATCTAACTAGATAAACATAGAAACTAAATTCATAATAAAACTACATGGAAGTGAAGATGCCCACCTCAATAGGGTTAGAGCACCCATGGATGCAACCAATCAAAGCTATAACATGAGAGAATTGGGCTCAATCAATTTAGATCTATCCCCATTTCTTCCTCGTGGAGCACCACCTTGTCTAACATAAACAAAATCTTTTATTTGCATCATTCCTATCCATAATTAGCATTCCCAAAAACTTTTTCATTCTCCAATATAAATCTATGGTCAACAGGTACTAATTTTTCTACCACAAGTATGCCTTAGGTTAGGTACCCACTCTACAATATCACTTAAAACTGAAGAGTCAGAAATATACTCTAACTCAAACTCAATATTTCCCTAGAATTCTTGTAGTTGTTCCTAGACCACCATAAGGATTTTCTATCTGAAAATGTAAGCTAAATAATTGGCTCTAGATTGGGCATGAGATCCTCTCAACCCTTCACGACTATGACTACCTCATGTACAATTTTCCTTCCATTGAACTGTGTTTGCAAACTTGGTTGGCCAAACTATAATCTCACACTATAGAATGTGATAAAAACTAGAGATCAGAAGATGAGCTAGGGAATGGAAAATTCTCCCCTACTCACAATGTTGATGACAAGACAAAAGAAGTCTGCATAGAAACAACTGCAGTGAAGGAAAAATAAGAAAATACAACATTGTTAATAACATACATGAAGCCAAAATTTGATGGAGAATGAGGATAATGAATATTTAAGACTAAACAAGAATAAAAAATGATGGAGAATGAATCATGTCCATAGTCATCTTAGTACCCTTGCATGAAAAAAACAATATCATATTACAGATGAGCACCTTATTACACACACTCCACTGCATTAACAAAATTTTGTCACTAATATTAGCTACATGTAATGCCACCCTTTCTCATTGCATGAAGTGACAATGCCCTTATCTCATGCCATCTCACCTTATTAGAGAAATTCATAATATTAAATATTAATATAAATAATAAAAAATAATTTAAATGTAAAATGAAGAAGAAAACAAACAACATTAAATAGTTAAATAATTGTACAATTTTTTTTGTCAATTTTTTGTATTTATTAATAATAATAATTTCTTCAAGATACTTTTCTATTTTTTAAATTCATTTTTTATCATATTTTGTTAACAATATATTTATATTTATTATATAATGATTTATTATTTCCAAATTTAAGGGGAAATTATGGGGAAATAATGAGTAGGAGGGAAAAAAAAACTAGGTGATCAACATTGTCCAGATTAAAACTATTTTCATGAGCTTCATATTGAAACTGGACATTGGTCAATTCCCAAAACAACATGGGATAAAAGTGTCATTTGTGATCCTAGGAGTGTTGAAGATGAAAATAAATTTCTCTTAGATTGTCCATCTTATACTAAATTTCAATCTAATTTTCAAAATATTAGTCACATTACCAACCTCCATCTTTTAATTCAACAAAAGTAATTTGAAAAATATTAGTCACACTACCAACCTCCATATTTTAATTCAACAAAACTATGGTGATTTAGAATGACTTCTCTCACTTCTTTTTGAGCATAAAAATAAAATGTTAAGGAATTCTAATTAATATCTTATCTTCTTAAGGTCCGATACGGTAAACATAGTTAATCATCATCATTGTATTAATTTTAAGCATTTTTAAGATATATATATATATATATATATATATATATATATATATATATATATATATATATATATATATATATATCTTAAAAATGCTTAAAATTAATACAATGATGATGATTAACTATGTTTACCGTATCGGACCTTAAGAAGATAAGATATTAATTAGAATTCCTTCGGTGAGAAGTGCTCTATAGCCTGCAATGGAGAAAATGTTGTAGGATTCTTAAAAGGAAGCAATAAATAAAATAATGAAAGAAAAAACATAATGTGATCTCAATTAAAAAAATAATAAAAAATAAAATAGCAGATGTATTTAATTCAATTTGTTCTATAATACTTTTATTTTTATTAATAAATTTAATATATATATATATATATATATATATATATATATATATATATTCCAAAAAAATCATAATATACATATCACATTAAAATAAATATAAATAATGTTCACGAGGTCTTGGGTGCTCTCTTAAGGCTCCCTTGATGTGAAGTCAATAATTCAATTTCTCACCCCAATTGAGGTGATATATATTGGACCACCTTCTGGAAATATATATATATATATATATATATATATATATATATTGGACATGATTAAGATGTAGTCCTGCCAAACTTAAGAGTGAAAAATACAATGTGTTATTTTTCATTGTTTAAATTGTATTTTTGAATGCTAAATAGAGTATACATAGGACCAAGTAAAAAATTTAACCATAAAAACTTAATTTTTTTTCTATATATAGATATATATGAAGTTGATATGGACATTAATTAGTTAAAACCTAATTTTTTATTTTAATTTTTATTTTAAAGGGCACGGATGGAAAAACAAACTTACATATCCCTTCATACTGGGTTGTAGAGAGGACTTACACATCCCCTCATATTGGGTTGTAGAGGCTCAATGATCAATATTTGAGATTTGACTAAGTTAAATTACATAAAAATAAATAACTTAATTAAATTATATTAAATAAAAAGACTAATGTAATGTAAACATTTTAACTTCGTCAAAATAAAAAATAAAATAAAAATAACCCTATAAAAAAAACAACCCTATAAAAATAAAATAAAAATAAAAACAACACATGATACTCAGAATTCATGGTATTCACTAGTAACATTCATGTGTAATATAGCTTGTTTAAAAGGGGGAATTAAACTAGCCTAAATCTAGATGGTTCTAGAGTGTAACTAGGATATTTCAAACATATAATTAATAAACATATAAAAACTTAATAAATTTAATTAATAAACACATAATTAAATAAAATAATATTTTTATATATAAAAATGTGAAATATACATATAATTTATGCTTACTACATATATCTGTCACATTTAAAAAGTAAGTTGAAAAATTTATAAAACATATATTCATATAATGGTCAAACTAGTAGTGAGGACAACTATCACTAGTTGCTAGTTGCTATTAGTGTGAATGTAGGTTGACTCATTTTGCCATTATTCAAGGAAAAAACATGCCACATGGAATTACTTATTGGTGGTCAGTAAGGGGGCATACTTTTGCCTTTGGATTTTGGGTAGTTATCCTTTCCTTAAGTTCTAGGAAGACAAGCTCTTAGCCCAACAAAAGTAGTTTATAAAACATATCAAAGAAAGAAATGTGAAATTTATATAAATACAAATAATATTATTAAAAACCAACACAAAAGGATCTCAATTTTGGATTAAAAACCAACACAGAAAGGGGTACATAGGGGCCAATTGCCAATATTTCTTGGACAACCGAAATTCTTATTGTTCAACTAAGAACTAATTCTCATCAACTCCATTGTGAAATAGGGCTACGGAAAAGGCCAAAAGAAGTGTGGGAGGAAAGAGTATGTTTTTTTTTCTCTTTCACAAAAGTGTAAATAGAAAAGCATTCAGGCCAAAAGAAGTGTGGGAGGAAAGAGTATGTATTTTTTACTCTTCCACAAAAGTGTAAATAGAAAAGCATTTCATTTTAGAATGCCGGGACTTCAAAGGCATGGGTAATTTATGTACCTGGGTAATTTATGTATTCTTGCATCTAGCTCTTGGGGATAATCTATTCAGCTAGGGGTTTGTCTAGAAGCTCATAGCGTTTATTGTGAGACTTCATAGGAAAATGACTCAATACAAGAGCCAGATGGATAAGCAATCTGTCACATGGGTTATCTTTAGTCTCTCCATGGACATTAAAATAATTTCTTTCTTTTTTTTTCTTTTAGCATTCAGAAATCAAAACTTGAAAAAATATTTACATCTCTAAAATTTTGATTCTTAATCTTTATTAATTCATATAATTAAGAAAATGATTTAATATTATTTCTTTATTCAAAATTAAGATAAATCTTTATTAATTCATATAATTAAGAAAATAATTAAAAATGATTTCTTTATTTTTCAATTTCAAACACTACTGAGATTTAGAAGGGCAAGCAAACATCAATACTTTTACAAATCACTCTTTTAATTTTTAGTTAACAAAATTGAAATTTTAATTCTTAAAAGAAGTTGTTTATTTGAAACATATTTTAATGATAATAAAGGCTTAAGACAATTACATAATATATGGATTTACATTAATTTTCATTTATTTATTAATTTATTTTTATTAATCACTTTTAATTCTATAATTATGTTAATAATAAATTTATAAAAAATTAATGTGTTTTATCTATTTATTATAATAACTATATTATAATAATAATAATAAATCATAATAAATTAATTCTGATTTTTTTTTTTATTAATTTATAAAACTTAAAAAAATTATGTATTTTTAACTATTAAACTCACTCAAATTATAAATAATTAAATTCATAATAAATGAATGAAAACGAAAATTATAACATGGCGGTGAGTCATTTAATAAGAGGATTCCACAAATAAAACTGCAAAGATGAAGACAGCATCATCCGGAGTTAAAATCTTTCACTATGTTTTGATAAATATTTGATTTTATCTTCACTTTCCCTGGGAAAGTTGAATTTTTTTTTAATCTTGTTATATAGTTTATTGATTCAATTGCATTTGTTGGATTTAAATAGGTATGGAGGATACTTCGAAATTCAATAGAATAGTAATAAGGGGCAAATATTCTCACCAGCAGTAGAAAAACTAGAATTGATGGATAAAAAACCCGGATTATTAAAGACAGATGCTTTCACATAAATTTTATTTTTAGCTTTTTTTCTGTCGCAGCTAGGCTGTAAAGTACTGAATTCTCTCAGTGCAATAATGCTATTCTTGCAAAATCTTTTCATTATTAGACAACACAATTATTTTCGTAGTTTGGACAACGCTACAAACATGCAAAATCGTTGTTCATAATTTTGTAAAAGTTATTTTGCAATAATTTGCCAATAATATCTCATCGAGACAACGCTAAAAACGCGTAATAAATGACTGGACTGTAGAGGATTGTTCAATTATTTTGCAATGATATCTCATTGAGACCGCTAAAAACAAGTGAAGTAAAATAATTTTTCATAATATTTGTATTACTTAGCTCATGATTGATCAACCATTTTCTGATCATATTTCAATGAATTTTAAATAAAATTAAAAAAATTAAATTTAGAATTAATTTAAGCATAGATGAATTCATTTTTTTTAAATGAAATTTGAATTTGAAATTAAATGGAAATTAAATTCATTTTTTTTTATGAAATTTGAACTTGAAATTAAATAGAGATTAAATTTCATGATGATGATGATGATGGTTAACATCCACTGAGACCAATCTTTGGACTATCGGACCTAAAGAAAAGAGTTATTTAGTTTGATTTCAGATTTTATTCCTATGTTCAAAAAGCTTGGAGAGAAGCCTCCTGAGCTCACTATAATTTTGTACGCGGGGCACTCTAAGAGGAAGTGACTTTCATCCTCCATGTTCACATTCTCACAGAGATGGTAGATCCTTTCCATCCATGGTGAACTGTCCAACTACCCGTTTCACTCTGAAGCTCATGAGAGTTCGTTCTAATCTTGGCTATATTAATTTTCTTCTTTGAGCTAGTTAAAACAGAGAGATACTTTTGATCTTCTAGGGTGGGGTTGATGACCTCCTTATAATATCTTAATTTTCTTTTACCTGCTAGATCTTTCTCACACCACATTTTTTCTTTGAACTTAGAAGTAACAATTTTTTTAATGTTATTAATGTTTTGCAATGCAACATTCTCGTCGATCTCCCAATGGTTTAACCAGGCCCTGATGTCTTTATGCCAACCTCGTTTAAGCCTTAGGTGGTTTTGGCTGGAATTTAAAGCTAGCTTAGGAAGTCTATGGTCTCCTATGCTATTCAGCTTGTGCTTGTACAACAGAAGCCTAGTCATAGCTAGCCTCTCGATAGGGGAAAGACCCACTTCTATCATGAGAATAGGAAGGGTGTATTGCTTTTAATTTTAAGGTTATACGTTATAAAACGCTTCTGTATTTGCTCAATCTTTCTCCAGGATTCTCTAGAGATGCTACAACCCCAAACCACACATCCATATAAGATAACAGGAGTGACTAAAGTTTCAAAGAGGAACTTCTTTCTATCCCACATTACGAGGTTTTCCATTTTACAATTATTTTCAAGACCAAAATAAGCTTTCCACCCCCCATTAATCCTTTTTTGAATGTTATAGTTCGAGTTGAGCTTGTGATGAATATCAATTCCTAGGTACTTGTAAGAAGACACTTCCTCCAATTTACTATTGTCATACATAAAATTAGCGTAAGTGTCCTTCTTGGATTTGATAATCATAACTTTTGTTTTGTCAGTGTTAACAGACATACCCATGGTAGAGAAAAAATCCTTAAGAAGTCTAAGTTTCTTATCAAGATCAGATGGGCACCTTGCGAGAAGAACAATATCGTCAGCATATAGAAGAAGGATTATGACTATCCCAGCTAAGATCGTGCCAACACATACTGCTTCCTCTAAACAACCTTCTAGCTTGTCAATGTAAATGCCAAATAGGGTAGGGGAGAGGGGGCAACCTTGTTTAACTCTGATATTACACTTAATATCTTTCGACCACCCCCCATTGCTCTTTAACTTGGCAATTACATTCTCGTATAACCTTATAACGACCACTCTTAGCTCGAAAGGAACATTTAGCTCTTCTAATCTATTCCATAGGTTGTTTCTAGGAACCGTATCGAAAGCCTTTCTAAAGTCCACAAAGAAATAGAAGAGATTGGATTTATCATTGCAGCATTCCTTCACAATGATCCTAAGTGTAACGAGGTGGTTTCTTGTTGAGTGTTGCCTTCTAAAACCCGCTTGGCCTTTAGCTTGTTTACCTTCACTTTCAATCCAAATGCTCAACTTCTTTTCCAAAATAATACCATATAACTTGGCTAAGAGAGGGCTGATCATAATTGTCCGATAATTAGAGGGGTTATTTGTATCCCATTTTTAAAAATAGGGATAATGAGGCTCTGAGTCCAAGGTTTAGGGAACCCTTGCTTGACCGCTTGGTTGAAAAGCTTGTGGATGTGGGGGATGAGGACAAGACCTCCAATTTTTAAGATTTCTGCCTGGTAACCTTCAATGTCTTTTGCTTTCCCATTTTCCAGGCATTTAACCCCAAAATCAATGTCTTCTAATGAGAAAACTTCTTTTTTTGTGAGCAGGGTTTCAAAATCCATGGCATTTGGAGATTCATAAAGATTTTTAAGATAGGAGTTCCAGTCATGTAAAGAAATTTTATTATTATCTTTAGTTTCCTAGTTAGAATCTGCCTCCAGAATTTCTTAGGAGCCACCTTAGAGAGGTGTAAGATATTCTCTTTTCTTTTACGAATATATTGCCTTTTTTTCCTTTTAGTTAGGGCTTTGTAGATTTTTATCTTGTCAATTTTGAGAGATTCATCAACAGCTTCCTTAATTTCTCTCCTCGCACTTTTACAATATTTGTCATACCATGGGTTGGTTTTTCTATTTCTTTTATGACTTAGAGACTTCAATTGAGAACTTGTTAATAGAATATGAGAGGGTTGTAGTAAAATTATGATAGAGGTCATCTATGTTGTCTATACTAGATAAAGGAAGAAAAATAGTTTTTAATTCAAAGATTAAGTTCTTTTGACTATAAGGATTATCTTCTATGGGATCTCTATGCATATAACTGCCTAGTCTACACATCATGAATATGAGACCACTTCATTTAAATTAGTTAAATTGGATAATTAATATTATTTAGAGATTTGAGTTGTCTAAATATTCTACATTTTGGAGTTTTTGCTGGAATTTACTTAAAGGATTTCTGGTCAAATCTTTATTTTTTATTCTCTGAAATATATTTTAAATTGCATATATGGATTCAGCACCCTATACTAGGATTGTGAAGAGTTCAGAACTCAAACTTATTTACCATTCCAAACAAAAAATATCACTAAAAAAATTCCAAAACCTGTAACACATAGAGTAAGACTATTATAAATAATAATATTAATTAATTATATATAATTTAAATTTACAAGTACCATTTAAAATTTAAAATGCAATATACAAAAAAAAGAAATATTTAAAGTTACATAAACAATAAAGTGAATAATAATAAGCCATTTACAATGCTCAATAATGAAGGAGGTGAATAATAATTGTTTTAAAAGTAGTTCAGCATTCAAACTCATCCTGGAATGCCTCAACATGGAATGCAAATGGGAAAAAATATTATATATATTGAATATGATATAACTGACTAGTTCATGAATATAGCTCATGAATATGAGACTAAATAAATAAATTTATTTATTTAATTTGGGTAATTAATATTATTTATACATTAGGGGTTGTTTAACTATTCTATATTTTGGAATTTTGTTTGGAATTCAAAAAAACAAAATTTGATCAAATATTAAAAAGTACCTACACAATAAAATGAATAGTAATAAGGTAGTTACGATGTTTAATAATGAAGAAGGTGAATAATAATGGTTTAAAAAAGGTAGTTCCTTACTCAACATGGAATGAAAATGCCCAAAAAAATATTAATTACAAGAAATATATATATATATATATATATATATATATTGTTGAGATTCAACAAGATGATGAGCTTAGTGAAAAGAGTCGCCTTCACTAAGTGGGCCCGCAAGCTATTTTTGGCGCAAAGTCTATTTTTAGACATGTCGATCATATTCTATGAGTTGCAGGATGCCCTTTGTGGATGGTTGTCGTGTTACCGTTGGAAAATAGATAGACTTATTTTTAGACCCATTAAGGAATTCATTTTTAGATTTCCACTAAAAAATGTATATGCTCTATCATTATTAGTTCTTTAACAATATTTTGGACTCTAAACATTATCTGTCTTCTTTGGAGCACTTCGGGGCCATGTATTGCATGGCACAAAAGAGCCTAGTTGCATGAATTACGCTATTCCTCGAGGGTTTAGTGAGCTATTGGTACGGAGTGACTTCATAGAACTCATGTGACAGTAGTCTTGGTGAGTTGTAGAAGTAGTTGGTGATGGTGGTTCGCTTAACTCCGCTAGGACACAATTGAGCTAGTTGTATCTAGTCTAACTAATTGATACACTAGTGAGAGTGGTGTGAATTAATTATTAATTAATTCACTAAATATTAACTCATTAATCAACTGAATAATACATCAGTTAACTCCAGTGCATGGACAGTTTCAGTGGAGACCAGTGGAGAGATAGGTGAAATGGAAAGATGACTATCAGTTATGACTATAGTGATGCATTGATTGCATCCAACACTCAGTGGAGATGCCAATGAGGGTTGCGTAGTGCAATCCAGGTGTATTTGAGTTCATTCAGAGCCATTCTTAAGCAGAGATTACACAGTAGAGGCAGGCTAGCAGGTGGCAGAGATCGGTGCATGGATTTGCTAGATCATACCTAATTAGTGTGTAGCGATTGTATTGTACTGAGAGCTTGACATGATCAGCTTTGTATGAGGATTGTTACATGATCTCTATGACATATATTATATACATATAGTTGGGGTTTTTAGCTTTTTAGCTTCAGGCTTTCCCGTAAAATCATTGTGTTAATGTGTGTGAATTTTTATGGTTTCATGTGTGCATTGCAATTGTGTTAAATTTCCGCATGTGATGATCAATGGTGGAATAGATTCTGTATTGTGCATGAAGTCAAATAGTGTATGATCAGGAGAATCTTAGACATATAACGCATTAGTTATATAATTTCTACATGGTATCATAGCAGTTGATCATTGGAGTAGATTGCAATTATTGAAGCAGTTGAGTTTTGTGCTGGTGGAATTTGAATTTGCTGCAATGTTTTCTTGGTGTCGAAGTTGAGATGTCTTTCAACGGATTGCGATTGGAGTATGCCTTTGAGGGTAGCTTGAATTATATTTCATGGAAGGACAGGATGGAGGCGGTGCTGGAGGATAATGGGTTGAAGGTGTTCATAGATGCAGAAATTCCAAAACCTGCTTCTAGTGATGCAGCCGCACTTGACGCATGGCAAAAGAAGACAACAAAATGTCGAAAAATTATGTTGGAAGGTGTGAAGGATCACATAGTGTCCAGCCTTCATGGTAAAGCTTCTCCATTCTTGATGTGGAAATATTTGACAGACTTGTTCCAAAGAAAAAGTGACCAGAGGAAGTTGGTGCTTAAAGAAAAGCTGAGGAAAATAAAAATGGAGAAGGGCGAAAGTATACCCAAGTACCTCACAAAGTTTTTCCAATGCAGGGATGAGCTGGGAAGTGTGGGGGTTACTATAGATGAAGAGGACTTGGTGAGCTTGGCTCTCCTTGGGCTTCCAAAGAGTTGGCATTCCTACGAAGACTCTGTCAATGGTCGGGAGAAACTGCCAGGATGCAAGCGACTTTGGTCGGATCTTGTGCAGGAGGAGATAAGGCGGGGTACCAGGGATGGATCTTCATCGAAGAATGAAGATGAAGAAAATTGCGCTTTGGCTGCCAAAGCAAGGAAAGGGGAGGAAAATAAAAATCCTTCTCAATCCGGTGCGAAAGGCAAGAAGCAAGACTTGTCCAAGGTGAAGTGATTTCACTGTCACCAACACAGACATTACGCCACTAATTGTCCACGGATGAAGAAAAATAAGCAGGCTACTGGATCCGCAGCTAGAGAGGCCTTAGCCTTGCAGTTTGAGCTGGATTTTTCACTGATCGCATGCTTCGTTTCAAGTGTGATGGGATAAGTGTGGTTTCTTGACAGTGGTGTGTCTTTCCATATGACCAGAGACAAAGATTTGTTTACTGATCTAGATGAGAAGGATCTTGGAGTGCACATCAAGATGGGCGATGATGGTAGATACAGTGCGACTGGTATCGAGACCATTTCCTTTGAGAGGGAGTATGGTAAACCTTTCATATTGAAGGATGGCATGCATGTTCCAGGATTGAAGAAGAATCTGATCTCTGTGGCGATGTTGGAAGACAAGGGATATGATGTTGTCTTTAGCGAGGGAAAGGATTTCCTGTGCAGTAAGGCAACTGGTGAAACCCGGAGGATAGGGGTTCGAGTTAAGAACCTTTATCAATTGCAGGTAGATGGATGTGCAGCAATGGCAGTCAAAGCAGAAGGAGTGGTGAGCCGAGATGAGGGCGAATTGTGGCACAGGAGATTGGGCCATCTTCACCATGGCGCTTTGAAAATTCTGTAGCAGATTTCTACCGGGCTTCCGAAGGGTACACTTGCGCAGTCAGATCAGTGCAAGGGATGTACTTTGGGAAAATTTGTGAAAGCCACCTTTCATGAGAAGGATAGTTGCGCCATGACGATCCTTAAGAGAATTCACACAAAAGTGTGTGGACCTTTCTCAGTAGCTTCGACAGAAAAGCACAGGTATTATGTGATATTTGTTGATGACTTTTCTCGTAAGTGTTGGATCTTATTCATGCAGAAGAAGAGCGAGACATTCTCAAAGTTCTGTGAGTTTAAGGCATTGGTTGAGAAAGATACGGGGAAGCAGGTGAAGGATCTTAGGAGCGATAATGGTGGTGAATTCATCCCTGGCGAATTCAAAGACTTTTGCAGCACATAAGGAATTCGAAGAGAGCTCATAGCGCCTCATAACCCACAGCAGAATGGGGTCGCAGAGAAAAAGAACAGAACGATCTTGGGTGCTACATGGGCGATGTTGCATGATCAGGGCTTTCCCATACACTTGTGGGCTGAGGCATGCAACACTGCGGTTTATGTGCAAAACCATTGTCCTCATAGAGTACTTGGCATGAGTACACCCGTAGAGGAATTTTCTGGTAAGAAGCCTGATATTTCTCATTTGAAGATTTTTGGCTCACCTGTTTACATTCATGTGACAAAGGATGCCAGGAAGAAGCTGGAGCTGACTGCAGAGGTTGGGATATTTTTGGGGTACACAGAAACACCCCACAACTATTGTGTGTATTTTCCAGATAGTCGGAATACTGTTGTGCGACGGGATATCAAATTTCATGAGGAGAAAGCCATGAAGTTGTCGCTTGAGAGGGAGCTACTCTTGCATGCATATGAGGAGCTACTAGTTCCTAAGGATGAGCCTCGAGATGTGGATCAGCCACAAGAGGAGGTTCATGGAGTGGAAGAAACCACTCCTGCAGCGCCAAACATCAGAGGGCAGAAGCGCACTACAGAAGCTAAGCGACTGAATCTTGATGCAGTGCAAAATGTAGGAGCACCTACATCATAGCGTAGACAGAGATAGTCACCTGACCGATTTACTGGATACATGGCTCTGATGAGCAAGTGTATCGTAACGGAGCCATCCTCTTTCGAGGAAGCTGTGGAGGACCCTGCATGGGTAGATGCCATGGTGGAAGAGTATGATTCGATTGTCAGAAACAGTGCATGGGAGATTGTCCCAAGGCCGGAAGGGAAATCAATGGTAGGTTCGAGATGGATCTACAAAGTGAAGCAAGCTGCTGACGGGAGCGTCGAGAAGTGCAAGGCAAGATTTGTTGCCCGGGGCTTCTCACGGATTGAGGGGATCGACTATGAAGAAACCTTTGCACCTGTCGCAAGGTATTCTTCCATACGGAGCATCCTTTCTCTCTCAGCGCAGATGGGTTGGCACATTCATCAGATGGATGTGAAGACTACGTTTCTCAATGGAGTCATTGAGGAGGAGGTGTACATAGAGCAGCCTGAAGGATTCGAAATCTTTAGCAGCGAGTTGCATGTGTGCAAGCTCAAAAGAGCGTTGTATGGGCTAAAACAAGCACCTTGTGCTTAGTACACATGGATAGACAGTTATTTCACCGGACTTGGATTCACCAAGAGTGAGGTGGATCCGAACCTATACCAGATTGTGGTGGAGGGTAAGTTGTTGATCATTGTACTTTATGTAGATGATTTGACTGACAGGTGATGAACATTTGATACTCTCATGCAAGGCTAATCTTGCAAACGAGTTTGAGATGAAGGACTTGGGCCTCCTTCATTATTTCCTGGGATTGGAAATTTGGAAGCAGAAGGATGGATTGTTTGTGTCTCAAGGCAAGTATGTCTGGGAGATATTGGAGAAGTTCAACATGCAAGGCTGCAAGCCTATCGACACTCCTCTTCCTGGTGGTTGGAGGAAAGAGGATGCTGCATCGGCAGAGGTAGTGGATGCCACTATTTATCGACAGTTGGTTGGTTCACTCATGTATCTAGTCAGTACACGACCGGACATATGCTATGTTGTTAACCAGCTTTCACAAGCTATGGTTAAGCCTACCAAGCTCTTTTGGAAGGTAGGCAAGCATGTATTGAGATATCTCAGAGGCACATCGGGATATGGATTATGGTACAGAAAGTCAGATGAGGTGAATCTGCATGGCTTCACGGATGCAGATTGGGCAGGGAGCCCAACGAACAGAAAGAGCACATCTGGAGGGATTTTCAATATCGGGTCTATAGCAATTTCTTGGCACAGTAGGAAACATAGATTCGTGGCACTCAGTTCAGCGGAGGCCGAGTACATGGCAGCAAGTTTGGCTACATGCGAGGCTATATGGATGAGGAAGATCCTGGTCAGGTTGTTCGATTCACACTTAAATCCTACTGTGATATATTGTGATAATCAAAGTTTCATTAAACTCTCGGTTAATCTAGTATTTCATGGTAGATCTAAACATATTGACATCTGGTACCATCATATCAGAGATTGTGTGCAGCGGAAGATCATGTTACTATCTTACATTCCTACGAAGGATCAGGATGCTGATATTCTGACGAAGGCGCTCACCAGGAGCAAATTCGAATATCATAGAGACAGGATCGGGGTGGCAGATAATCCCTATCTTGTTGAGAGAGAGTGTTGAGATTCAACAAGATGATGAGCTTACTGAAAAGATTTGCCTTCACTAAGTGGGCCCGCAGGCTATTTTTGGCGCAAAGTCTATTTTTAGACATGTCGATCATATTGTATGAGTTGCAGGATGCTATTTGTGAATGGTTGTCAAGTTGGAAAAATAGATGGACTTCTATTTTTAGACATATTGGGCAGAATCTATTTTTAGATTGC
Organism: Pinus albicaulis; assembly: GCA_034641835.2. NCBI lineage: Eukaryota > Viridiplantae > Streptophyta > Pinopsida > Pinales > Pinaceae > Pinus > Pinus albicaulis. The sequence continues at coordinate 48,577,413 of CM076572.1, forward strand.
CAGTCTAAAAATATATATGTCGAATATTATTAGCTCTTAATAATATTTGGACTCTAAACATTATCTTATTCTCTTGGAGCACTTCAGTTAAGTGCATAGATGTGGCACAGCAGCTGACAGAAGGAATTACGCTATTCCGGAGGGTTTACTGGAGATATTGCATGGAGGACTTCAGTTAGAACTCATGTGACAGAGTTTGGTGGAGTTGTAGAAGTAGTTGGTGGAGTTGTGTTCAGTTTAACTCAGTTAGACACAGTTGAGCTAGTTGTATCTAGTCTAACTTATTGATACACTAGTGAGAGTGGTGTGAATTAATTATTAATTAATTCACTAAATATTAACTCATTAATCAACTGAAGAATACATCAGTTAACTATAGTGCATGGACAGTTTCAGTGGAGACCAGTGGAGAGATAGGTAAAAGGGCAAGATGACTATCAGTTGTGACTATAGTGATGCATTGATTGCATCCAACACTCAGTGGAGATGCCAATGAGGATTGCGCAGTGCAAGCCAGGTGGATTCGAGTTCATTCAGAGCCATTCTTTAGCAGGGATTACGCAGTAGAGGCAGGCTAGCAGGTGGCAGAGATCAGTGCATGGATTTGCTAGATCGGACCTGATTAGTGTGTAGCGATTGTATTGTACTGAGAGCTTGATATGATCATCTTTGTATGATGATTGTTACATGATCTCTATGACATATATTATATACAGATAGTTGGGTTTTTTAGCTTTTTAGCTTCAGGCTTTCCAGTAAAATCATTGTGTTAATGTGTGTGAATTTTTATGGTTTCATGTGTGCCTTGCAATTGTGTTAAATTTCTGCATGTGATGATCAATGGTGGAATAGATTCTGTATTGTGCATGAAGTCAAACAGTGTATGATCAGAATAATCTTAGACATATAACGCATTAGTTATATATATATATATATATATATATATGAACATTTTTAAAATATTTAAGAAAAAATATATTTCAATATTAATTTTATGTATGTATTTATGAGAAAAAAGTAATTTCACATTTTTATTTATTACACAATATGTGCTTTTGTCTATTATGGAGTTTATGCTTAGCATTTTAAAAAAATATCAATCACAAGCAAATATTTAAATGTAAGTTATAAATAAAGTACTTTGTGAGTTAAATATTTCAATATCAATTATATATAATATTAAAAGAGCAATCACCCAAGGAGTTTTAAATAAATAGTTTTTGGTTGTATTATTAAGGCACTTCATGATATGGTCACTAGACATGCTTTCTACATCTCAAAATGAGGAAGATGTATAAATAGATGCATTATTTTTAAAGGTAAATAAATATTAGTGATGACAAAATATTTCAAATATAATATTTTTATCCACTTTAATTAAAACAATTGGGAGTTGGATTTACACTCATATATATTATATGCATATAAAAAATAAAATTTATGATCTATAATGACCAATATCAATATATGTTTTCATTTCAACAAAAAAAATAACTGCAAGGTATGATGCATAGTTCCTGCCTCTACCACTTAAAATAACTGCAAGGTACGATGCATAGTTCCTACCTCTACCACTGATTAATTGATTGATTAAAGCAATGTGAGATCCACATTTCATTATTATTTGAGAATAATTTCCACAATCACAATATGTCTCTATTCCCACCTCTCCACATGTTCATGATACGCACAATTACAGAACTCCCGCACATATATTAATGTATGGAACTCTCGCACAAATATGAGTTACAAAACCACTGCACAAATATTGGCAACTTGCATTTGTTAATTATTGAATCCACTCGTCACATTTTCATTGGTCATAACCAGCGGAGCCCTGCCACCCCGAATGCAATGGTTTACTTAAGCGCATACAACTAAAGTTTTACAGTTAATACGACAATATATAAAGACATCACAACCATTAAAGAGCAAGTTACATAAGGGTGGGAAAAGGGGACAAGTTTGATGATCACTACCCAGCTGCCAAAGTCATATTACTACCAGATTTGGTGCGAAGGTTTTGTGTTGTTCGAAGGCCCAAATAAAGCTTCACGTTTATCCATGACTTCTATTGAAGCATGAAATGAACTACAAATTAAAGTGGAATTTCATTGTGCAGAGGACCTAATGAACTTCCACACAATGAAATTTAAAAAACAGTGTGTGAAAGTTCATATGTGGAGGTTTTCCACACAATGATTTTAATGTATTTTTATCAATTTATAAAAAGATAGAACCAACATGGGCTCTTGTAGTAGACTCCACAACTGAAGTTTCGCATTTTAAAAAAATGCGAAGGGCCATTATCTATTTTGTTGTAAGTAGTGAAAAGTAAGAATGAGCAGCTCTACTCTGCCTTGCCCGAAGAGAAATGTAAAACAACCACTATGACTGCAATTGAATCTCAATTGGACCATAGCTATTCCTTTTTTACATTTATTAGAGATATTATGCTTTCCATGACTTCATCGTTTAGGCTCTCTCAACGTCCTAAATTTGAGCAAAAAATAATTAATGCAACAAATATGGCAATGGAGACGTCAACGCTTTTTCATAGTGAATGTGTCGAATGGTGCACATAATGTTGGAGGAAATATGACTAATATGGAAATGGAGACGTTAATTCTTTTGCACGATGGAGGTTTCAAATGAGGACACAGTGCCAGGGGTATTTTCAGCTAAAAGTGCATTATCAACAGTTTAGTCAAATAAGATGAGGGTAAGCTCAAGAGGAGCAATAACATCAGGAAGGCCTGCATTTTTATTAGCATCATCGACTTCTTCTATTCAAGCCACAAATTTTGCAGCGAATGGTCCATCATAGCTTTATCATGAATGATATCCTTCCCTCACTAGAATATTAGCTAAGTAGGTGGCCCAACCATATAATTCCAAATAAACCCTTGCCCTCCGTGAGCTAGAACAGGTCACGAGAGTTAGAGAAAGAAGAGCTAAGATAACTATTTTTGGATGGAAAAACCTATACGGATTAGATATAAATTTTATTGTTCTTTATTTAGCTTCAATTGAACACTTTTACTATTTGAATTATTCTTTTTGTTTAGAGAAAGCTATACAAATACATTTAGAGAAATTAGAAAAAGGCCTAGCTGAAATCCAACACAAGTCCTCCTCTTTTCTCTTCCTCTTCTCTTGGCCATTTGAACATGCAAAAACAATTATAACATGCATGAGAAATACAAGATACACATAGCATAGACTAATATCTCTAATCGAATAGACACAAGTATAGGAAAACAAAGTTTTTGTATTAATGAAATTTAGGAGAAGCTTACAACCTTTTTTTTTAGTTCTCGACAATGTAGATGTCTCCCACCAAACTTCTCCTTCCTTAGCCACAAAGCAAGCCTTTAATCACAACTCAAGTATGGTAATGGATCCTTATGTAAAAGGAAACAACATCAGGGGATAGCTAAGAGTCTCCAAAAGCCAACCTAGACTCTATGGGAAGCAGTGAATTTATAGGGTAAATAGGGTAGTTTTGGTTTTTCCAATCTAGGACTTAGCTCCACATATGAAGGAGTATAAGATATAGGGATAAGAGATAAGACCTATAGAGTAATAATTTAGATCTCAATCAATATTAAATGGTTAAATCCACCTTAGAATCTTTTGGAAATAAAAGTTTCGTAATTATTTTTTATTTTCCTGAAATTCTAGAACCATTGCACTTGGAACAAAGACAACACTTGCTGACCAATGCAGTTTCTTAGTTATGCAACATGCAATAATGCAAGTTGGATATAAGACATGGTGCGATGGGTTCAAAAATGAGGTTTTTAAGCTGTTAAACCCATAAGTCTTGGAATTTTTGGAGAGATAAAAATCAAGGCTTTGCAAAGGGATGATTGCAAGGTGTCAAGGATATTGATTGACCCGATTTCCAGGCCATTTAAGCAGATGTGACAAAATGACCTGTAACATATTTCCCCCTAAAGTGCAAAGTTTGAAGCAGTGGCTGAGGATTGAAGTGCTTTACTTTGTGACTAGTTCGAATAAAGAAAATGTTGGTTGAGATCATCATCTAATACAATACATAATCATCATGATATCATTTTTGAGGTAGAAATGCCCATACTCAGCCTATAATCATATATTACATGTATAATAGTCGAAGTCTCGTCCATTGAAAAATGGTGGACCCATGCTTGGATGAATTTTAGGATGATCACAACTATCAAACTTTGTGATCTTGTATGAATCCTGAAAGTGTAACCCAGATGAATGAAGCTAAATCCATGGTATTTTACCTCGTCACTTGATAGAATGAGTCTAACTATGCAAATAAATGAGTTGGATTCGAACATGATAGACACCATCTAATTACTAGCCAATGATGTAACCATTAACATACGCAAAAGAAACCACCTATCATATGATAATGGCTCTCAAGGTACTACAGTACAATCCATGAGGTGTGAATGAATGATCTAAAGTCCAACACCACATAGAATCCCTCATTCGAAAGCCAATGATGAAAACCTATCATTGACAATGAGGAAACTTGCCATTGAGGCCTGCAAGCTCCAAGGCACTGAAGGGAGTTTCTAAGTCAACTTTATGGATAATGTGTTGATGTCGACAGGAAGCAACCCATTGCAGGAGGGCCTTGATGTATACCCAATCAATGACATGAAAAAAAGTATCAAGATTTGAGACATAATGTAAAGATGCAAAGCTGGTTCAGGAGTGGCAGACATGAAGTAAGGCTTAAGGTATTGTAGCAAATGTCAATTGAGGGTGGAATTTCTCTTGAACATATCAGTGACACTGAACAGACTTGGAAGCATTGAATCAAAGACCCATGATGAAGGTGTAATCAACAAAGAGGCAAGCATATTCCCCAACCCAAAATAATCACAGAGGTGAATTGAAAGCTTGTCATGTTCAGGAGCGACTCATTGCCATTAATAGGTAAAGTGACCTACTTTGCCAATTTCCCAACCATTTCTGGCTAGTAACTCTTTATTTTTGACAAGCTTGAGGAGGATAACATATGATCAATCTATAAGGTCATCCTTAAGATGAATCATTCTGAGTATTTTTAGCAAACCCTTAGAAGGAATGGTTCGGTCTCGTCATGCTTAACGAGTCCATTGTTGTTTAACAATTTTACAAGTCCAACAAAGGCGTAACTCGACTCCTTTTTCATGTTTAGAAGTTTGAAAAAGAGGCAAAAAATAAAACTCCAAGAGGTTCCTTCTTATAAATTTGTCCCTTGGGCCTGAAAAGGAAAAAGACAATACCCAGGAGAACCTTTTAGTCACGTTCGACTAAAGTATTCCTTTTTTGGAAATAGTCCATCTGAGTCCAAAAAAGGGTTAAACTTATACTGGGAAAACACCTTTTCATTTACTTTAACAAGTTCAAAAAGACAAGCGATCAACAATATTTTTATGTTTTGGGAGTCTGAAAAGAGTTGAAAGAGGACTCGAGGGGGTTCCTTTTTCGTAGGTTTAACGAGCTCGAAAAAGTGGTGAAAATGTACTCATTCATCAAAACGACTTGTATTTAACTTATAATCTACATTAAATCCTCCAATTACCTTTCAAATTTGTTCAAAACACCACACAAAGATAAAAAAAATCATGATGTATCGTAAAAATTAGGTTAAAATATTAAAAAATATTAAAATAATGACTGATTTTGACCATAAAGAGTGAAAAAGTAATTCATTTCTTACCATTTTCATTTTTACCAAGTTGAGTGAGTTATGAGTGGCTTTTTACCTTCAATCTTCAACAGCTGATTGTGACCAAATTCAGTGGAGAATTTCTAATACCATCAGTTCTAGGTAAGAAATCTATCTTTTCTCTTCATTTCTATAGTTGTCATTTCTAGTTTCATGCATTTGTTTGGATTTTTATTTTTATTTTTTGGGTTTAAAATATTACCATTGGCCCATCGCACCCATCCTAAATTGTGAGGAACGATGGGTTAATAAAATTAACATTAGGAAAGGTGACCCATCACACTCACCAATGGGGGAGAGTGCGATGGGTCCCTCTGTTTAAGAAGAGCCAATACGATGGGCGCAAATGGTTTTCAAAAAATTGATTTTTGAGTGATTTTTCTCCCAAAAATTTTCAAATGGATGATTCTATGTGTTCTTCCAAGTTATTTTGCAAACATTCACCAGAGAGAGATGGATTTGACCTAGAGAGAAAGAGAGCATGAGGCTCAATATATGGTTGTTGCCAATGACCCAACAATAGTTCACACTTTGAGAAATTGTGGGCTTCTCAAGTTTTTCATGATTCTGAGCATGAAGACCCAGTTAGAGTTACTGGAGTATTTGGTGAGATGTTGGGGCAGAGAGGGAAATTACTTCAAGTTTCTGGTACACACTATCGCGATAGATGTTGAGGATATCTACTTCATAATAGGGTTGTCACAGAGAGGAGCTCCCGTTTCACTATCTGGATTAAGGAGATTTGGGGAGATAGACTATAGTGAAGGATTACATTGTTGTTCATTGTCGACCTTGTGCTGAAATAACCAAGGATGGGAAACTTGAGATAAAGGATGTTGTACGAATTCCTCTCAGGACAATCCTTTTCACTATTACCTGACTGGTTATCAGTGCCGCTTTACACTTAGCCACCAAGACCCAAATGCAGTACACCTTAGAGTGTTTGGAGCATAGAATATTTAACTAGTGTGAAGGGGTTATAGCCAACCTGAAGGAAAAACTTAATCGACAAAAGATAGGACGACTAAATAAATTCAGATATGGTTTTATTATTGTATCCTTTTCCTTAGAGAGGATATCATTACTTCGTCCTCAATGGATAGCTTGTGAGTTTACGGTACCTAGAGTTCCTCATATGAGGAAATGGGTAGATATGATGTCTCGTCATAGGGGAACACCTACGATGAGTTTTACCCCTAATTTCTTCATATGGATGTGAAAGCAGCTAATTATGATTGAGGAATACCCATATACTAGACTTTATTTCTACGGAGACCCTGAGCTTGTTTTACTCGAAGGCAAGAAATGGGTGATGGAGGTAAAAAACAATGTCATTTTGGATTTATGGTTTTTTGGATTTTATAATTTTTATGTTTTTAATGTATGAGAGACTAACTGTTGGCTTTTACATGCAAATATTGAACCTGTGCAACCAATAGGCATGTCACCTATTCATCGATGAGCACAACCACATCTTGTACAGGCTGAGGCTGCATGGGTAGAGGAAGAGATGGGTGATCCTAACACTGCAAAGTTACTCACCGATTTAGAGAATCATATTGAGGGTTTGACCCATAGTATACTAGACACATGGATTAATGAGGTCCCCATCCGTCTACATTGATACACCATAAGAGTTCCAGAGCATATAAATTGTTTTCTCTGCAAAGTTCCTTGGGGAATTGTATGCTATCGAGAGCATCATAGGGATTAGTCGCTTAGGAGGCTTTTAAGCGATATTTTTTATACATATATTTTGATATTATAGGCCATGTGGCCATATGTGTCTCGGACATAATTTTTGTAAAACCAAAAATTATATATATATATTTTATCTATGGATGTCTTCTACTTTTGTTCTAATCTCTTGCACAATATATGATGATGGTTTCTGTATTTACATGCGTTGAAAATGTCTACCAAATACATAATTGGACAATGTATCTCTTAATGTATTAAGACTCCTAGGAACATGTTGATATTGGATGTAATCAAAATTTCATTTTAAGAGGCAAACCCTTAAAAACATGGGTAATGAAGTTGGACTTCTTACTAAATAGACGTTGTTCAAATGTTATACCACAAGTTGTGAATCGATTTTGACTACTAAATGGCGAACGCCACATGAAATAACATTAGATAATAATTCAATAATTGCACTATAATCAACAATATTATTATTTGAGTGACTAATACAAATCCTTTGTAGATTCACTAACTTGTCATCGAGATCATAGATTTCCCATGCTGCAGAAGAAAGGCTCTGAGTTCTATGACTATCGCCATCAACATAACCAACATATCACTGAGGGAACGTTGAAATATGTAAATCAAATGAAATTCAAGATGAGAAGAGGCAGTAGAAAACTCTAGAAAACCCCGCCTTGAACACACTAAAAAACCTATACAATATGTACACAGTGACTATGCAGAAGAAATATAAGCATAATATTTTTTTAGGTACAACCCATTTCAGGGTTGTGCCAAAGGAATTCCATCAAAGTAAACCAATTCATAGGCCCATTTTTCTAGTACACACTTTACTATATATGAACCTAACCATAATGGTTCGAACTTCCAAACTCCTAATTTGTTAGTTTCTTGGTCATATAAAAGGAGTAGGTCACCTTATGAGAAGTCATGAGGTTTATAATTCTAGTCAAATTTTGGTTTGACATGTTTTTTGTGAGCCTCGTTGGCCATTGTGGCATCACATCGGGTCTCATATAGGCGAGCTAGGTGAAAAAAAATTCTTCTTTTATGGAAGTTGTGGGAAGAAGTTTGATGGCTAGTTTCAAGGATGAAATCTCACATTCGATTAGGAGAACTTCTTCTATACCATACACCAATTGAAAGGGTGTGAATCTAGCCATTGTTTGGATAGATGTTCAGTATTCCCATAAATCAGAAAAACAATAGTGGACCAATTCATCTTGTAAATCTCTACCATGCGTTGGAGCATTGTTTTCAAAACCTTATTAATGGCTTCTACTTTCCCATTAGCTTGTGGATATCATGTTGAAGGCCCAACTTGGTAGTAAGTTCAGACAACATGTAATTTAAAAAAAAAATTCCATGATCTGTAACAATGGATCGGGGCACACCAAATATGGAAATAACATGGTTGAAAAAGGAAAATGTAACAAATTTTCCATGTTTTCAAACATAGGCATCACTTCAAACCATTTGGTAAAGTAATATACAACAACGATAATGTAGCCATACCCCCCGAATGAACGAGGGTTACAGGTCATGAAGTCAATACACTATTTGGAAATAGGTCCAATGAAAAAAACTAGATGCATAGGAGTAGGTGGAGCACTAGCTTTCCTATTAAAAATATGACATGCATGACATTTTTAGACTGCCAGAATAAAATATACAAACATGTTCGACCAAAAATAACTAGCACATAAAATTTTTTGGGTGCCTGCATAGCCAAACATATGTCTGTTGAATGCTCCAACATGACAGTCAGTCAAGGCTTTCTTAGCCTCCTCATGAGTAAGACAACATCAAAAGATAAAATCAAAACCATGATGGTAAAAAAAGTCACCAATTATTATGTATTAGCGAGCCTAGTATCAGATTCGACACTTATTAGAACAAGTAGTATCATGCCAAAAATTTTAGGTTTGGAGATAAACAATGATATCTCCATACTAGGGATCGGAGGAATCAATCAGAAACAATGTTTCATCTGGAATATAATCATCGGTTATTGATTCTAACTTAGAGGAGGGAAGGTCACAAATAAGTTCAACGAAGACTAAAGATTTCTTTGATTTGGATTTAATGAATTTCAAATATAACTCTTGGAGTATAACTATCCACTTCGAGTACTTATCCCATAATAATTGATGTGATAGAATGCAATTATTCAGGTTTCAATCAGAAACTACAGTAGTATTCCAAAGGAGGATATAGTGGCAAAATATTTGGATAGCTTGCATAACTACCAAAGCGAACTTTTCGACATGTAAATACTTGGCTTTAGCCTTAGTCAAGTTTCAACTCAAGTAATATATGGGATTTTCATCTCCTATGTCATCTTCTTGTACCAGAACCATCGCAATTTTGGTAACTTCTGCAACTAAATATAGGAAATAATCTCATTGATAGTTAGGTGGATATAACAAATATGATCAAGCTAATATATATTTCAAAGCATCAAAATATTTTTGAGCAGTGTGATCCCAATGGAAGGGAAAACCTTTTTTTAATAGGTGATTAAATACTTTGGTAAGTTTTGCGTAGTTAGGAATGAATCTTAGTAGAAATTTATCCTTCCCTTGAAGAAATTGTAACTGAATAAGTGAAAAGGGAACATGAATCAACCATTTCCTATACTTTCATAGGATCCTTGTGGATCCCATTCTTGGACACTATGAACCCTATAAGTCGACTAGATTGGAAAAAAAACACAATTTTTTGTTGATTTAATCATATGTTATAATGTTGACAGCGTAGGAAGATCAATCTGAGATGCATCAGATGATCTTCACGATGTTTAGAGTGGGTAGGAAAATCATCCAAATAGGGTTGCACTATATGCTTAATATCATGGAAAACATAGTTCATGGCCTGTTGGAAGGTTGTGTCGATGTTCATTAGATCAAAAGGAATGTTGTGGTAGGAAAAATTATCTAATGGAAAAGTGAAGGAAGTATTATGTTGGTTTGATGGAAGGATGTTGATCTAGTTGTAACTGGAGAATCCATAAATAAATGAAAAAATTTCGCTTATGACACAATCATCAAAAATTTGGTCGATAAAAGGGGTTAGGTAGTTGTCCTTGGGAAAATTTATATTGATATCACTATAATCAACACATACTCTAATCATACCCTATTTCTTCATAATAGTAAAAATGTTCAAAACCAAAGATGTGCCAATATGAAGAATAAAATGCAAAAATATGGACATTTCCAACAACTCTAGGTTTGATAGAAATATCGAGGAGCATTGTCTCCTTAATATTTTCCAAATTATTCTCAGAATTTACCTCATGAATAGAGACAAAAACCCGAAGTGACTCAGTAACATTGGATGAATAAAAAAATTTAAATTTTCTTTTCATAGATTTCAGGAAAAGAGGATCGATGATGATTATCATCCCACGAAGTTTAATTTGGAATTATGATCTCCATGATGCTTTTGTTAGTGGAAAATATGTCGTCGAAAAGGTCAAAATGCAGAACTGAATCTTGGGAATGATCAACCCAATTTACTAAGGCATCAATATTAGGATTTTCTGAACATTCCAAGTAAATGGATTCATACTCTAGCTCAATGGGACTAAGCAACATACGGTCACAAAATGAGTTAATGTTCTAGCTTTCAGGTACTATCCAGGGATCAGTTAGAATAATAGAAGACAAAATCATATTAATAGAGGCAACCAGATTGGTAATGTCAGGAGGGAGCGTGAAATTTCCCATTAAGGATGAATATTTAAGCAATCCTATACCAACATGTTGATAATATTGTAGGGATTCAATTACAAGTGGAATACTCCGAGTGATTTGGGAATCAGTGGAAAAAAAGGCAAGCTAATATATGGCCACAATGTCCCACTAGTGAGGGAAATAAATCATCCTTAAATAGGTTGATACCATGGGTTGCCATGACATAAACCCATGTTCTTCCAAACAAGAGGTTATAATCTAAAGGTTCATCAATGACTTCAACCTCTACTGAGATTATTTTTCTATCTAATTCTACTTTAATGAATTCAGGATCCCGTAAGGTTTAAATCCTCTCCCATGAAAACCTTTGAGGGTCAATGGTGACTGATTAAGTTGTGGAGATCCAATGGATTTCCAACATGAAAGTGACATGATGCAAGTTGAGGCACCTTCATCTATGATCGTGTGGTGGATATTTTTACTCCTAACAACAACTTGAATTCAGAAATCTAGTTGGGGCGAAATTTTTAGGAGTATGGTTCTCATGCTTAAATACAACAAGATTCGAATCCAAAGGATCTACTCCTCTGATGGCTGCTAGTAAAGATTTATTTTGGGAAGGACAAAACCGCAACACCTCGAGGGTAGAAATAACTAGAGTTTGAGCTAAATCCTCAACTATGTTGAAATTTTGTGCAACTCTCAAACGAGGATTAAATGCCAAATTATGAATCATCCCTTTATGATTTTTGATAGTCAATTTAGCAACCGTTTTCTCTATCTAGAGAGGACCAAAGACATGTGGAGTAGATATAGAAGTTTTTTCATTGGTCTTTCCATTTGAAGGATTCGATTTTCCATAGTCCTTATTCCTTATAATCACCAAGACACCATTATTATTTTTTAATAGTCGTTAACATCATCACCTAGGAAGAGGAATATGGGTTTTGCGCAACCGTATTTGTCTCCTGGTTTTGGAAAGGGTATGTCAAAACGAAAAATGCAGTGGATGTAGTTAAAAAATTTATTGATCTTTGCATTATGTGGACATTCCTTTATAAATTTTTCATTATTACAAATTAGACATGGGTAATGAGGATTTTTCTTATTGTTAGGAGATTGATTCTCCTCTTTTTCCTATGGAGGGCTCTCTTGTTTATTACTTCCTTTACCCTTTTTCTTACTTCCACGTTGCTAATATTTTCCCTTATTGGATTGAACAACATTTATATCATAACTACTCACAGGAGTAGGATTATCAAGGTTTTGATTGGTCATAGTGGGAGCATATTTCTAATTAGTTTGATTAGAATATTTTCTCACCGACTGTCAACCAACATAACCAACCACACCATTAGCAGTGTGTGATTCCTTCGAGGAGGGAGAATGTGCAATAGTATGCTGCGGTCGCAGAGAATTAGGTCTCTTGTCATAGAGAGTGCCAGAATGAATATAAATAAAATTTATATATTGAGCACAAGAAATGACTTGCTCTTCAGTAACAACTTCGCATTTGGCAACGTCCTTAATTATAATAGAGAAAAGGGATTTGAAAAACCACTCTACAAAAAACTGATTAGGGATGTAAGTTTTGACTAATCAACTTCATGGCCTCCACTCATGAATATGATCGGATATATGGGTGGAGTCAGAATGCTTCAAAGAGGTCAAAAGCTCAGTTCTAGTTTCATAATGAATGTGAAATTTGAAATGGGTTAGAAAGGTATTTGACAAAGCATTGAAGTTGTTGAATGAAGCTCATGGTAATTCAACATAACACTTAGATGTCATATGAGTAATACTTCTATGGAAAAGTCGTAAAAAAATGGAATCATAATTTAAGGAGTTGGATGAACACCATAAATGATAGGTCATAACATGAGTGGAAGGATCTTCCCCTGTTAAATTTCAGAAAGCACTCGAGAATTTGGTAGGAACAGCCAGTCATCAAGGAGAATGAAAAATGGGATCATTCTTTAGCCAAGATAAATTTGGTAACTCAAGTGTTGAACAAAATGGAAATTTCCTAATAAAGTATGTTTGTGGAGGTTGACCTTGCAGATAAAGGTTAAACTGTGTTGGAGGGTATCTTGGGTATGATGGAATGGGTTGAGCAAATGATATTTTCATTCCAGGATAAGGAGGATTTTGATAACTAGGATAACCATAACCAAGTTGTCCAGTTCCATGAAAACCTTGGTAAAGTTGGAACGACTAAGTTTGTATATGTTTACCTTGAGAAGGAATTTGTGGTATAGTAGCTTGACCAACATGAATTTGAGGAATGCCTTGAAATGGTTGTCCTGATGGATTTTGCATCATACTAATATTGGGTTAAATTTTTGGTACCTGTGTCATGATATGCACAAATTGGTTTACTTGAATCCAAGGTATAGAATGACCAAGATGTGGATTTTGTAATGCACCCTGAATAGGATGGGTATAAGCTAGGATTTGAGAAGTCCCAGATACTGTAGGAGTAATTGTATTTTAGATACAACTAGATAGATTGACTCACTTGAGGGGTAACTTGGGTAGGTTGAGGTATGAATTGAACAGGTTGGAAAGTAGGAAACTATGGTGTAGTTGGAACAAAATGAGAGGTTTGTATTTGAGTTAAAACCAAACTAGGTTGAGAGAGAAATGTAGGATGCCAAGGATTAGTGGCCATTCTTGGACATGGAGGACCCATAGGAAGAATATTTGAGTAGGATAGAGCACAAACTTGTATCATTTTATCAATAGATTGGAACATTCCAACAAACCCCCCCCCCCCAGCCAGAGGATAAGGATTTTATGGAAGGAAATTCCCCCTAGCGGGATGGTATCCAAGATAAGACAAGTAAGGTTGTAGTGGATGTCCCAATCCACTCATAAATGCATCATACTATTGCTCCAAAGGAGTTTGGGGCGCAATAGGTTGGATAGGTTGTGAGGCACTTGTCAAAGAGGGACCATATGGTATTCCAAATGAAGATGATAAATGAGACATCCATGAACTACTTGATGCACCAGATAAGGTTTCAGATAATGACTAGTAGCCATGTGGCACTGGTGAACCACTATGCAAATAATTTTATGGTCAAGTTACAAACATAGAACTTGTTGCAACTTTAGTTGATTCACTCATGATAGAAGACACAGGTTGAGAGACCGTTTCTTACTTATTCATGGTTAAATTTCTAAAAGGAGTTTGTCGAGGGAGGTTCAAAGGTGAATTGAAATGAGGAGTGTGATATGAAGGAGATTACGTTTGAGTGTTAGAGGAAAAAATAGGAAAATCTTGGCACAAAGGAGGAAAATCCTATTGTAACGGTACACAAACAAGTTTTCGAAGGCTAGGAGAATCCTCTTCAATAATTTACTCTATGCTCAGAAGAGAACCATACAAAATTTATTCTCTGTCAGGACTGCAATTTATAGGTTGTGGTTGAGATGAAGGCAGAGGAAGAGAAGAAGAAATTCATGAATTAAATGGTTTAATTATTCAAGGTATCTCAGGTTGTATAACCTTAGGTTGTAAAGTACCTTAAAATGGAAATTCAGGTTCAATGAAATTAGGTTCTAATGTTTCAAGGGTTTTAGTTTCAACTGTGTAATACTGGCCAGTTGGTAAGGATGTAATTTTGGGTTCAGTACTTAAGGGAAGTGACAATTCTAGTTGATTAAATTCAGATGTGGTTCGAGAAGGGGTATATTCTGAGGTACCATGTTCGGTAGTTTACATTTTCTTATTCTTACGAAGACTAAGTGTTTCCTCTAGAGGTAAAGGAGGAAATATTTTCATTCTACGTGAACTACGAGGTTTTTCAGGGTGTTCTTCCATAATGGATTAATTAATTTTTGAAATTAAAAACACAAATAAAACAAGAGGTGTAACTAGGAAATTTTTTTTACCAAGTCACTATGAACTGCAGTATACTGTTTCAAGTACGTGCACACAATTTCCACAAATTTTGTGTTCAGTTTATCATAGTAAACAAGGAAACCAACTTGGTTACCTATGGTAGGAAAACAACCTAAAGGGGACTTCCAAAATATACCCAGAGGTATGTGGAATCACAGTCCATGGTAGTGTTGTCTAATGCGTCCTGTACAATAAGAAGTATTTTGATATACTTTTCATATGGGGAGCACCATCTCATGTACCCAAAGGTATGTGGAGAATGATCCAATATAATTTATGCATACGTATAATACTGACTACCCTTAGAATGTAACACAAATAAATAATGGTAGCTCCTACATGTAACGACGTTGGAAAACGTTTTCTAGATTAGAACTCTATATGTGTCATTAATGTTCCAAATGCTCCTTACGTTAATTGAATAAATTTTAAAGTTGATATTCAATTAAGTTTTGATTTCAAGGCTCATGATACGAAATCACATGAACTTTCTATGATGCAAGTAACATGATGAAAATAACTCTTTTATTTCAATGAATATCTATCTACAATAAGGAAGAAACAAACAGTGATGAAAAAATCAAAGGTGCATCAAACAAGAGCTTCCTAAGAAAATATTTCAATTTACTATTCCAATGCAATCCAAAACCCTATATGCAAATGCAAAAATGGAGATTTTTCTTTTCTTTTCTTTTCAATTTTCAAATGAAATGAAAACGAAACTGAGGCTTTTATTATCATTGACCAAAAGAACTCACATAGACTGCAACTGTAATGTGAAAATTCTTTTTATTCAATCAACAATCAAGCCAAGTGTTCACAAAGCCTAACTGAGAGGAAGAAAGAAAAAAAAAAAAATTTCTTAAAAAAAATAAACAATCTCAAATGTAAACACATTGATGGCTTGACAGAGACAATGACTAGTTCAGAGACTCAAGAAAATTCACGAGATCAAATCAAAACTCAGAGCAAGGCATAAAATGCATTTTTTGCATCCTACAAGAACCATCATAGTCTAGATGAATAAACCAAAGAGAGACAAGTGTGTTGGGTCGCTCTGTCTCATACTAGAAAGTGTGATGGGGCTAATTTTGTTCAAAAAGCGAAATAAAAACCATATTAAGCTAAGAATAATCTTTTCCCAAGACTAATTACTTTGTAAACAAGTAAATGTAAGTCATATTGAAAGGTATAAAATGAACAGGAAAGGGAAACCACTATAGGAACATCTCGTTCCTTAGTATGGGTGCCAAGTTGTTTGATGAAAATTCTCTTCTATGGATAGAAGTGAATCCCCTAGATCTAGTGCTCTAATCTAGAAACAATGGAAACAAAAGACTTGTATTTTCCTTATAGAAATTAGAAAATGGAGGAAAATGCCTACTTCGAATACAATGTAATTCCTCCTCTCCTCTTGGCTTGTAAACTTTAGCTCCAACTCCAATTACTATAAATGGAACCTACAAAAAAATTATAACAAGCATGAGAACTACAATATACACATTACAAGACTAATATCTCTAATCAATGAGAAAATAAGGCATTAAAATACATATGCCTCAAATAGACACAAGTATAGGAAAACAAGGCTTTTTGTATTAATGAAATGCAGGAAAATTAATTACAACCCTTTTTTAAGTTCTTGACAATGTAGATGTCTCCCACCAAACTTGTCCTTCCTTAGCCACAAAGTAAGCCTTCAATCACAACTCAAGATGGTAATGGATCCTTAGGTAAAAACAAACAACATCAGAGCACATCTAAGAGTCTCCAAAAGCCAACCCAGACTCTATGGGAGGCAATGAATTTATAGGGTAAATAAGGTAGTTTTGGTTTCACCAGTCTAGGACTTAGATCCACATAAGAAGGAGGATAAGCTCTAGGGATAAGAGATAAGACCTCTAGAGTAGGAATTTGATATCTCAATCAATATTAAATGGTTAAAACCACCTTAGAAGCTTCTGGAAAGAGAACATTCATAATTATTTTTTATTTTTCCAAAAATTATAGAACCATCACATTTGCAACAAAGGAAACATGTGTTGGTCAGTGCAATTGCTTAGTTATGCAACATGCAACAGTGCAGGTTGCATAGAAGATAGGGTTCAATGGGTCCAAAAATTAGGTTTTTAAGTTGTTTAACCCATAATTCTTGGAATTTTTGGAGAGATAATGCTTAAGGCTTTGCAAAGGGATGGTTGCAAGGTGTCAAGGATATTGATTGATCCAATTTATAGGCCATTTGAACAGACGTGACAAAATAACCTATAACAACCATCTTATATATGAACCCATATTGTAGATGGTAATAGTGATTCCTCTCTCCTTGCTTCAACGTCATCACAAGGGGATGAAAATCCTTGTCTCCTTTGTATCACTTATATGTCAGGAGAATCCCCGTTAAAGACTTCCACCTCTGCTACTGATGATGCTCAGTAAACTCATTTAGATGACTTGTATGCTTAAGGCGCTACCTTGTAACATACTAGTACACAAGATTACTCTATTTCCCTTATTATTATATAAATATGGAAATGTAGTGAGCTAAAATTACCTGCATTGAAAAATTGAGCTACAATTGCATTATCCATGGGGTTTTGTATAACACCTTCCTCCCACATCTACTCAAGTAATCGGGCAACTAGGGTAAACATGTGACGAAGAGTTATTGTGATATGATTCAACTCCCTATGTATCATTTAAGGAAGTGGAACCGAAAGAACACAACCAAATTGACCTGCTACACATGCAATAAAACCCCCAGGAGCCATCCAACCCATCCAGGTGACCAACCCTTGAGATAAAATGACATTTTTCTGCATTAAAGCCTTAGTCTCTCCCTTGACATGTGCATGCATGTGATTAGGACACTCCAGTCTCTCCCACAATAAGGTATGCTTGCGACTAGGTCCTTTCTCAGGTAGTTATGTGCCAATGACTTTGGATTTTGTGCTACTCAGTCCACTACCTAGAACTCCACGAAACTTCCAGAAATTAAAAATAACATCGAAACAATGATATGAATGCAAATAGTTGAACTAGGACTTGACTGGACCCCTACTAGCCATGACAAACATTTCATCAAACATGTCACAAATATGCATTCTACAGGTTTAAACAACATATCTGAGCATAGGGGTCTCACACTTATATGAGAATCACTAAGAAGCATTGATTCCTCATCACAATAACTACATTACCATCTATTAAGATATACATTAATTGAATATTCATTGATTAAAAAAAACATGATGAGAGCCATACATTATCACAATCATAAAACTCAATCATAACCAACATGTAACTAACATAAATATCAATGATATAACAACCATATAAACCACATATAAACAAGTATATTTACACATATACTACCAAGTAGAAGAAGCTCTTAATAATGAATGCAAAGGCCAACTAGGTTCGGTGCTTCCATGTTCCACTCAACCATAGATTGGCTAAACCAAATATATTTTCAACCAATCACCCCTGTGTCGTATTCCAAGCATGAATGTGGGATCTCATGAAACAAATCTAACAAAATTGAACCAGGGCTTCCAGGGGCCAAACCACCTCAACCCTGAACCAATGATTCCACCTCACGGTTGGAAATCACTAACCATCACCATATCGGTCTCTACCCAACCTGTCTAGGGATCTAGAGTGTTTGTTCCAACCAAGGCTCCAAGACTAGTAACCAACCCACAACTGTTTTCGGGCTCGAGAGCATTTTTCCAACGAATGCTTCAGGACTAGTAACTCATCCCACCAAGGGCTCTAGAGCGTTTGTCCAACCAAGGCTCTAGGACTAGTAACTCAACCCAAGATGTTACAGGGCTCTAGAGAATTTGTCCAACCAAGAATCCATGAACTAATAACTAAAGCCACAACCAAAGGAACATGGGAACCAACCAGAAAACCAAAATAAAAGACCCCCACAACACCATGGCTATATAGGAAATGACAAGGCTAGGAAAAACCACTATCATTCTAGGAAATCCTCTATACCAATGATAGATCATAACCAAATAACCACATGCATATGCCATGCGTGCCAAGACTAGTAAGGAAATCATACATGCAACTAGGTACCTGCAATAAAAACCCATTGTAGCTATTGATCTCGATGTCCTCTTGCGTTTTCCTGCTTTTCCTTTTCCTTCTTGCTCCAAATCCCAAGAATGCAATACTCCTCCAAGAAAACTCTAAGTATCCAAGAGTATGAGAGAGAGAATAAAATGAGAGCTCCAAAACTGAACTGAAAAAAAATAACCAACTAATCCTTAGAAACCTTTTTATTAATGAGGCCTCTAATTTCTTCATTTTCCATTATTTTCTTTCATTTTCCTCTTCACATGCAACCTGTGACCTTTCACCTTCCTTTTCTCCTATTTTCCGTTATTTTCATAAATAAATGTCAATTTTCATTTCCAAAGCCTTTTCCATTGCCTTTTCTAATTTCCATAGCCATAATAAATCAAATGAACACCCACACTAGGATGTTTTTCCCAACATTCATCTTCGAATAAGTGTCCCATGACCATGGTTATTATTTTTCTTTTATTAAATTTTATTACATGAATTTTTTACCAGGGTTGTTACACAACCCTCCCCTTTGGGGGAACACCTTCCTCGGTGTTCAACGACACCTACAATCAACAAGAGTGTTGAAAGAAAAACATACTGCCCATGGAGATTTAAAAATTAGCTCGTTGCAGTATTTATAATGACCAACCTACTAAGAAGCAACCAACATGACAACCATGACATGACACCATACCGCTCATTAGAGCTTTATATCATAGCTCATGGTGATATTACATACATATGCATATGTACATATACCTAAACATCATACCAATGCATGTACCAAAACATATACCAAAGACATATACCAAAAAGTTCTCTCAACCAACGAATAGAGAAGGATACGTAGCCCACATCTAATCGGCCATCTCCCATGTAGCTTCATCGAGCCCAAAGTGCTTCTACTACACTTTAACCTGCACGATTTCTCGGTTTCAGAGCATGAGCATCTTTCTCTACAAAATGCACTGAGATTTCGAATGTAATTCTCCTTCTGGAACCACCTGCAATAAATACCAATCAATCACATGATCACCATCTTTAACATACTTCTTAAAAAATGACACAAGGAAAACATCATGGATTTTCATTGTCGGAGGCAGTGGAAGTCGATAGGCTACTGGTCCAATCCTTTCAAGAATCTTGAAAGTTCCACAAAACCGATGTGCCAACTTGACGCATGATCCAATCCTAAAGGATATTTTCTTTATATTGATGCACAAGTACACATGTTCCCCAACCATAAACTCCTTAAACAACCTGTTCCGATTTGCATAAATTTTCGGCCTATCCCATGTTGCCTTTAGATTCTTATTGATTACCTACATTTCTTGTTCCATCTCTGCCAACATATCCGGTCATATCAATACCATGTTGTCTAGATCACTCCAATTGATGGGAGTATTACAAATCCACCCATAGATTGCCTCAAACAGACTCATCCTTAGTGACTCCTCATACCCATTGTTGTCAGCAAACTATAGCAGTGGAAGATACTATTCCCACTTTCATTGCTAATGCATCACATACATCCTCAACATGTACTCCAATATCCTGTTGACCCTCTTTGTCTGTCCATCTGTATGTGGATGATAAGTTGTGTTGAAGGCCAACTCTGTACCCAAACCTTCAAATAACTCTTTCCAAAATCTCGAAGTGAACTTAACATCCCTATGTGACACATTATTCTTTGGTACACCATGAAACCTCACCACATACCTAATGAATACTTGTGCTACATCATTAGCTAAATGAGTAGACTTCATTGGAATGAAATGCATTGCCTTCGTCAAGTTTCCAATCACAACTATAATCTAATCATGTTGTCTAGATGTCCTTGGAAACCCTGTGATGGAATCCATGGAAATAACCTACAATTTCCACTCTGGAATCGAGATCAACTGTAGCAACCCACCTTGATGCTTACACACTGAATTTACCTGTTGAAAATCCAAGCATCTTGCCACAAATTATGCCACTTATTTCTTCAAGTTCGACCAGTAGTAGGAATTCTTCACCGCTGTCAATGTTTTCTGATATCCCAGGATACCTGAATACAATTTCACATTAAACTCTCGCAAGATAAGCTTATTGAACTCGATATCATCTCACACATATATCCTGTCCCTAAATCTGACCAATCCATCTGCTATAAGATGATAGTCCACATCTTGTGCACTTGTACTTGCACTTGTACCACTACCTATACCTGTACCTGTATTATGATGTAACTTGTGCCTGAGATCCATGTACCTGTTATCCTGCTGACCTTCTTGTAAGATCTGATCCTATAGATTTGTCCCATAAGAACTTATAACTGCTATGTGATTTACATGTATCTGCATGCTAAGAGCACCTGTAACCCTATTCTATTTACATTTAATGTACTTGATCTCAAATTCGAACTCACTAATCATGGAAAATCCTCTAGCTTTCCTGACATTCATATTTGGCTGGTCAAACAAATATCTCAACCCACTGTGATCACTCATCGGTACAAACTCTCTACCAAGAAGGTAGTTCCTCCACATGTGCAATGCATGGATGACTGCTACCAACTCAATATGATGCGTCGGATAATTCTGCTCATGCTCATTCAATATTTGTGACTCATATCACACTATCTATCCCTCCTGCATAAGAAATCCACCAATTACAGTTTTGAAAGAATCTGTGCATACCAAAAATTCTTTGTCCAGATCTGCAATCTTTAGCACTGGAGCATGTGTCAACAATTGTTTCAACTGATCAAAACTTGCTGCACATTTGTCTGTCGATTCAAGCTTCTTACCTTTCCTTTGCAATGATGTTATGGGTATGCAATATGTGAGAAGTTCCCGATGAACCCGCTGTACTAACCTACTAACCCCATAAAGGACCTTACCTCATCCACATTTCTAGTAGCTTCCCACTCCATGATATTCGTTATCTTCTTTGGGTCCACTACTATTCCTTCCTTGGAAACCACATGTCCCAAGTAATGTACCTCTGTATGAAAGAAACTGCATTTTCTAAGCTTGGCATACTATTGATTCTCTCTTAAAAATATCAATATTTTTGCTAAGTGTTCGACATGATCTTCTTCATTTTTAGAATATACCGATATACTATCAATGAATACAATAACAAACTTGACCAGATAAGGATGCAACACACTATTCATCAAGCACACAAAATTAGCTAGAGAATTAGTCAAACCAAATGGAACTACAACAAACTCATAATGTTTGTACTTAGTCTGGAAATTTGTATTGTAAATGTTATCTTCTTTAATGCATACTTGATGATATCCTTATCTTAGATCAATCTTCGAGAACATTGCTTCTCCCTTGAACTGATCAAACAAATCATCAATCCTTGACAATGGATACCTGTTCTTGATGTTCAACTTATTCAACTGCCTGCAATCAATGCATAAGCTGAGAGTTCCATCCTTCTTCTTCATAAACAGTACCAGTGTGCCCCATGGTGATACAATTGGCCTAATGTATCCTTTTTCAAGCATTTCCTTCAACTGCAACTGCGACTCTACCAACTTTAGAGTGCTCATCATGTATGGTGCCTTTGATGTTGGTGCTACCCCTAGTACCAACTCAATAGAAAAATCCACTTCTCTGTGATGCGAAAACTCTGAAATCTATGCTAGAAAAACATCCTGAAATTGTTGTAAAATTGATACCTTCTCAATACCTTCACATACTAATCTTCCTTACCTCTATCATTGGAAATATATACTGCAAATAACACACATCCTTTTCTACGACTGCACTTCACCTGTATAGAGGTCACCATTCTAACTGATGTTTCTCTATTATTATCCTGCAAGACTCTGTTCTCCATTATCATCCAAACACTCAATGGATTTGTCATAACAATCCACTTTGGTTCTGTGAAGATATAACCACTCCATACCTAAAATTCATGCTATATGAACCTAATGGTAACACATTCAACTGTGTTGAGGTAGGCATACCATTCAACTCAAATGCACAAGCTCTTACCCAATTATGAACTTGCTTCTTTATACCTGTAGCCAACTACACTAACTGGGACTCTCCATGCACTTATTTATCCAAACCACACTTATCCACTAGGCCAGGATTAATATAACTATAATTAGATTCAGGGCCAGACAAAGTAGAAAAAACTTGATAAAAAAGCTTACCCACTAGTAAATCTCTAAATCTTGGATTTATCTTCCTTGAGGTAAGACACATACCTAAAAAAATCCAATAACCTGCTAGTGTACTCCTCATTAGTCATAGATCCCATC
This sequence comes from Pinus albicaulis, assembly GCA_034641835.2. Taxonomy (NCBI): domain Eukaryota; kingdom Viridiplantae; phylum Streptophyta; class Pinopsida; order Pinales; family Pinaceae; genus Pinus; species Pinus albicaulis. The sequence continues at coordinate 48,600,800 of CM076572.1, forward strand.
CTTAACTCATAAAACTCTTTTTCCCCGTCATCATAGTACCTCTCCGATAAATACTTATTTCTGAATAGTCTCTCAAATTCATTCCAAGTCAACTCCTCCTCATAAATAACTCTAACTTTCTTTACATCTACCCATCATATATCAACTTTACCTTTAAGACTGAATGTAGATATTCTGGCCTTCATGTTCTCTGAGTAGTCATGTATCTTGAAGAACTTATTCATTCCAAACAACCATGCTTCTGCATCTGTGATTTCTTCATTTCCCCATCAAATGTAGGTGGCTTTTCTTTCTTGAAATCATCAGGAAAATATACCCTATCACTCCTCGTGTAAGGATGATAACGATGATGACCATGATAATTGTCAGAACCATAACTATAATAGTACTTGTGTCCTTCACCTCTCCTGTCCGGAGTATCCAAGAACCTTCCATCTCTAATCGTGTCAACTCTATCTGACCCATGCCTGCTGTGAGATTTAATGCCACGTGCCCCATTGATCCTATTCTCCTATCCATAGATGATCTGAAGTGGTCCTTGTCTCTGTAATTCTGACAAACTCTAAAGAATTATTGCATTGAATTATGTTTGTTTCTCTTGCACCTACATGATTTTGTCATTATCTTCTTTGCAACTCCTTATTTATTCCTTCAAACTCCTCAATGTGTCTACTAAGTTAGAAGAGTTCCCAACACCACGTTACTCATCTGATTCATAGGGAGAATATTTGTAGTCTACCATCTTGCTAGTCATCTTTGATCTCTTCTCCCTACAAGGTATATTATGTCAACTAAATCAAATCATAAACAAACTAGCGTGCCTTAGTATAGTTCGGAGAGGATATATCATCTGAAAAACTTATCAGATTAACAAAATACATATATAAACATAATCATATCAACATATAAGTATATTTTTCAACCATTATCCAGATCTCAATGCATGACTATGCTGACCAATACTTATCATGACTTCCTGGATAACGACCATCATCCATTCTATGTACGCATAAAGACATATAAACAATGACACACATAACCAATGCACGACCAACACACACTCACAAAAAATACATCCAACAATGACATCATCAACTTTCACATGGAGACACCATTGCAATCATGACCCACACCATGCATACACAACAAGCACATATTACACTAGCACAAGGACCTATATTCAACTGACATGTACATACGACAACACATTCATCCAAGGAGAACATAACCATGTTCCGATACCACTCGGTAACACCCTCCTCCCACATCTATCCCAATGACCGACCAACTGGGGTAAACGTATGATGAAAAGTTACTCTGATATGATTCTACTCCATTTGTATCAATTAAGGAAGTGGAACTAAAAAAAAACAACCAAACTGACCTTCTACACATGCAATAGAACCCCTAGGAGCCATCCAACCCATCCAGGTGACCAACCCCCGAGACAAATTGACATTTTGCTGCATTAAAGCCTTAATCATTCCCTTGACATGGGCATGCATGTGACTGGGACCCTTCAATTTCTCCCACATCAAGGCATACCTGCGACTGGGGACTTTTACATGTAGTTCTGTGCCAACGACTCTGAATTATGTGCCTCTTTATCAGGGACAGGACTCAAGTCGCTGGCTAGAACTCAATGAAACTTCCAGAAATGAAAAATAACATCGAAACAATGATACGAATGCCAATACTTGAACAAGGAATTGACTAGAGCCCTACTAGCCATGACAAAAATTTCTTCAAACATGTCACAAATATGTATTCTACATGTTTAAACAACAGATCTAAGTATGGAATTCTTGCACTTACCCGAGAATCACTTAGAAGCATTAATGCCTCATCAAAATAACTGTATTACCATCCATTAAGACATACAATCATTGTACATTCAATGATTAACCAAAACATGATGAGAGCCATACATTATCACTATCATAAAACTCACTCATAACCAACAAGTAACTAACAAAAATATCAAGGATATAACAACCATATAACCACATATAAACAAGTATATTTATCCATAGAATACCAAATATAAGAAGCTCTTAATAATGAATGCAAAGGCCAACCAGGTTCAAGACTTCCATGTTCCACCCGACCATAGATTGGTTGAACCAAATCCCTCTTCAGACAATCACCCCCGTGCCATATTCCAAGCATGAATCTGAGATCTCATTAAACAAATCCAACAAAATCGAACCCGGTATTCTAGAGGCCAAACCAACTCAACCCTCAACCAGCAATTCCACCTCACGGTCGGACATCACTAACCATCACCAGATTGGTATCTACCCAAGCTCTCTAGGGCTCTAAAGCGTTTGTTCCAACCAAGGCTTCAGGACTAGTAATTCAAACCACAATTATTGTCGGGCTCCAGAGCGTTTTTCCAACCTAGGCTCTAGGACTAGTAACTCAACCCACCAAGGGCTACAAAGTGTTTGTCCAACCAAGGCTCCGGGAACTAATAACTCAACTGACAACCAAAGGAACATGAGAACCAACCAGAAAACCAAAGGGAAAGACCCCCACAACACCACGACTATTCAGAAAATGGAAAGGATAGGAAAAACCACAGTCATTCCATGCAATCCTCCATGCCAATGACATATCATAACCAAATAACCACATGCATATTCCATTCATGCTAAAACTAGTAAGGAAATCATACATGCAACTTGGTACCTGCAAGCAAAACCTATTGTAGCAACTAATCCCGATGTACTCTTGCATTATCCTAATTTTCCTTTCCCTTCTTTCTCCAAATACCAAGTATACCACACTCCCCCAAGAGTGCTCCAAGAAAACTCTAAGTATCCAAGAGTATGAGAGAGAATAAAATGAGAGCTACAAAATTGAATTGACAAAAGGTACCAACTAGTCCTCAGAAGCCTTTTTATTAATGAGGCCTCTCATTTCTTCATTTTTCTCTTCACATGCAACCTGTGACCTTTTACCTTCATTTTCTCTTATCTTCCATTATTTTCATAAATAAATACCAATAAATGTCACTTTTCCTTTCCAAAGCCTTTGCCAATTTCCGTAGCCATAATAAACCAAATAAGCACCCACACTATGATGTTTTTCCCAACATCCAACTTGGAATGTGTCCTGTGACCATGGTTATTATTTTTCCTTTATTAGCTTTTGTTACAGAGATTTTTGACCAAGACTTTGCATTATGATTCATGCTACCAAAAATGGGAAACATGGAAGCATAACACACAGCCAAAGTCACATTACAACAAAACCATCCACGATTTTTTTTTTATAATGGCACCAAATCTATTGCTAGGGTTAGTTGTTGTTCATGATACCTAGGGCCAGCTAAAGAGTCACGTTTATCCATGGCTTGTATTAAAGCATGAAATGAACTCCAAATCAAACGTTGGATGAAAACAAAGGTTCAGGGTTGTTAATTTCATGGTGAAGCATCTTGTTCCAAAACGACCCGTGAGATCCATAATTGTGCAAAGGTCGTTGTGCAAAATTTCATTGTGCTAGAACTTCCGCACATTGAAATTCTGCACAATGAATTAAATATTTTAAAGAAGTTCAATGTGCAAAGGTCCTTCACACAATGAACTTCCACGCAATGTTTTTAATATATTCTTAATTTTTTTAAAAAGAATAGAACCAGTGCCATCTCTTGTAGTGGAATTCATAGCTGAAGCTGCAATCGAAAGGGCCATTATCCGTTTTGCTGTGAGCAGTAAACTGAAAGTAAGAATGAGAAAATATACTCTTCTTTGGCTGAAGAGAAATGAAAAACAACCACTATGACTGTAATTGAATCTCCATTGGACCATATCCTTTCATTTTTACATTAATTAAATAGATTATGGTTTCCATGACTTCATCGTTTCATCCAGGCTCTCTCTGCATCCTGAATTTGGTGAAGAAACAATTAATAATTTGACAATGGAGATGTCAATGTTATTGCAAGGTGAAGGTGTCAAATGGTGAACATATTGTTGGAAGAGGCAATGTGAGGGTGTTTTCAGCCGAATGTGAATTATCATCAATCCAGTCAAAGGAGACAAGGGTAAGCTCGAGAGGTGCAATAGCACCAGGACGGCCTACATTTCTATCAACATCAAAAAAATGTTTTGTTCAAGCCACAAGTGTTGCAAAGAAGCATAGGTGGGGTTTGAATGAGGAGAAACTCACTGAGGTTGAGGAAGATGCAATGCATGTAAGGTTTGTAGCTGGCCCTGGTTCTGGAAAGAACACAATCTTGACCCATTGAATTGCGCTTCTACACAAAAATAATCTCTTGCCCTTTTTATTATAGAAAGACAAAAAAAAATTAGTTACAACTGCATGGACTAAAAAATTGAGGTCGAATTGCATTATCCATGGGGTTTTGATTCATGTTACGAAAATGGGAAACATGGAAACAAAACATTTATGGCACTAGGGTGTTTTGGTGAACTAGTAATGTAATCCAACCTCTCACCAGTGTATATTATGCACATAAGATTGAATGTCTAGAAATGGAACAAGAAACGAGTTTCCTGGTCAGGTTTCATGGAACGTAGTGTTTCATGGAACATAGTGTTGTAATTATATATAATTGGAACAATTTTTCTAATTAGACGAATTGACTAACAACAAACGCACTATAAGAGGAATAACGGTAAAAATCAAAGGAAACTATACTCCTGATATTACTGGTTAGTAATTATTATTCGTTTGAGTAGAACAAAAATTCCTCTTCAGGACCTCCAAGGTAAAAATCTAGGTCCCTATTTTGTTTAATGCAAATTAAAATCTAAGTTTAATGCAAATTTTGTTTGATTAACAAATTAATTGGCTCTGAGGTCCCTATTGTCATACAAGATGCTAGTTCTTGTGAATTTTCTAATCCCTAACTATAAAAGAAAATACAAACATTTAGCATCTGCAATACAATGTAAAATACCTCACATTAAAACAACAAAATAACTACCCTAATCATGTAGCTTATAAGGACCAATTATCTATTGTATTCAATAAACTAAATCGAATTTACATGGGTACTAATCCCATTGTTAAAATAGTATGTTTATTAATCCAAACTATCAACAAAACTGCAAACGCAATATTTCTTATCTTGTGGAAGATACTGGGCCATACCCACTGAAGGTTTTGAGGTAGTGGTTGAGGGTGCAGACACATGAATAGCAATTAAAAGTGAAAAAAAGTTAGGAACGTCATTAAAACTACTTTAAAAAAAACCATTGTAGAGTTTGGAGTAGATTGGATTCTATAATTTATTTTATGGAAATAGAATTTGTGTTTTTGCCTTTAGTTGTTGCTTAATGGAAATATTTAGTTATTTCAACTTGTTGAGGTTGTTAAAATAGTTTATTAACTCACGCATGAATAGTTAGGCAATCACTTAAGTAAGTGTTGAGTAAGTCAATAGATGAATTTGGTGAGTTAGCGAGTCAGTTAAGTGAGCGTTCAATAAGTCGAGTTATGTGATGGCTGAGTTTGGTAAGTGTGTGCATGTCAAGTTAGTCATTAGTTGAAAAGGATAAATACCCTTCAACAGGTTCATTGTATTCAGAGAAAGTGTGATTGAAGTTGGTGTAATTTATAGAAGAATCGCAGCTCGTGTACTTTATTGTGTGTGAAATCTTTGTGTAATTTACGTCTTTACTCTTCTGCATTTCCAACAAATTGGTAGCTCGTGTGCTTTATTGTGTGTGAAATCTGTGTGTAATTTATGTCTTTACTCTTCTGCGTTTTCAACAAATTGGGATCAGAGCGATGTTACAAAAAAACGAATTATAAATCATCCACGTGTGAAAAGATAAAAAAAAAATCCTCGGCTGATTTGAGCTCTAACGCACCTCGTACGCTATATACAGGGCGTTATAACGCAGGTTCATCAAAAAGTTACCGTGATTACCAAGCCCGTGGACATCCTTGGTTATTGTGTGCGTTAAGGAAATAACACAGTACTATAACAAGTGAGGAGTGTTAAACCCCGCCACAAAACACTTCAGACACGTTAGTGTTTTAAAAAGCACGAAGGACCAAAGAACGCACGAAGAGTCAATACGAAGGTTTCAAACGATATCATAATACGTTAATTATTTTAATTATTTTAGAAGGTTTGATTTATTTAAAAAAACGTCTTTTAAAATAGTGTTTGAATAATACAAAGGTGTATTAAAAAGGAGGTTTTTGAAAAGAAAATTTAAAAGGATTATAATAAGTTTTTAAAAAAAAAAGTTTTATTATATAAGTTTATTTTTATATAAAATATTTTTGATAATTTTTTTTTAAAAAATAAAACCTAGGGTTTTATTACAAGGTTATCTTTTGAGCTCTGCAAAGAATATACAAAAGAAGAAATTTAGGTTTTTATAAGAGAAGTTAATTTTTTGACGAAAAATGGCAACAAGCAATTTTTAACCACAAATTTCTTCTTTTACAGGGAAATATTATGATGTGTGGGCTATTAAGATGGAAACCATGTTAAAAGGGCATTATGTTTGGGATCATGTCAAGTTTTGGTTTCCAGAACCTCAAAATGACGCAGGAGAACGAGCCCTCAGTAATGCAGAGAGGAAACAATGGAAGAAAGACAAAAGGAAGAATGCACAAGCGTTGCTTCTTATCCAGCAGGGAGTGGACCAAGTAGTGTTCCAGAAGATTATGATCACGTCTCCGGCAAATGAAGCATCAGAAACTTTGGCGACAAGCTACCAAGGTATGGCAAAAGTCAATATTGTTAAATTTCAGAATACTAGGAGAGATTTTGAAAGTCTACAGATGAAGGAGGCAAAGGACATTGATTCTTTCATGAATTGGGTCATGTTTGTCTTAAATCAGTTAAAAAATTATGGTGAAGAAATTAAAATCGAATAGTGATTGAGAAGGTCCTTAGATCTTTGTCTACCAAGTTTGATGTTGCGGTAGAAGCCATAGAAGAAGCAAAGGATTTGGAAAAACTGACAGTTGATGAGTTGATGGGATCACTTCTATCGCATGAGGCAAGGATAGATAGAAATAAGGATTCCACTTTAGAAACTGCTTTCAAAAGTCAAGTTTCTATTTCGAGAGGTCAAGGCAATATATGCTAATGAGATACATAAGAAGTTTCACATGGAGAGAAACAAGCCCATGGAGACTCCTCTAGCAGGGAATTGGAAGAAGGAATATGTTAATTCAGACGAAGTGGTAGAAGCTACCATTTACAGGCAACTTGTGGGTTCACTCATGTACTTGGTGAACACACGACCGAACATGTGTTTTGTGGTTAACCAGATTGGTCAAGCAATGGTTAAGCTAACCAAGCTCTATTGGAAGGCAACCAAACATGTGTTGAGATACCTCAGAGGAACCACTTAGTTTGGTCTTCGGTTCAAACAGGTAGAGGGAGTGAAGTTGCAAGGCTTCACAAATGCAGATTGGGTAGGTGTTATGCAACAAACACACAAAACAATAGAAATAATAGATCAACAACTTAAAAATATCCTCTTCGAGGGGGAAACCTCCTTTAAATTACATAAATGAAAAATTATTGGATGAATCAAATGACAAAGCCTCCTTTCTATATATAGGAGTCTAACGGGGTCATAATATAATCAGAGCCAACATCACAATAATAATGTAAGGGCGCAACAATAACAATAGTGGGCTTCTATGGGGCACAATAATAACAATATGGGGACTACATGGGCACAACAATAACAATAAGGGGGCTACACTAAAATATAACAATAAGTGAATACACTAGTATTATAGTGAACTAACATGCCCCTCTCCTTCAAAAGAGTGGTGTCCTCAATGCTTGAGTAGTTATGGATGCTTATGTATAAAATCACCATCCTCCAATGTCGAATCTTCAGCGAGTAAATTCTTCCACTTGATGAGATACTCTGAAATGGATCTATTTTGTAGCTTTCGAGTTCTTGTTTCCGTGACTTCTTTAGGTTTCAATATGAGTTTTCCTTCCTCGTCAAGTTATCGCAATATTGTTTGAACTAGAAGCTTGTCAACTATAAACTTCTTTAAGCATGAAACATGGAAAACTGGGTGCACTCGAGAAGATGCAGGAAGCTCCAATTTGTTTTCCATAGTACTAATCTTTTGCAACACCTTGTAAGGACCATAGTACTTTGGTGATAATTTATTATACTTATTATCTTGCTTGAGGGACATTTGGTTGTATGGTTATAGCTATAAAAATATCTAGTTGCATGCATCAAAAATTATTTTGCTATGATGTTGATCTTCTTGTTGTTTCATTCGATTCTGCGCCAAAGTGAGGTTATGCTTTAAGAATTGGAGAAATTTTTTTTATTCTATTTATACTCTTCCACTGCTTGAACCTTGGAATTTTCTCTTAAAGATGATGTGATGGAAAGTGGATGATATCCATAAAGTGCCATAAATGGGGTCATTTTTGTTCTAGTATGGAAGGAAGTGTTATACCACCATTCAACCATAGGTAACCACTTGACCCATTGTGTTTATTTATCAGATACAAAGCAACGAAGATATCCTTCCAAACATTTATTCACTATCTCAGTTTTCCCATCAGATTGAGGATGATAAGATGAGCTATGAGCTAATTGAGTGCCCATAAAAGAAGATAATTTTGTCCAAAAATTTAGAGTAAAAATGGGATATCTGTCACTTACAATAATATTTGGGTTTCCATGTAGCATTTCAATTGTTTCCATAAATGCAATAGTAATTGTGTTGGCTTTAAATGGATCAGATAATGCACAAGAGTTTCCATACTTGGCAAGTCTATCAATTATCACCATGATGACATTTTTTCCTTCATAATTGGGTAAAACTGTGATAAAATACATTGAAACCTCCTCCCAATGTTGAATTAGAATGGATAAAGGTTGTAACGGACCCGGGGTATTAGTTGTCTCAACTTTGTTTTGTTGGAAAACCAAAAATTTCACCATAAACTTTTGAATATCATATTTAAGGCAATCCCAAAAAAATTCCTTCTTGACCCTGTGGTAAGTTTTTAAAAATCCCAAGGGCCCTCCTAAGGGAGAGGTGTGAAATTCCAAAAGAATCTTTTGTTTGAGTTGGGAATTATTACAAAGATATAAGTGATATTTGTACCATAATGAATCATTTTTCCAGCTAAATGTATCATATGTACTGGGATCTTGCTGCAAATTTTGAATGAATGCCCAAATTATTCGTCATTCTTCCATTCATCCCTTGCTTTGGTTATCCAATCCAATTGGATAATAGAAATGGAAAAAGGAAATTCTTCCACATCCTCATCCTTTCTTGAGGGTGCATTTGCAACAATATTTTGCTTACCTTTTTTGTAGATGATTTCAAAGTCATAACCCAACATATTTGTGACCCATTTTTGCTGCTCTTCCGAAGATAATATTTGTTCCAAAAATAATTTAAGACTATCATGATATTTTTTTACCTTGAAGTGTCTACCCATTATGTAAGGTCACAATTGATTAAGTGCGTGTAGTATTTCCAACATTTCTTTCTCATAAATAGGTTTGTGTAAATACTTTCCTTTTGATTGGACGACTTTCAAAAGAAATGGGTCTTCCTTCTTGCATAAACGACACCAATTCCATTTCCTGAGGAATCCCATTCTAGAATAAAGGTTTTTTTGAATTTTGGCGTAGCTAAGACTATTGCGTGGCACATTTCTTCTTTAAGATAGTCAAATGATTTAGTTGCTTCTGGAGTCCAAGAAAATGCATCTTTCTTCAGTAATGTTTTTATAGGTCTTTTTGTTCACCCATAAATCTTTAAAAAATTGCGATAATACCCTGTCAACCTGAGAAATCCTCGCAGATGCTTTATGGTTGCGGGGATTTTCCATTCCTTAATGGCTTTAATTTTGTTAGGGTCTCCCTTAACACCCTCATGAGATATAATATGACCCAGATATTCCAACTCCTGTACTCCAAAAAACCATTTCAAGGTTTTTGCATATAATTATTTCTCCTCTAATAGTTTGAGCACATTGTCAACATGTTGAACATGATCCTTCCAAGACTTTTTGTAGATTAGTATATCATCAAAAAATACTAACACAAATTTTCTAAGGAGGGGTTTCAAAATGGAATTCATCAAACCTTGAAATGTATAAGGTGCATTGGTAAGACTAACAGGCATGAAAAAAAAATTGCAATGAACCTCATGAGTTCTAAATGTTGTTTTCAGAATGTCTTTAGTCTTCATTCTAATTTGATGATATCCGAAACAAATATCCAACTTGGTGAAGTAAATTTCTCCATGTAATTCATCAATGACAAGAATGGGAAATTTATCTTTAATAATGAGCTTGTTGAGCTCCCTATAATCCAAATACATTTGCCATGATCCATCCTTCTTGTGTACCAATACTACTGGAGCAGAGAAATACCTTTGACTAGGTTGAATTATACTGACCTCTAGCATTTCTGCAACCATACGTTCAATTTCACTCTTTTGGGCATAGGGATATCAGTAAGGCATGATGTTTGGAGGAACACTTCCTGGAATCAAATGAATAGCATCATCATTATCACAAATAGGTGGGAGGACTTTGGGAGTCTCAAATACTTTGGAATAATTTTCCAAGGCTTTTTGGAGATCGAGATAAATAGTTTATTTCGATGTTTTAACCTCTAGTGAGAATAATTGTGTAATTACGCCCCATTGTTCTTTCTTTAGAAGTTTTTTCATGCCATTAGAACTGATTATCTTTCCTAGTTTCCCTGTGATACCCCTTAATTAAATTTTCTTTCCTTTCCAAAAAAAATTCAAGAAAAGTTCTTGAAAATTAAAAGCTATTCGTACCCAAAAATTGTAACCATTGGACTCCTAGCACAACATCATCACCACTCATTGGAATGGAAATCATTGAACTACATATTCCCCCATGGTGATCCCAACTTATGCAGGAATGCAATAGACTACAGATATAAACATAAATACAAAAGTGCAACATAAATAAAACTTCATTTCATTAATATCAAATAACTGAAATCTACTTACATACAAAATGGAAATAAAATAGCTCGGGTGATGGTAGCTTATCTTTCAGAAGAGATATGGTGGCTACATGCCTTTGAAATATGTTACAATGAGGCTCAATGGAATTTATATCCTTGAGAAACAATGAAAAACCCTAAACATCCAAAAACCTAACCTTAGGAGATGAAGCGCCAAAATCTTGTGGACCCCATTGGGGTAAGTTGGAACGTCAACTTCCTGGGGTCATAACTTTGGCAAACAATCTCTGTTTGGCTATCATAATACCTCATTTCTAATAACTCTAAGAGTAGGCTGAAAATGAATGGGTAAAATAATTCAAGACTTTAAAGTCTCTTTGTTTTCCCTAAAACCGCCTTTTAGTCCCTCAAAACGACTCCGAAATTTTAGGAAAAATAGTAAATTGTGCTATAATTAAGGAAACTGAAAAACCAAAAGAAACAATGGTGGGGGTTCAAGTGGAATAGGTGGGTGGCCACCAATATCCACGTGGATGAATCCTCCCCCCTTAGGAATCAACGTTCCCCATTGCATTGAGAGCCTCCATGATGTGAGGAAATTTCTATTGAACTTGGTCCCTTGTGAACCACTTGTAAAAATATTGCTCTTATACCATGTAGAAAAATATAACAATGGGATTCAATATGATCTTGTGATGTACTAAAACAAGATATTGAATCCTTCTACAATATTTGCGGAATACAAAACATGATCGCTCAATCACTGTTGAGAAAAATACTGAGAGGGGGGGGGGTGAATCATTATTTTGAGCTGACTGACAATTTTTTACTTTTTCTTTCTCTTAAAACCATCTATTACATTACTGCATCCAACTTGTATGTCCAGAGATCTTATTATATCTTTACTTATATCATTGCATCATCTGTTCATTAGATAAGTAGTAAGCATGAACATAAATAACAGAACAAACCATCATATATAAGCAACACATATGAACACCAGGATTTAAGGTGGAAACCCAATTCGGGAGAAAACGACCGTTGCTGTTATCTCAGTCTTCAATATTTATTATAAAGAAAATTTCTTACAATTTTATGCTGGCGCAGACTTATACCAGCATGCAGTCACCCACCTGCAGAAGGCTACAACCTTCTCTCGTTTACCATCCTTTCCTGGAAGGGAGCTACAACCCCCTGTTCTCGTTTACCAGCTACCACTGGAAGGGAGCTACAACCCCCTCACTGAAGGCTTCGACCCTCAGCACCACTGCGAACCACGTTTCATCAATTTTCACACTGGATCCACCAGTTTCCACATGACATACCTTGCAAGTCACCAGATTTATTTATTTTCTTCAAGAGGTGCGTCCTTAATTCAGCAATCTGTTACCCATTCCATACAGATATACTTCATAGTGAAGTATTCATTCTCAACCCTTACTCATGCATACGTTCTTCATGATTTCGTCAGTCAATTCAACCAGGAATTAATCATTATCTAGAGGTCTTGATCAATCATTAGATTCACAGGTGCACCATAGATTCAAATATATCAGATTTTATACAGATATCTCTAGAAGAGATTCGTTTACTGTCAACCCTTTCGCACGCACGCACTTCTTCATGATTCTCATCACCTTATATAGTTTTCGCCTTTATTAAAACCTTGGGTCAAAACCATTCACTTGCTAATGGTATTCCTGGATGGAGTCAAAATAGATAATCCAGCGGGGTCTGCATAACTCTCACTGTTCTATTGATCTTGGTAATTAAATAATTAATTTAATACTTTTGAACTTAACTTTAGGATTAAGGTTAACCCTTCGCATTTTAATGCTTTCAAACAATATGATAAACCTTTGACCCCGGGCCCACAAATATAGTCAATAGCCAATCCAATATGCGCACGGTACCATAAGTAAATTTCGCGCAAGTCCAGCATCCGATCACCGTTAGATTAGCAAGCTTCCAGATCACCAGCGTATATGCATATCGCTTGACCTTCGATGCCGAACGTTAATGTGCGATGGCCCGCCGTACCTTGGTTAGCCTCCGTGCAGCTTTATCAAATGACCACCGTCCGATGGCTTCCCTCCAAATCAACGGCGCACAGCAATATCGCTGGGCGTCTTGGGTCGAGCTATAACGTGCGATGGCGCACAGTGACAAGCGGTTTTGTGGGGGTCCACCTCGCCATGTGTCAAAAGCTCTATGGAATCGGAGCCAACCTCTTGATTACCACTTGCCTGTCGAAAGCGGTGCGATGAAAACCAGAATCCGCTTTCACTGTTTATTCCGCACGTGATTCTTCTTCGCTTAAGGTTCCGTCCATCTTTCAGAGTTTTCGTTAAAGGCTATGTGGTTAACTGAGATCAATGGTACTGTAGGGGCACAAACAGTCTGATGATTAACCCAAGGGGGTGCCTCCACAGTTGACCCGTCCATCGAACATTGACCACAGATCGACGGCTGTTGTTAATTGCGGTAGCACAAGCCCGAAGATCTTTCTGTACTGAGGAGTGCCTCCGCATCGCATATTCATTACTCTGCCTCTCTGTTTCTTTCGCCGATTGCGATATGCGATCATATGTATCACATCTTCATTACCTCTGCTTCATATTCTACCTTGCTGCCTTTTCCGATCGCATTGCATCTTCATTACATTGCCTTTTCTTCTCTTCACTGTCTCTACGTTGTCTGCTGCCTTAGTTCCTTATCTGCCTTGCTTCCTTTCTGCTTCTTTTCTCTTTCTGCTGGTCTCTTTGTTGCTTCTGCTATCTCACTTTGCCTTGTTGCTGATCAGATGCTCCTTCTTTTCCACTTCCGTTGCCATCAATGACAACATTTCCAACAATCTCCCCCTTTGGCATTGATGGCAATATTCTTCCTCTGTTTGTCTTATAGAAGCCCTTTGTTGCTTTTCCTCCCCCTTTGACATCAATGGCAAAGAGTTGATCAATATCCTTTGAACCGACAATACCATGCTCCCCCTGAGATCATGCTGCATCTTCAAACATAATATGACCAATAATGCATCATTTTCATATGACCAATGCTCCCCCTTAGTCTGTGCATTCAGAGATGCCTAACAGCACCTCACAACCAATTTAATCTTATGTATTTAAGTAGATCTGATCCTCTGCATGGCAAAGACTACTCCCAGTTTCTGTCTGAGATATTCGAACGCTTCCCTGGGTAGAGGTTTAGTAAATATATCAGCAACTTGTTCTTTGGAGGGAACATACTCCAATTTCACCTTTTGTTCAAGCACTTGTTCACGTAAGAAGTGATATTTGATGGGAATGTGCTTGGTCTTGGAATGCATAACAGGATTCTTTGAGATACTGATGGCACTTGTATTGTCACACATAATGGAGATAGGAGGTGAACATTTGATTTGAAATTCTTGTAAGGTTTGCATCATCCATAGAAGTTGAGTGCAACATGATGTAGCAGCCACATATTCTGCTTCTGCTGTAGATAAGGCAATAGAGCTTTGCTTCTTACTGAGCCAAGATACTAACCGGGGCCCCATATAGAATGCACCACCACTAGTGCTTTTCCGATCATCAACATTTCCAGCCCAATCTGCATCAGTGTATGCATGAAGAGTAAGATCAACATTCTTTGGATACCATAGTCCAAAGTCTTGAGTTCCTTGTAGATATTTGAATATTATTTTCACAGCCTGAAGGTGAGACTCTTTTGGATTAGCTTGGAATCGTCCAACAATCCCAACTGCATGCATGATGTCTAGTCTTGTCCCAGTGAGATAAAGTAGACTTCCTATCATAGATCTATATTCTGGTTGATTCACCGTGGGGGAATCATCATTAGAACTGAGATTACATCCAGTTATCATTGGTGTACTTACAGGTTTGCAATCTTCCATGCCATACTTCTTTAAGATTTGCTTGAGGTATTTTGCTTGTGATAAGAATATGCCATTTGTTGCTTGTTGCACTTGCAAGCCAAGAAATAATGTTAGTTCCCCAAGTAAAGACATTTCAAATTCTTGCTGCATATCAGAAGAAAATTTTTGACTCATAGACTCTTCATTACTTCCAAAAATGATATCATCAACATATACAACCACAATCAATAGTTTGTCATTTTCAGTTTTTGTGTATAAGTTGCTATCAACAGATCCTTTTGAAAATCCTTGTTGATGAAGATATTTGTCAAGACGATAGTACCATGCCCTTGGAGCTTGTTTGAGACCATATAGAGCCTTTTTAAGTCTACAAACAAGTTTTTCATCATTTCCCAAAATGAATCCTTCTGGTTGTTCTCTATAAACTTCTTCTTCTAGATCACCATTGAGAAAAGCAGATTTAACATCCATTTGATAAACTTTGATTTGTTGGAAGCTTGAAAAAGCAAGAAACATTCTTATGGCTTCAAGTCTGGCTACAAGAGCAAAGGTTTCTTCAAATTCTATACCTTCTTGTTGATCATACCCCTTGCAAACAAGTCTAGCTTTATTTCTTATAGCATCCCCATTCTCATTTAACTTTTTTTTGAATATCCATTTAGTTCCAATGATATTTTTGTCATGAGGTGTTGGTACTAATTCAAGTGTGATTCTTTTCAATTTGATCAAGCTCTTCATTCATGGCTTGAATCCAAAATTCATCTTTGCTAGCTTGACTGACATTGTGAGGTTCAATAGTGGACAGAAATGCCAGATTGCTAGAAGATCCCACTAGAGTCCTTCTTGTTTGTACACCTGATCCCTTTTCTCCCAAAATTTGAGATTCTGGATGATTATTTTGAACATATATGGATGGAGCCTTTTCAGACAAATCATATTCAGGCTCTTCACTGGGTTCACTGTTTGTATCATTACTATTTGATGTAGAAGGATATATGTCATCATCATCGTCTTCATTTGTTGTTTGTTTTTCTTCTTTTGGAGATGCTGGAGACTCATCAATAACCACATCTATGCATTCAATAATATTCCGAAGTCTTTTATTGTAACATTTATATGCCCTAATCCTAGAGGAGTAACCAAGAAATATTCCTTCATCTGCTCTGGGTTCAAACTTGCCAAGTTTTTCATCATTATTTTTGATAAAACATTTGCTTCCAAAAATTCTAAAATGCTTTACAGTGGGAGAATTACCATACCAGAGTTCATATGGAGTTTTATCACTATTTACACGAACATGTGCCTTGTTAAGAATATTTACTGCTGTATGTGCTGCTTCACCCCAAAATGTGTCAGGTGTTCCGGAATCATCAAGCATGGCTCTAGCCATTTGTTGAACTGATCTATTCATTATTTCTGCAACACCATTTTGTTGTGGAGTGCCAGCTACAGAAAACTGTCTTTTTATGCCATGTTGTTCACAAAATTCAAGGAATTCATTGGATGTATATTCTCCTCCTCGATCAGATCTAAGACACTTGATTTTTAGATCTAATTCATTCTCAACTAGTGCTTTGAAGATCTGAAATTTCTCAAATTCTTCATCTTTGTGTTTAAGCAGCCCAATCCAACACATTCTAGAGAAATCATCAATGAACAAGATATAGTATTCTTCACCACGTGGTGAATTTTTCCTCATAGGTCCACATATGTCGGTATGAATGAGTTCAAGAGGCTTGCTTGATGATCCTTCCTTTGAATTAAATTGTACTCTGGTTTGCTTGCTGAATTGGCAAGATTTGCATATGATATTTTCAAGTAGAGTAATATTTGGAAGATCACGAACAGCTTTAAGTCTGCTTGATTTGTTGATTTGAGAAAAACTCAAATGCCTCAACCTTCTATGCCATAGCCAATTTTCTGAAGATTTACTCAAATAACATTGTTCTTTGGGGTTCTTTAATATATACAGGTTGTTTGGAGTTCTTTTCCTTTTATAATTGCTTTACCTGTATCAAGATCACGTACCACACATTCTTTTGAACTAAAGACAACTTCAGTTCCTTGATCACACATTTGACTTACACTTAACAGGTTATGCTTTAATCCATCCACATACATGACATTATTAGCTTTCACCTTTTCTTTTAGAAAAACGGAACCATTTCCTTAATAATGAGATATCATTTCCCAATCCTGGCATTCTTTTCCTTTTCTAGAACACTATATGCAAGAAGTTTGTTTTTGTCACCTGTCATGTGTTTTGAGCATCCACTATCAATGTACCATTGATTTTCTTCTCCTTCTGCAAATAAAGCTATGCCACAATTTTCAACCTACAATTCCTTCTTTTTCCATACTTTGGAGCTTGAAGGAACATGCTCTTTTGGCTGAATTTTGCTCCTGCATTCAGATTCTTCATGGCCAAAGTTATTGCAATAAGCACATTCAACTTCATTTAGAAGAGGAGAAAAGTTGTTATAAGTATTCTTCTTTGTTTCAATATCAATCCTTTTCTTTCTAGCTTCCCTTGTCATGATGGTTTTATATGAAACACATTGAACAACTTTATGACCAAAATTGTGAGATGAGAAACATTGTCCATTGAAGAGAAATTTCTACGATCATAAAATCTTCTGTAAATTTACTTTTTACTGTTGATTGGTGTTTCTTTGAAAGACATTCTGTGGTATTCTTTGAATTGAGATGATCACGACTTGTAAAATTCTGTATTCCCCCTTGCTGAGTGGCGGCATATTGTAAACCAGCTAACCAATTTATGCTTGATTTTGAAGTAATTTGGTGCTGAAGCTTGAGAAGATTCTCCGATATATCCAAGACCTGTCTTTAGAAGAGGAGAACGTTGTGCCTTGATAATCTCATCTAACGTTTCAGATCCTTTAGAAAATCTAAGATTCAAAGTCTTTACTTTCTCAATTTCTTTTCTTAGACTTACTATTTCACATTCTAATTTCTCATTATGTTTCTCCTTTTCTTGAAGCTAGTTTTTCAGAGTTTCTATGGATATTTTACTTTCTTCTAAGCATATTTTGAGTTGATTGATTTCATCAAGAAAATCACTGTCCTCTAAAGCATCCATAAAAGTATTCTTTTCTTCTCTAGACTCTTTTTCAAATGCCATGAGAAGTTTAAGATCTTGTTCACATTCTTCCTCACTGTCTGATAACCCATCACTGTCTTCATGAGTATAGTAATTTTTTCTAGTGCTAAACCGATTCTTATTCCTTCTTTCTAATTCCTTTCCTTTTTCATGTGTTTCTTTGTGAGGACACTTAGCAGCATAATGACCAACTCTTCCACAGTAAGCATATGAAGAAGCTTACCTCTAAGCAATTCTGTGTCGAGTTGAAGTTTCTTTGGTACACTCTCATCTTCTTCTGAGATATATCCTGATCCTTCTGTTTTTTGTACTTCCTTCCCTTTTGTAGAAGTTCTAAAGACTGCTTCTTTGACTTCGGATGGTCCTCCTCTTCTCATTTCATATGCAGTTAGTATGCCATGAAGTTGCACCACAGTAAGATTTTGAAGATCCTGCTTTTCTTCAAGAGCAGAAACTTTTGACTCAAATTTTGTTGTTAGTGATCTTAAAAATTTCTCAACCAAAGTAGATTCGGTTATTGTTTCTCCCATATTTCTCATACGATTTACAATATCATCAAGACGTAAAAATAAATTAGCAATGCTCTCCTCATTATGCATTTTTAGATTCTCATATTGAATTCTGAGAGTTTGGAGTTTAGCACTTTTTACCTTTGCATCACCTTCATAACTTAGAATGATTTTGTCCCATATTGCCTTTGCTGTATTCAGCTGCATAAATTTGACAAATTATGATTCAGTTAGACTTCCCAATAGAGCATTGACCGCCTTTGCATTTGTTTCATAATTCTTTCTTTCTGTCGGATCTGTTGGTACTGCAGCTGGATATTGATATCCTCCTTCAACAATTGCCCATACCTCTGCTCCCAGAGACTGAAGATAGGATCTCATCCTTGTTTTCCAGAAGATTAAATTGTTTCCGTTAAAGAGTGGAGGCCTGATAGATGTTGTTCCATCTTGATTGCTCATCTTGCTTGATCTTCCTTATAGCGGCTAAGCGTTTTCAGAAGAACCCGCTCTGAAACCAATTGTTGAGAAAAATACTGAGAGGGGGGGGGGGTGAATCAGTATTTAGAGCTGACTGGCAATTTTTCTTTTTCTTTCTCTTAAAAACATATGTTACATTACTGCATCCAACTTGTATGTCCAGAAATCTTATTATATATTTACTTAGATCATTACATCATTTATTCATTAGATCAGCAGTAAGCATGAACAAAAATAACAGAACAAACCATCAAACATAAGCAACACATATGAACACCAAGATTTAAGGTGGAAACCCAATTCGGGAGAAAACCACCGCTGTTGTTATCTCAATCTTCAATATTTATTATAAAGAAAATTTCTTACAATTTTATGTTGGCGCAGACTTATACCAGCACGCAGGCTACAACCTTCTCTCATTTACCAGCCTTTCCTGGAAGGCAGCTACAACCCCCTGTTCTCATTTACCAGCTACCACTGGAAGGGAGCTACAACCCCCTCATTGAAGGCTTCGACCCTCAGCACCACTGCGGACCACGTTTCATCAATTTTCACACTGGATCCACCAGTTTCCACATGACATACCTTGCAGGTCACCAGATTTATTTATTTTCTTCAAGAGGTGCGTCCTTAATTCAGCAATCTGTTACCCATTCCATACAGATATACTTCATAGTGAAGTATTCATTCTCAACCCTTACTCATGCATACGTTCTTCATGATTTTGTTAGTCGATTCAACCATGAATTAATCATTATCTAGAGGTCTTGATAAATCATCAGATTCACAGGTGCACCATAGATTCAGATATATCAGATTTTATACAGATATCTCTAGAAGAGATTCGTTTATTGTCAACCCTTTCACACGCACGCACTTCTTCATGATTCTCATCACCTTATATAGTTTTCGCCTTTATTAAAACCTTGGGTCAAAACCATTCACTTGCTAATGGTATTCCTGGACGGAGTCAAAATAGATAATCTAGCGGGGTCTCCATAACTCTCACTGTTCTATTGATCTTGGTAATTAAATAATTAATTTAATATTTTTGAACTTAACTTTAGGATTAAGTTTAAACCTTCGCATTTTAACGCTTTCAAACAATATGATAAACCTTTGACCCCAGGCCCACAAATATAGTCAATAGCCAATCTAATATGCGCACGGTACCATAAGTAAATTTCGCGCAAGTCCAGCGTCCGATCACCGTTAGATTAGCAAGCTTCCAGATCACCAGCGTATATGCATATCGCTCGACCTCCGATGTCAAACGTTAACGTGCGATGGCCCGCCGTACCTTGGTTAGCCTCCGCACAGCTTTATCAAATGACCACCGTCCGATGGCTTTCCTCCAAATCAACGGCGCACAGCAATATCGCTGGGCGTCCTGGGTCGAACTATAACGCGCGATGGCGCACAGTGACAAGTGGTTTTGTGGGGGTCCACCTCGCCACGTGTCGAAAGCTATATGGAATCGGAGCCAACCTCTTGAATACCGCTTGCCCGTCAAAAGCGGTGCGATGAAAACCGGAATCCGCTTTCACTGTTTATTCTGCACGTGATTCTTCTTCGCTTAAGGTTCCGTCCATCTTTCGAAGTTTTCGTTAAAGGTTGTGTGGTTAATTGAGATCAATGGTACTGCGGGGGCACAAACAGTCCAATGATTAACCCAAGGGGGTGCCTTCGCAGTTGACCCATCCATTGAATGTTGACCACAGATCGACGGCTGTTGTTAAATGCGGTAGCACAAGCCCGAAGATCTTTCTGTACTGAGGAGTGCCTCCGCATCGCATATTCATTACTCTGCCTCTCTATTTCTTTCGCCGATTGCGATATGCGATCATATGTATCACATCTTCGTTACCTCTGCTTCATATTCTACCTTGTTGCCTTTTCCGATCGCATTGCATATTCATTACATTTCCTTTGCTTCTCTTCACTGTCTCTGCGTTGTCTACTGCCTTAGTTCCTTATCTGCCTTGCTTCCTTTCTGCTTCTTTGCTCTTTCTGTTGGTCTCTTTGCTGCTTCTGCTATCTCACTTTGCCTTGTTTCTGATCAGATGCTCCTTCTTTTCCACTTCTGTTGCCATCAATGACAACATTTCCAACAAATACAAGATGTTATTGGGGAAAGAAACTTCTCAAAACCCCTCTATCTATATTGTGTATTAAGTCAAGGAATAATGAAACAATATAATGCTTAATTTCTCATGAGATTTTCCAGCACTTTGCCAACTATCTCACTCTTATCTAGGCAAAATCAGTCTAGTACTTAGCCAATTCTCAACATTCCTTTATCCTGCCTTACTCACAAAATTCCTAGGGAATTAACTCCCTATTAAATAGGAAAAATATCCTTCCTTGATTGTGCAATGCATCATGGCATCCTAATGACTTTATAATTGCACATGAGGAATTTTCTATAAATACAATGGATACTTATGTTCCCTTTAACCTCTATCTCAACTTGGTCTTCCTCAGAACTGACATGCATGCAACTATTTATAGTGAATCATCAGTTATTTGATTAATAACTCATTGTGAATTAAATCTAATTTAATTCACTGGACCTCTCACTAGCTCGTCATTTACTTAGAAATAGTTAAACTGATTTTGACTCAATTAATTGAGTTAACTAATTCACAACTGCACCCCACCGATGCATCAACTACAATTGGACCCCCAAAATTTTAGAATCCCTCTACAAGCCTCATCTTAGACACTCAACTCGAATTTCTTGAGCTAACTCAGTCATCTTGACTTAGTTAACTGATACAAATTGTTATGAGATGAAATTACAATTTATTGTCCAATTTATTTAAGGTAAAAATAAATTAGATGCTTTACATTCCACGACCAAAATTCTGGTGCATCAAAATTCCACATTTCAGGTGCATCAAGGTTCCACGACCTTTGTGGATGCATTTATTTTCCTTTCTGGTTGCCAGTTTCACTGTTTCTTGTTGCAAATTTCAACACTCCCTCTCAACAAGAAATGAATTCAATATATCTCGACCCTATACCTTTGGAATGTTTTGCATGCAACACTTATCTAGTGTTGTTTTCACATGAAAATCCTGAAACTGAATAGCGTCCAAATAATAGAATCAATATAATGCATCTGTCATCAGAGTCTTCTGATTGCTGCTAGCTACTTCCCCTATCTATTGGACTCTCTACGCTGCTACTAACTTATGCATTTGTGCCCTCTATACTGCTACTAAATATGGTTTGTGCTCCAGTATCCGACATTTTTCACTCTGATTTATGTCTTCCTAACATTTGACTACATCAATCCAAACGTTCCTTCTTGCTACTGTTGTACTGTGGGCTCCTCATATCCATGTTTGATCCATGAGACACACCATCTCAATGGACCATACCAAAATTTCTTCTTGGGATTATATCGTCACATCACCCCGCCTCTCACCTTAAGGTATAGCTGCATGTACTCCCTCTTCCCATCTAGCTCAAAATTTCCCCCTCCAGGAGGTCTCTGCTTGAGTTGAATCTTCCACTCGATCTCCTCTCTGCTTCTCCAATTTTGGTTGCTCCACAACCTTTTGATACTACTTCTGAGGTTGCATGTTGAAAAATAATTTCTCCCTCTCAACCACTAAGTCACTAACCACAGCTTTGATTTGCATGCACCCTCAACCTCGAGAGAATACAAGTTATTAACTCTTAAACCGATCTGTTTCCCCTATACCCTGGCAATGTGTCTAAGGAACACCTTTCCTTTTCTAAATATGACATCATAACCACGATCTTCCAATACCTCTACGAAGAAAATATTATTCCTTAGGCCTGGAAGATACAAAACATCTTCCAGTCTGAGAGGGGATTCAGACTCCCTCTAAAAGGTAACTGTACCTATTCCGGTCGCGCTATACCTCTCGTCAACTCCAAAATCTATGTTCTGCTAGAGGTCCTTCTCCTCCAATTCATTGAAGATATCTCTATTCCTTGTCATATGGAATTAGGCACTGTATCTAGATACCACATGCATCCCATTACAGCGCTGGCCATGCATGCAATGAGATTAAAATCAAGCTCAAACTGTGAAGCCAACGCTTCACCCGCTGTAAGCGCAGACTCTTTCTTGCTTGCCTTCTTCTATGGAAAATTCGTGGCATAATGCCCATGCTCATGCCAATGAAAAAACTTGATCTTGGACAAGTCTCTCTTTCCCTCTTCGCCTTGGGACTTTGGCTTTCTTTCCTTTTCCAGCTAATGAACAATCTTCTTATTTGTCTTTGTCGAAGGTCCCGTTGGTGAGCCCTAGTATTGCACCAAGAATGCTACAATTCCCAGAGGATACTCTACTTTACTTTATCAACCCGAGGTTCATACAAACTTGGAGGTGACAGTGCTATATACACAAGAAGATGCATTATACTCATGTAATCCTCTTCTAAGTCCTAAGAAAGGGTGTTATTTCTAGGGTTTCTAAATGAAGTCTGTCACACTTCTGAATTTAGAACTAGGGCTACAAGTGACTCAAAGAAATTGCTCTACCAGAAAACAAAGAACTATTCTACAGCAAGAAAGTACATCTAGCTACTCTACAATGGAAGAAATATACAAGTTAAGCTATGGAAAGAAATGGAAGCAAACTAAGCATATTTCATGAAGTAAATTTTTGTATTGAAATTTCAGAAAGAAGACTAACCTAATCACACATTTCTGGGCCAAATGGCTAAACACACTCTGACTACTTCATGTTTTAACTATCATGATTTTACTCATGCATCTAATCATGACCTAATTATGCTTGTAAATGCATTGTTTTGCAGCAAGGAGGAGAAAGCGCTTAGGTGGTTTAGGAAGCTCTTGAACTCATGGGTGTAGGGATGAAGGTGTCTAGATGGTTTTGGCAGGTCTGGATGAGGTGGATGATGGTTTCTAGGCTTAAGGAGAGGCCTACTAGTGCTGCTTCAAGTGTAACTACAGGTTTCCTGTAGTGCTACAGGAAAGTCTTGAATTGCTATAGGAAACAGTATTAGGGAAATCCGAGGCCGAAAATGGTGTATAAAAGCATAGGGGAGGTGGAATGAAGGTGTGTTTGGATGAATTGAAGGTGTTCAACCGCTTGTCCAAGCTCAAAACCTCTTGAGAAGCCCCTCTTTCACTTCTAGGATTGTTCACGGTGTGAAGGTGAAAAATCTTAAAAACATGGCTGATGGAAATTTGATGGAAAGAAGTTTTATGATGGGTGAGAAATGAAGCTAAGGGTGTTGGTGAAGTCCTCCTTTGTTGTGCTACTTGAACCTGCAAGAAAACTACCTGTTCATGCAACAAACATTGGAAAATTTATGATGAAGGAGATGGAAAAGATGAGTTGAATTTGGAAAGAGAACCTACTTTAGCATTCAAACATAAATCTAACTTGGTATTCTAGATATGTTCATGACACTACAACAACCTAACTATTATTTCCAAGAAATCATAAACTAAAGAGAAAATTTGGCCTGTGGGGAAGGTCTGCCCTCCTCAAGCTCCAATGGAAGAGATGATAGAGGGAGGCCTGACACACAATTTTATGAGTTTACAAATTATTCTTCTAACATTTATGCAAGCTTAACTACAACAAATAAAAATGCAAGAAAACTAAAAAAAGTGAATTGGAATGTAAGAACACTAGCTAAAAAAAATCATAAATCAAACTAGCTACAATGACATAAAAATGAGCATGAGTACACAAGAGAGACTAAGGCCAATGGATTGGGCTCTAACCCACAAGCCTAGCCCTCTGAAACTAAATCAGTGAAGGACAATCTAAATACTCATCTTATTTCATAAAATAGTCTCATTACACAATCATAAAAGTCTCAAAAACCTATTACAAGAGCTAAGCGTCTATTAGATTCCTTCAAAGTTTGAATCCTAATGAGCTCTTGCTCAACCCTATTTAACCTCGAGGGTAGCTACCAACAACTCCCTAAAAATTAGGTGATGTGTCCTCTTTGACTACAAGAGAAGTGGATCTTTGGTGCACTTGATCTCCCACTTTCTTGGATGCCTTTGATTTCGAGTTGTTGGAGGTAATATCAAGGATCCCTTGGTTTCCTTTGGGAGTTAAGGAGGTGGGAAATCCCCCTAGAATCTCTCCTTGTTGTCTACTCCAAGCTTTAATTGCAAAATATTCATCAAAAGTGCATATCTTCATGATTATTCTACATTTAACTCATGTTAGGCATTCGAAGTATGAAAAGCCTTAATCGCCATCTACACTAACAACATAATACCATAATACAATTTAAATGTGAGAAAGAGAGACTTAATCAGGCTAAAAAGGTGACAATTAACCCCTCCAATTATACCTAATTATGGAGCTCATCATGGCCCCCCTACCAAATGGTTGCTCATCCTCTTAGCAAATTAGTCCTACTTCTAAATTTCTTTCAAAGCTTTAATGGACCCTCTGAATTCCCAAGGAAGAAGTGTGGGAGTCCCTTTATGAGGGTAAAAACCATCATTCTTTTATGCTTCCTCCCATTCTTTGTTCTGCTCATCTTGGTCTTTTCCATCACTTAGTCCCAATAGCAAGGTTGGACTGAGTTTCAAACCAAGCCATTGAATCTTCCTGGCCTACATGGCCCTCTTGTATAGTGGTGCTCTTTCTAGGGCACCTCTCAATCTATCTGGTGTGTGGTATTCCATGTTTCTAAGATTGTGAGGGAGGTTATTCCATCTATTTTTACTAGCCATTACGCATTCATCTCCCAAAAACTTAGAAACATCATCAAAATGAGCCATGGCTTGATCTTGTGTGCTGAGGTACTTTTCTGCAAGTCCAACATCCTTTTCTATCTTGCGATGGTTGTTGATGAATCCTCTAGGGTTGAATAGTTCTGCCCTAATGTGTAGAGGCTCCTTGTTTTATCTCCTCATGACCCTCCTTACTTTTTGTGCTCTGGCTTAATCATTAACCATCCAAAAGGCTAATTCCATTAACTTCATGTCTCCCATTCTAGGATTAGGGTCCCAAATGTTCAAGTCTATCAACACATGATTGTGCATTGGGAATTCTACCATTTTTTCCTTGTCTTCCATACTTCACTAGTTGAAAAATTCAATGAATTGTTTACAGTTCTGAAAGGGTAAGGATCCGTGAGAGGGTATTGTCGTGATTTTAAATAGGAGCCACTGTTCTTTGAGTTATACTGCATAGGAATATGATGGGTATCTATGTTGGATGACCTCCATGCACAAATCTGCCATGGTGGCCATTTATTTGTCTTTTTTCTAAAGTTGATCCTGAAATCTTTAATTATCTTCTTGGGCCTTCTGAAGCTTCTCTTTCAACATGGATTCTCTGAGCCTAGCATTAGACAAATCCCTTCCCAACTCAGTCACTTTTTCCTCCATGACCCCTATGTCATGCACACATTTGGTTGTAGCAATATTCATCCAATGATGAGTGTGTGCCCTCTCCTCTTCCAACTGATAGAATAAAGGTACTGTAAATTTCTGAGGAATCAATCTGCCCCCTTCAATAAAGGTATAGTAGGAGCTGAGATTTGGCTAAGGGCTAGGGTGTGACACTACCGATACATATTTGAGGACAAGTTTTGGTGAGGTAGGCTCCTTCTTTTCATCTTTTACTTCCCCCCCTTTTTCATATTTCCCTTCATATTTTTCCTTTTCCTCAACTTCTTGGGCCTCTTGCCCATCCATGGTTGTATTTTCTCCGTCATACAAGGTTTAATTCTCTGATTCTTGGCATGCTGGAGTTTCCTATAGCAAAGACACGATTTCCTGTAGAAAACTCTGTTTTGCTTGTTGAAAACCCTCTCTTGCTTGTTTTTCCCTTTCTTCTATATTTTGAGGGTTTGTGGAGGTTGTTATATGTGTATAGGATGCCAACCTTGTTGAATGTATTCTTATGTAGGTCATAGGGGTCCTCACAGGTGAGGTGACCTCTTGAACCTTTCCTTCTTATATCCTTGTTTCATCATCCTTCTTGGGTGACTCCTAAATGGCAATAAGGATTTTAGTTGGATTATGTGGTTTCCCTTGCCTCACCCTTTGGCTCTTCCTAGTCATGAAATACATGGGTGCTTGTCTCTTCCTCTTTTCTTTCACTGGTGTGCTCAAAGTGGCTAGGATAGCAACCACTTCTTGATTTGTTATGTCTGGTGATATGCTGGTGTCCTGAGGGGAGGTATTAATGCCTAGCATAGGGTCCAATATTTCCTTCTCCTATGTCTTTTCTTCCTTCTTCTCCTCAGTATCTTCCTTATTTGTTTCTAATATCTATGTTTTTTCTGTTTCAACCTCCATATCTTCTTTTTCTTCCTCATCTTCAGCCTCTTCTTCTTCTTCTTCTACCTCCCTCTCTCTAAGACAAGAGGCAGAGGTTTGTCTTGTTTGGGTGGCGATGAAGGCTTCCCTGTCCATGTATATGAATGAGGAACAAGAAACGGGGAGGTTTAATCTTCTCAGAGCATCACTCACTATTAGTTTAATAAGGCATGATGAGCCAAATGCTAGTATTTCATATCCCTCACCTTTTTTCTCATGTCTGTTATTGATTTGAAGAGGAAATGAGGGATGCCCAGTCTTTGTTCTAGAGGGATTTATCCTTGAAATATAAGCTAATTCAACAACCTGAAATGGTATCCATAGATTACACTAAGTCTGCCTTCACAGAAAATGAATTTCATGATATGGAAGGCTACTTCATCCCAGTGGTATGGAAGGATTTCTCTCCTCAATGTATTCTTCTCCTGGCAGAAAGAAGCTTTTATTGGCTGTAGTGTTTTGCATCCTTTCTTTAATCCACTTAAATCCTAAGGGAAAATTGGTGAGTCTGTTGATTAGTTCAGGTGAAAGTATGATGGCTAGGCCCCTAACCATAGTGGTGGCTCTCTCCTCTGAGTGTGATTTCAGAGCCACTGCAAACTCTCGAGCTATATCGTCGTCAAAACCCTTAAGAAGCTCGAAGAAACCTAGCCATTGGTGGTTCCTAAATATCTCCATTACTTGAGGATGTTGTCTTATTCTTTTAATATCAGTGGGCTCCCTTATGTTAAATTCCCCTCCCTTTTTTATGGTTGTGATAGGAAGGTGGTAATATAGTTTTTGTTTGAGAGTTACTTGTGAATAGATCTTGGAGATTTTGGTCTCAAACACATTCAAATTTTCACCATTTTATTCCCAAATTATAACTGACTGTGTGTAAATTTCTTGGATAAATTGCAATTCTAGAGCGTGGAAACCACTTACCTCTGTCCTCTGGTGTTTTTTATTTGGAGATGGTGGCCTTAGAAAGTAATTTCACCCAAAGGTGACTCCATTTTTCCCTTTGTATCCTTGCTGATCTTCCTGTGTATTTACCTGTAGCACTTCATTGTTTCCTGTAGCACAATGGTGCATCCAAGCTCCAGACTCGATGCTCCTCTCTCTGATGGCTCCTCTGACTTATTTTGCTCCCACTGCTATCGAAATTCTCATCAAAGTGTGTATAATGAGGCATTACTTACCTTTATGTTCATTTTAACCAAATTTGGAGTGGGGTGCTGACTTGTACTTAGCACAAGTTTTCCTCTTTGGAACCATTGGTCCCACTCCAGTTAATAATTGCCCCAGCCTCAGAATCACCTCCTCATCCCTGTTCACTCCCCCTTGACTAATTTTAATTTCCTAGGTAGCATTTACATTCAATTTAACTTTACGAAGGTGTCCAAGATAACTCGCCACCTTTTTTTGCCTTTTAAGTCTCTAAACCTCGACATTAAACTATTTTGATCATTATGAGTGCATAGAGAGAGCTGAAGGGCCATACCTGAGCCTACCTATTGCTGTTGTGTTGTAGACATGATCTCGTGAAAGGATTTGGAGTTTGGGGTTGTAGACATGATCTTCCTCTTGTTGTATTTTAATTTTTTTTGTTTATTTTCTAAGTGAGGAGCTTGTTTTCTAAGTGAGTTTCTTGTTTTCTAAGTGAGTTGCTTAACCTTTTATTTGTATTTTCTTCTTGCAGGTGCTGCATGGAGTTCCTCAGGTTCCTTGGCTGATTTTTTTCTCTCATAGACTATGCTGGTGGTCCTCTGAAGCCATCTTCTTCAACTTATCTTTAGCTTTTGTCCTTGTTGTGCCATACACAAAATTGCTATAGGAAACTTTCCAACTTCCTGTAGCAACCTTATTTTTGCTTCTTGGGGCTCCATATTGCTTAAAGATGAAGTGAAATGGTTTATAGAGGCCAGGGATGGAGTGATGGAATGAGTGGAGTGATGGAGAAGTAAGGGCGGAGGTTCATGCCAAGGTATAAATGATTTAGCTGCTAGTGGCGCAACATAGGGTTTAGGGAGTGAATCTTTGTGCAGGGAGTGACATGAGGGTTAGGAGTAGTAGGTATAGGAAAAAAATAAATTATCATGCTCTTTTTGAAGTGTAGAAATCTTTGAGAGAGCTTATTCCCTCATAAATAAGTTTCTTGTAGCATTTACAGGGTTTCCTGTAGTGCTACAGGAATCCCGTAACTGCTAGAATTTCCTGTAGCAATTAGAGTTAGGGAAAAAAATGGAATTTTCTGCCTACCTATGAGGTGAAATGAATGAATGGGTGCATGATGGAGTGATTCATGGAGTGTGTAAGCAAAGGAGAGGGAGAAGTGAGGAAAAACTACTCCTCTGGATCCAAAAACCATCTTTGATCAATAACCTGCAAAACATAAAAAAATAAATAAACAAAAATAAAAAATTAATAAATAATAAAAAATTAAATTAAATAAAATTAAATAAAAATTAAAAATTAAATAATAAAATAATAAAAAATTAAAAATTAAAAAATTAAAAAATAAAATAAAAATTAAAAATTAAAAAAAATGAGTGCATAGGTATTATATTTCTCTTTTTCCTTTTGTTTCTTTCCTCTTTTATTTTTTCCTCTCTTTTTTTGAAGGCAAGTGGGTTGCCTCCACATAGGTTTTCAACCCACAAACCTGCCTTGGGCACCTCCAAGAGGTTTTCACCCAAGGATTTTTATTTTTTTCTTTCCTTTCTTTTTTGTTCTCCAGGATTGCCTCATGGAGGTTTTCAACCCCGGAGTTGGCCATGGGCACCTCAGAGAGGTTTTCAAACATGCCTCTTTATTTTTATTTTTATTTTATTTTTTCTAGGAGGGGGAGGCATTGGAAACTATGGAGTCTCCCATGACATACACCTCCATGTTTATGGAATTTATAAATTCATCCCTAGTCAAGGGCTTTTTGTAACCTTTAAGCCTGTAACCATTGACAAGTAGGGGAATCCCCTCCTCCTCTATGGTTCTGATATGAATTGCGCCATTATCATAACATTTGTCCCCTTTGTCGGGCCCCAGCCATATTTTCATCAATTTTCCTTTGAAATACTTGAACCTTGAGTCATACAACAATGACCAATCTCTTTCTTAAAAGGTATTCTCCTTAATCTGCTTGTCATGCTAGACCTTCCTTTGCAACTGAATCACTTTTGTGTGAAGGGGTGCTTGCATCCTGAACTCATCCAATCCATTTAATTGTAGCAACCTTTCTTGTTGGGCCTTTGATATATCCAAGTCTAACTCAACTGCCATCCTTAAGGTGTTGATCTCAAATTCAATTGAAAGCAGAGCTTTCTTCCCATAAAGCAAGTCACAAGGAGTGAACCCTTTTGTTATTTTCCAAGTAGTGTTGTAGGCCCAAGTAGCATCCACCAATATGTCCACCCAATATTTTATGTTGCTTCTCACAACCTTGGTGAGGATAATCTCTAAGGCTTTGTTCGTCAGTTCTGTTATCACTCCACCGGATCTTCGAAGGCTGAGAAGGAGACCAACAAAGGTAACCACGGACCACTTTATCCTAGTAGATATCCCTACTAGGCTGAGAGGATCTCTCAATGAGATCATAGACAAATTGACTGGATCATGGATATTTTAGGCTAGGTATAATAGGCTCTATAGTTTGATTGATTTGGATTTTGTGTTGGATGGTGAATTAGGTCTAGGAAAAACTAGGTGAGGGCTCTGAAAATCAGACTTGTAGAAATGTAATAGGGCAAGGTAGGCACACACTTTATCACTTTAAAGGTATCCTAGTGAATATGGTAGACTGATAGGGTTTCAAAACAAGCATGGGAATCATGAATTCGTTTATATAAGAAGAAAGTGAACATAACTATGATAACTTCTCCAAACAAAGCATTGGAATCAATGAATTTTGCTTATCAAACTTAGAAATCAATCACATAAGACATGGGCATGAATATGGAAGGTAAAATTATTTTAAACATATGAAAACAAAATAAGAAACACTGCTAAAACACATACCACATGAATCCCACCACAATAGCTGCAAACTTTGTCTATTAGTTCCTGCCAAAATATGTTAATACACTAGTGTTCCAAGCTCAATTTCACAACATCCAACCTTTGGAAATGATTACAAACTATCTCTTATAGGAGCTCATCAGGTTGAAAATCCTATTCAAGTCTCATCATAAATGACTTTGATGAGTCCTCACCTAAACACTAGGATAGTTGAAACATTTTCCAAGATTTTAGACAAAGTTTAGGAGAGCTTATCTCCTCATTCATTACATATTTCCTCATATAGTGAGGCAAAAACCAACTAAGAAGCCAAAAATAAACTTAATTGATTACAAGACATCAAATTTTATATCATTAATGGCATGAAAATGTCTCTAAACAAGATGGGTCACACCATAAGCAAAAAGTTCGCACCAGAATTGATCAAAACAACAATTTAGCAAAAAGGTCACGCCAATTGAGAGCTACTTTTGGCTGACTTGTAGGAGTCCAAACTACATTTTGAAAGTTGGGTTGAGTAGACACACGTGTCTTATTTCCAATGAGCCATAAAAATTCAAAAAATACCCACAGGAAGTCCTCCAAAACTTGATTTTTCCAACCTCACTCAGATAGGTCGCACCAGTCCAGAATTTGTGGCAGAACCATGAAAAAGGTGAGGTTTTTTGAGTTTTTCATCAAATTGGGAAGCTATCATGGAAAACCCCTTTCATATTTAGTATTTACACATGAATATATACCCATCCATGTAGAGAAAAGCTGATTTGGGTGTCCAAATAAAAAGGTTTGCACCTTAGTGCGACCTTTCTGTGTATCATTTTCAGCAAAATTTCAAAAAAAATCATATTTCTCCAAAAATTTTAGAATTTTTTCCTTAACGGCTCTAGATGTTAGGCTAAACATCCAAGGATGTTTTAGCCATCAATTTCACTCCTTCACCTCTTTTTATTGTCTCATTTTTTTCTTGTCTCGAACCTCTTACAATTTTATCTTCAATTACTCAAATTTCACTTGTACAATCTGATTTCTGGTTTGATATTGGGAAACCATGCATTTGTGAATATTATTTTCCATGTTTGAAATCTCCAAGAGCTTTTCCAAGTGATTTTTGACTTTTTCAAGCCAAAACTCATTGTCTTCACTGATTTCTTTAGCTATCCTCTCCTCAAAATTTAGTTGCTCATCTGTAGGGTTTTATTCTTTGTTTTTCTGCAGAGCCTTCTTGAGACCCATAGTTCTTGGTCTCTTCCTATTTACTTGATGTTCATGTTCATCAGGTTTATCCACTGTTTTTCCAGTTTCCTGTTTATTTGCCTCAAATAACCTCTTCTCCAAAATCAATTGATTTGTCTTCAATTGACTATTTTCCTACTCAAGAAATGAGATGACAAATTGAGCCTTTGCTAGGGTATCTTGGAGCTACTTGATTTGAGCCTCCTTGTCTTTGTTTTTTATCTGAAAATTTTCATGGTCATCATGGTCCTCTAGGCCAACTAGATCAAAATCATGTTCCTCCTCATCATGCATGGAAGTCTCATTCAAAGCTTATGGTGATCCCTGTGGTGAAATAGGCTTGGCCCCTTCCTCTTTCCGAGGAGCAAACACAAGCCTCATGCCTCTCATATAGGTGAGAGTAAGCTCAGGCCTAGGATTCTTTGAAATCTTAGCCTGTTTTCTTAATGAGCCAAGCTCCATTAGCCGTGGAGACTTTGACCATGATGGTGTTGTTTTGCTAGGAGAAACAGTGGGACTAATACTAGGAGCAGTGTTTAGTTTATCCATGAATGTTTGCTAGGTGATTTTCTTGGCTGAATGCTGATGCAGGACCAAAATATTGATTAATCTATGATGAAATAGATTGGTGATGTGATTTTGTCTCCTGGTCTTGACCTTTTCAGTCATCTTCAACATACTTCTAAACATAAAATTGGAAAAATTAAGTGCCTTTGTAGAGGTGAAGTGCATAAGAAACCTAACATGATACATGTACATTCTGGAAAACCTCCCTTCACAAGTAATATATTTCATAATGATTTGCATTAAGGGGGCATACTTGTCACGGAGAAATCTGAAAGGAATAACATGTTCAGGAATATCTTTGAGGTTAGGTTTTGGGAACATTCTACAATCATCAAGCTGTAATTCCATGCCCTCAAAAGTGTTTTCACCCTAAGTTGGAATACCTGTGGCTGAAGAAATATGGTCTGCTGAAACATTGAACTCAACACCTACTATGAAAATTGTCTATGTGAAAATTATGGGCAAAGAGGCTGGTCAAAGGAACATGAGAGCCGACCTATGTGATCATCTCACAAAACTTCATACAACCAACATTTTCAAAACAAATTTAACAAATGGAGAGGCATTAATTTCACTTAAACTGATGAGCTCAAATCTTGAATGGTGTCCTCCCTTTTTCACTTTATGTTTGCTCTTTGTTTCACTCTCCATGAATTCTTTTTGAAGGATAGACTTTAGCCAATTTTAGGGATTTTTGGATGATAGGTCACATTGGTTTTGAAAACAAAGGAAAGGTAGTGATGATATGGAGGTTTCCTCAAAGGTTTTGAGGAGAAAAAGGAGAGTTTGAGATGGAATGTTGTGATGAAATTTATTTCATGAGATGAAATGGTGTGGCAAGAAGTTTATAAACTATGCAATGGAAACTTGGTAGAAGGCTAGGGTTTAATGATATCAATGGTACATAGGTAATGAGTGATAGGAATTGTGTAGGCTAGGGTTTTTTTGGAGTTTATGTGATAGTATAAGTGAATGAAAGTTAGGTTTCCTTCATTAAAACCATGGAGTACACAAAAACTGGTGAAAAATTTGCTGAAGAAAACCCTAAGAAAAAACACTTTGTCCCTAATGAAATTGCTTGAGAAGATGGTGTAGATGATCACTTGTTGATTTTTGAAGCTTAATGGACCTTTGAACAATCTTTGGAGGCTATAACAACTCGTAATTTTTCTCTGGAACCATGAAGAAACTCCACATTTTGAAACCCTGGAAATTCTACAGAAAGGTCGCGAAAGTGTCGTAGAAAGGTTGCACCGGAAGAAAGGCCGTGAAAAGGTCCTGCTAGACCATAAAGGTCGAAAAAATGCCGCACCTGAGCAAAAAGG
The DNA here is from genome assembly GCA_034641835.2 of Pinus albicaulis. Taxonomy (NCBI): domain Eukaryota; kingdom Viridiplantae; phylum Streptophyta; class Pinopsida; order Pinales; family Pinaceae; genus Pinus; species Pinus albicaulis. The sequence continues at coordinate 48,635,161 of CM076572.1, forward strand.
TTGCAAAAAGGTCACGCCTCTATGAAACTTGCAGAAAAACCTTCCTCCTCTCACAATTTTTGCCTTCTCTTGATTTGCAGAGTATTGTCAAGGGGAACAAAGGATATGAAGAGTAAAAATAGGTCACTTTAGCTCCTCCATAGGCCTTTATATTTGCTTTTGATGTCTTATTAATTAAAGAGGTAGGATGGCCCACCTCACCAATTTACCTTTGCCTTTTGAACTTTAGGATATTTTTTGAAAATTTGGAACTTTAGAACCATTATTACATGTAAAAACATAAATTACATTTGAAATCAAAATTCATTGAAAATACCTGCCTATTACCACTCCATCTGTTGGATTGTATGCATGAAATGGAATTTTGGTGACCTTGAAACCCTAATGACCTAATGGAGACTCTTAATTGAATTAAATCATGATGGAGGTGACTGAAATGATGATGACAACCTCTGAATGATAATACGCTCAACTTATTTGATGACATGAACCAGCAATTTAAAATTTTGGAAAGAGTGGAAACAGTCCTAGACCTAATGCCAAGTGACCAAATTTTTTCTTGAAGACTTATTGAAATGACAAAAAATTGACTAAGGGGCCCTATTAAGACATGATAAGAGTCCATTTGATCACTAGTGACAATATGCAAAGACTAACACTAACAACTTCCACTTGGCCATTTGCTTGAGGGTGGTAGGCAGTGGAAGTATTATGCTTTATCTTGTGCCTCCTCAGAAGATTATCAATGAGATGTGATGTGAATTGTGCCCCCTAATCATTGACTACCACTTTGGGTTATCCAAATTTGTATAACACATTCTCTCTCAGAAATTCTACTACCTTCTCTTTGGTTGTTACCTTTACAATTTTTGTTTCAACCCACTTTGTTAGGTAGTCAGTACAGACTATGATATACTTTTTCTCGCAATATTGTGGATCAATGGGTCCAATGAATTCCATTCCCCACTTTTCGAATGGCTCTAGGGCCACCTGAGGGTGAAAAGGCATCTCATCACTCTATGTATGTTTCCCCATCCTTTGGCACTAGTCACACCTGCTAGTGTATCTTTTGGCATCTTGGTGAAGGGTAGGCCAATAGTAACATGCCTGCAAAGATTTGAAGGTTGTCCTTTTTGCAACAAAGTGACCTCCACAAGGGCTATCCTGACATGCAAAGAGGATGTCAAAAACTTCTTCCTGCCTCACACATCTTCTGAGAATTTGGTCAAGGCCTAGGTTGAAGATATTCCCCCAAATCCAAGTGAAAGCGGTGTTTTTTCTGATGATCTTTCTCTTCTCCTTGGATGAGAGGTTAGGAGGGAAATTTCCAGCAACCAAGTAGTTAGCTATGTCAAAAATACATGGAGAGAGTGTTGCGATAGCAAAGAGGTGTTCATCTGAGAGTTGGTCATCCACCATTACTTCTTCATCTGCAAATAGAGGTAACCTGGATAAAAAATCTGCAACAAAATTCTTCTTTCCAGGTTTATCGACAATGGTTAGGCCAAAATACTATAATAATAACAACCATCTAATTATTCTAGCATTAACATCGGGTTTGTTCATTAAATATTTGATAGATGCATGGTCAGTGTGTACGAAGGTCTGATAACCAATGATATAATGTCTATATTTGTTTAAAGCATGGACAATGGATAAAATTTCCTTCTTTGTGACAGTATAATTGATTTCGGCCTTGGACAAGTTATTACTAATGAAATAGATTGCATAAGGTAATTTGTCTTCTAACTGCCCCAAGTCTGCCCCCACAACTTTTTCTGATGCATTTGTGTGGATGTGGAAAGGTAGAGTCCAAATTGACCTTGGAGAATGGGGGCAGTAGTTAACTTTCCCTTAATGAGCTCAAAAGATTCTTGACAGAGACTGGACCAGGTAAACTCAGAGTCTTTGGCCAACAAACTAAATAGTGGCGAAGCCAGCTTGCTGAAATATTTGATAAACCTTCTATAGTAGCCAGCTAAACCTAAGAAAATCCTAACATATCTCTGCTTTTGAGGAGAAGGTACCCTTTTGATGATGGTGATTTTGTTCGAGTCCACCTGTATTCCTGCTTCGGTGATTGAGTGGCCCAATACTACTCCCACTCTTTTCAAGAACTCACACTTTTCTGGGCTCGGGGAGAGATGCATCTCAATGCACCTTCTCAACACTTTTCCCAAATTGGATAGATCCTCCTGGAATTCATCCCCATAGGGTGCGAAATTTTCCATGTAGATTTCAACTGAGTCATGGACTAGCTCAGAGAAAATACTCAAGACAACTCTTTGGAAGGTATTTGGGGCATTGCAAAACCCAAAGGGTAGGACTCTGTAAGCGAAGGTACCCCAAGGACATGTGAAATTAGTCTTGTCTTGGTCTTCAGAGATAATTTGGATCTGGTTATACCCAGTGAACCCATCTAAGAAAGAAAATAACTTCTTTCCTACACGACCATCCAGGACTTGATCTATAAAGGGAAAAGGGAAATGGTCCTTCTTGGTGGCTTTGTTGAGTTCCCGATAATCAACACAGATTCACCATTTTCCATTCTTCTTCTGCACTAGGACAAGAGGAGATACTCGTTCATTATCTGATGTGGGATAAATGAAACCTACATCCAACAATTTCTGCAGTTCTTCTTTGACTATGTCTTTTAGAGTTGGGTTTATCTGCCTTTGGGATTGGCGCACAGGTTTGCATCCTTCTTTAATGTAAATATGATGTTTGCACACTGAGGGATCACCCCTTTCATGTCCTTGTAGTACTAAGAAAATTCATCTAGGTTTTCTTTCAAAAGATGGCATAACTGCTCTTCTTCTCTATCTGAGAGGTTTGAGTTAATTTTCAGATATTTAGATGGGAAAAATTCCATAGCCTTGGTGGTTTCATAGGTTGAATCAACTGAGTGAAGTTCCATCCAAGGGTTTCTTTCAGATTCTTTGACTAAGTTTTTAAGTGAGTTTTTAGTGGGGTGTAATATTCCAAATGGGAATCATGCAGCAATACTAAACAATACTGCTACGAAATAACGCAGTTCAACAAAGTAATGATAGGAGGAAAATAGTGAGGCACAATAATGTCATTTACGTCAGCAAATCAGATTTATATTGAAGCCCATACAATGTAGAATAGAAAATAGAATACTTTACATGAAGAAATGCTCAAGAATGAGGTGTTGCAAACATATGATATGACTGAAAGAGCTTGACAACGTTATTTTATTACTGAAAAGAGCTATAGATTACACTTCATATCTAGAGCAGATCTATGTACAAAAATTTAGATCTATATCATATTTGTACACTAGATAGTCTCCTCTTCAAATGCCCCTTGGGGTTTTCAACAAAAAGTGAAGTACATGGAGTAGATATGAGATCTTATGCAACAGATCTACAGAATGATTCAGAAATTCTGAAGCAAATACAATAGTATTCAGATCAGATCTGAATATGACATGGATTATATCTGTAATCCATGGATCACCACAGTGAAGGGCATATTCCTAACACTAGAGATCTCTCCTCCAAAAGTGTGCCAAAACACCCTGCAACTTCTCACTTGAATATAACGCAGTACTGGAAGATAACTGCGTTGTAGGCTCTAAAACATGGTTTGGACTCAAGCCAAGATCTGAAAATGTGCTCCAATCATCCAATACTCTCTTTCCAGGGGGATAGAAGGCTTTCCCACTGAAAAGAGGCACTAGAATGGCCTAGATCTGAGTAGATATACCCTCCATTTGTTGCAGCTTACAAAGACAACCAAACCCTCAACAGGATCTGTGTTGTATTTGGAAGAAGAGCTTGGCCAAATGCCTGATAGTGGACAATAAATGAAAGACTCCTGCAAGAGCTACTCAATGGAAGAGGTGGGATTCTCGCTCAGGAACACCCAGTGCTAAACAACACTATTCTCTACTAAACAACAAGGAGAATAAGAAATGTCTAAACACACAAAATCTTCAGAAATAATATAGTCTTCAACCACCTTCTCATGTTGTCCTCCTCTTCATTTTATAAGATTGAGATCTTGCAAAACCCTAAACCATCTCAATGATTTAGCTTCTTTCACATGTGTCACCTCCAACTAAGGCTGTGTTGTGCATCAATGAGGATCACTTATTCTAGACAGCATTGTTTATTTGGTCATGGTTGACCCATTTAAATGGTTCAATCCCTTTCACACATAAGGGTGTGTTATTAAGATTGCCCAGATTTATCTTTGTTCACATGTGGCATTGATTTATTCACTATTTTAAGAGTTTTTATTGTCCTCCTTTACTCATTTATTCATGCAACAGAAAAATGAAACAAAATTGTATATTCCCATTAGCTTGGGCTAATTGGGAATATTATAGTCCTCCCCTCCAAAATTTTTCTTGTCCTCAAGCAACTGATAGGGTGAGTGCTGCAACACTTCTCCTCCTCCATTGGTGACACCATCATGAATCAAGCTTCCTTCATAAGCTAAGAGTTCACCAATCCAACCCTCCATGAATTGTTCCTCCAAAGTCATTATGAGATGTACATATTCCATCCCACAAGGAGTCCTACACTATAGATCTCTCCTTCAAAAGTGTGCCAAAACACCCTGCAACTTCTCACTTGAATATAACGCAGTACTGGAAGATAAACTGTGTTGTAGGCTCTAGAACATGGTTTGGCCTCAAGCCAAGATCTGAAAATGTGCTCCAATCATCCAATACTCTCTTTCCAGGGGGATAGAAGGCTTTCCCACTGAAAAGAGGCACTAGAATGCCCTAGATCTGAGTAGATCTACCCTCCATCTGCTGCAGCTTACAAAGAAAACCAAACCATCAACGAGATCTGTGTTGTAGTTGGAAGAAGAGCTTGGCCAAATGCCTGATAGTGGACAATAAATGAAAAACTCCTGCAAGAGCTACTCAATGGAAGAGGTGGGATTCTCGCTCAGGAACACCCAGTGCTAAACAACATTATTCTCTGCTAAACAGCAAGGAGAATAAGAAATCTCTAAACACACAAAATCTTCAGAAATAATATAGTCTTCAACCACCTTCTCATGTTGTCCTCCTCTTCCTTTTATAAGATTGAGATCTTGCAAAAACCTAAACCATCTCAATGATTTAGCTTCTTTCACATGTGTCACCTCCAACTAAGGTTGTGTTGTGCATCAATGAGGATCACTTATTCTAGACAACATTGTTGATTTGGTCATGGTTGACCCATTTAAATGGTTCAATCCCTTTCACACATAAGGGTGTTTTATTAAGATTGCCCAGATTTATCTTTGTTCACATGTGGCATTGATTTATTCACTATTTTAAGATTTTTTATTGTCCTCCTTTACTCATTTATTCATGCAACAGGAAAATGAAACAAAATTGTATATTCCCATTAGCTTGGGCTAATTGGGAATATTATAGTCCTCCCCTCCAAAATTTTTCTTGTCCTCAAGCAACTGATAGGGTGAGTGCTGCAACACTTCTCCTCCTCCATTGGTGACACCATCATGAATCAAGCTTCCTTCATAAGCTAAGTGTTCACCAATCCAACCCTCCATGAATTGTTCCTCCAAAGTCATTATGAGATGTACATAGTCCATCCCACAAGGAGTCCTACTTCCCCACCTTGATATACAAATTTGAGTCCAGTTAAGGAGGGACACTTTTTTGTGGCATGATTCTCCTCATAGACTAAGAATACCTCTATGACATTTAATGGACATTCATTTCAAGGTTGTTTTATAGTACATCTAGGGCAGAATATAGCCAAGGCTCTTTCTTCTTCCTCTTGCTTCCTCTTGATCTGCATTGTGTCTATTCTCAATGAAAATGTGTGCAACATCTCACTCTTAAAGTCCACCAACATCTTTCCAATCTCATGCTTGATGGAGGTGGAAGAGGAAGGGGTATTGGTCATACTTTGGCTAGCTCTGCCTTTCTTCCTAGTTGCCCTAGAATGGTTCTTGAAGACAATTTTGATTGTCTCATAAGGTATATGGTAGATATCTCCTCCTGATAACATATTAAGGTTTTCTATCACCTCCTCCCTAATCCATCTGAGAATTACTATTTTAAGTAATCCAGGATCAAGGGTACAGTTTTATATTTTATAGTTTAACTGGAACCTCTCTCCATAGTCCTCTTAGGATTCATCAGGTCATAGAGTCATCCTGAATATTTCCTCTTTAGTTTCTTTGGACCTACAATATTCCCTGTACCTTTTTTTGAAGGCATCTTGCATCTGTGCCCAGGTAGTGATGTTGTTCCCAGGTAGACCCATGAACCATCACAAGGTTGCATCCTTAAGGGTAGATGGGAATAGCTTCAATTTTTGATCATCTGAGGCATAATCATATGTCCTACAGACAACATCAAATTCAAACATGAATGTGTCAAGATCACCAGAGGTAAGTCCATGGAAATGTGGAAGAGCTGAGGGGTCGATGTTCTTCATTTTAGTTTCCCCATATATTCTCTAATGGGAAAGACTCCTTGGGATTTAGTTTTAGTCATGGCCTGAATAGGTGAAGCAGGTTCCTCTAGTGAAACAAGTTCTTCTTCTTCCCAATAGGTTCTTCAAAGTTTACAAAAGGCTCACCTATGGTGTGTTCAACCTTACAGTCACTAAAGAAGAGTGAAGGCTGACTATGTGGGGATGTGGGGGTTTTTGGTAAAAACATTCCTTGACTATCCCTACTCCTACGAGGCATGAAAATCAAATTTTTTTGTATTTTCCAATATTTTTTAAACAGCTTGTAAAATTAAAGCAGAAAAAAAACGCTAAAACATAATCAAATCATCTACTAGACACCTCCTCGACAATGGTGCCAAAAAGTGTTGAGCCCTAGTATTGCACCAAGAATACTGCAACTCACAGAGGCTACTCTATTTTACTTTATCAACCCGGGTTTCATCCAAACTTGGAAGTGACAGTGCGATATACACATCAGATACATTCTACTCATGTCATCCTCTTCTGATTCCTACGAAAGGGTGTTATTTCTATGGTTTCTGAAAGAAGTTTTTCACACTTCTGAATTTAGACCTAGAGCTACAAGTGATTCAAATCCATTACTCTATCAACTATCAAATAACTATTGTACAACAAGAAAGTACATCTAGCTACTTTGCAATGGAAGAAATGTAAAAATTAAGCTATGGCAATAAATGGAAGCAAACTAGGAATATTTCATGAAGTAAATTGCTGAATTGAAATTGTTGAAAAAAGACTAACCTAATCACACATTGCTAGGCCAAATGGATAAATAGTTTTGATAGAAATTTGATGGAAAGAAGGATGATGACGGTTGAGAAATGAAGATAAGGGTGTTGGTGAATTCCTCCTTTGTCGTGTTAGTTGAACCTACAAGAAAACTACATGTTCATGCAACAAACATTGGAAAATTTATGATGAATAAAATGGAAAATATGAGTTGAATTTGGAAAGAGAAACTCCTTTAGCATTCAAATAGAAATCTAACTCAATATTCTATCTATGTTCATGACACTATAACAACCTAACTATTCTTTCCAAGAATCATAAACTAAAGAGAAAATTTGGCCTGTGGGGAAGGTCTGCCTTCTCAAGCTCCAATGTAAGAGACAATAGAGGGAGGATTGACACACAGTTTTCTAAGTTTACAAACTATTCTACTAACATTTATGCAATCTTAACTACAACAAATATAAATTGAAGCAAACTAAAAACAGTGAATTGGAATAAAACTAGCTTAAGAACTCATAAAGAAAACTAGCTACAATGACATAAAAATGAGCATGAATACACAAGAGAGACTAAGGCCAATGGATTGGGCCCTAACCCACAAGCCTAACCATCTGAAACTAAATCAATGAAGGACAATCTAAATACTCATCTTATTGTAGAAAAGCGTCTCATTACATAATCATAAAAGTCTCAAAAACCTATTACAAGAGCTAAGAGTCTATTAGCTTCCTTCAATGTTCGAATCCTAATGAGCTCTTGCTCAACCCTATTTAACCTAGAGGGTAGCTACCAACAGCTCCCTAAAAATTAGGTGATGTGTCCTCTCTGACTGCAAGAGAAGTGAAGCTTTGGTGCACTTGATCTCCCACATTCTTGCCTGCCTTTGATTTTGAGCTGTTGGAGGGAATCTCGAGGATCCCTTGGCTGCCTTTAGGAGTTAAGGAGGTGGTAAATTCCCCTAGAATCTCTCCTTGATTTCTACTCCGAGATTTAATTGAAAAATATTCATCAAAGGTGCAATATCTTCGTGATTATCCTGCATTTAACTCATGTTAGGCATTCGAAGTACGACAAGCCTTAATCAACATCTACACTAGAAAATTAAGACCATAATATAACTTAAATGTGAGAAATAGAGACTTAATATGGCTAAAAAGGTGAAAATTAACCCTTTTAATTATACCTAATGATGGAGCTCATCACCCGTCTCGGGTGCTCTGTCTTATTTCTTCTATTACCAAGTCAGACCACAAACACTCCCATTCTGGTAACTTCTCCCTCCCATTCACAGAGTCCTGGTAACTATGCCATCTCTTGGGAAGGCCTAGAAGTGCTAGGATCACCAAATCATCCTGGGCTATAGTCACACCAACACTTCCAAGATCATCTCGACATTGAGTGAACTTCGACAAGTATGTTGGTATCATCTTTCCCTCCTCCATATTGATATTTCTGAGCTTTTCCTTCAGCACAAACTTCTTGTGGTCACTGATATTCTAAAACAGGTTTGTTAGGGCCTTCCAAATATCATATGGAGTCACCTTCCCATGGAGACTCAAGAAAATATGATCTAGAGCTCCCTCTAATAACATCCTTCTCGCCTTTTCTACCTTCTTCTGCCATGCATCAAGAAGTTGGGCATCTACTGTTGCGGGCTCGAAAATATCAATATCTATGAATTCCTTCAACCCGTTGTCCTCCAACACTGCCTCCATCTTGTCCTTCCATGCTATATAATCCGAATTTCCGTCAAGATCATATTCGAGTCTCAATACATTGAAAGACATCTTGATTTGTTGCTAGATCCTGAAGAATAAATTTTCAAATTTGAACATGTTCAAGACAAAATCAATTTCTACTTTTCTATTGTGATTCCTGGTGCTCTAATACCATGTATAAATACCACTCTGATACCATGTATAAAATCTAACAACGAGATTCAATCTGATCTTGTGATGTACTAAAATAAGATACTGAATCCTTCTACAATATTTGTGGAATACAAAACACGATCACTCAATCACATGAAAGTAAGAGAAAGAAGTAAATCAATTGCACAACACAATATGTTCTTGGGGAAAACAACTGCTCAAAACCCCTCTATCTATATTGTGTATTAAGTCAAGGAATCATGAAACAATACAATGCTTAATCTCTCATGAGATTCTCCAACACTCTGTCAACTGTCTCACTCTGATGTAGGAAAAATCAGTCTAGTACTTAGCCAATTCTCAACCTTCCTTCAGCCTGCCTTGCTCACTCAATTCCTAGGGAATTAGACCCCTATTAAATAGGAACAATAGCCTTCCTTGATTGTGCAATGCATCTTGGCATCCCAATGACTCTATAATTGCACATGGAAAATTTTCTATAAATAAAATTGATAGTTATGTTCCCTTTAACCTCTGTCTCAACTTTGTTTTCTTCAGAACTGACTGCATGCAACTATTTATAGAAAATTATCAGTTATCTAATTGATCACTCATTGTGAATTAAATCTAATTTAATTCACTGGACATCTCACTAGCTCATCACTCAGTTAGAACTAGTTAAATTGATTTTAACTCAATTAATTGAGTTAACTAATTCAAACCTTCACCCCAATAATGCATCAACTACAACTGGACCCCCAAAATATTATAATCCCTCTACATGCTTCGTCTTAGACCCTCAACTCTAATTTCTTGAGCTAACTCAGTCATTTTGACTTAGTTAACTCATACAAGGTGTTATGAGATGAAATTACAAATTATTGTCCAATTTATTTAAGTGAAAAATAAATTAGATGCTTCACATTCCATGTCCAAAATTCTAGTGCATCAAAATTCCACATTCCTGGTGCATCAAGATTCCACGACCTTTGTGGATGCATTTTTTTGTCCCTTATAGTTGCCAATTTCACTGTTTCTTGTTGCAAATTTCAACACCACTTGCCCTGATGAAGGATTTGGCCTGCTTTGACAACTCGATATAGTTAGATCCTCTGTTGGTGGGTGTTCTTGATCAGTTGTGTCCTATTCCATGCAGTCCATGTTTAACTCTGTGGGTGTGAATTGTTCTGAAATATCATATGTGTCCAATAATGGTGGAAAGTATGGTCGAAGGAGGTCCACATTGAACACTGGGTGAAAACCAAGCAATGGTGGAATGTTTAGATTTAAGGCATCATCTCCTATAGCCTTGGTGATGGTGTATGACCCATATCAGAGTGGGTGAAGCTCGCGGTGGGGTCCAACTAGGTGCTCCTTCTGCAAATGTAGCCAAACTTTGTTGCCCACCTGGAACATGTGTGGAACCTAATGATGATCATGTTTTTGCTTGTACTTAGCATTGTCTCTGTCCAATATGTCATGGACCTGCTGACATATGTGGTGAATGTGCTCAATGAATTTGTTCGCCCTATTAGCTTCAGATTGGACATGAGTCGAATCTTCCTGAGTATCTGCAAATGGTATGGCCACATCAATGGTACATATTGGCTAGAATTCCAACCCCACCTGAAAGGGGTTGTGGCTAGTTGAGCTATGGAGAACTTAGTTGTAGATGTGCTAGACATAGGGGAGGATTTCATCCCATGTGCAAGGATGCTTTGAGTTGTACATGCGTAGAATGTGTACAATCATCTTGTTGAGGCCTATGTTTGGCCATCAATTTGGGGGTGGAAAGTCGTGGAATTAGTGAGCTTGGTATCCAACATCGACCAGAGACTTAAAAAAAATGTAATTATGAACCTGTTGTCCCAGTCTAAGCTACTGGACTATGGGATCCCAAAGTGCACCCACACTCGTTCAAAGAAGAGTTTAGTAGTGGCCTCTACTATGATACTCTTTCTGCAGGCCACCAGAATGGCCATCTTAGAGAATCTATCGATGACCACAAAAATACAGTCATTTCCATGCTTGGTAGAAGGAAGGCCTGAAATGAAATCCATGGAGATGGATTCCCAAGTTCGACTAAGGGTAGGAAGCGAAGTATATAGGCCTTGCTTCTTGATGGTCGGTTTGGAAATGACGTAGGCAGTGCAGGATCTGATGTACTTCCCAACATCTTGTTGAAGGTTCGGCCAATAGAAATAATTTTGTATTACTGCCACTATTTTCTCAACCCCAAAATGTCTAGCGACCTGACTGTAGTGAGTTTCCCAAATCATCTTGGCACGCTCGCTTAAAGGAACATGAAGGTGTTCCAGGTGGCATAAAAGTGCATCCTGGAGGTGAAAATTTGGAACTTGTTTGCCTTCTAGGAGTGTCTATTATGTGTTGCCAAATTCTAGATCACTTTTCTAAATATGTGGCCACCCCGAAGTCTCGTGCCCACAAGAGTCGAGCACAATGGTCAGTGCCATGATCGACGGTCAGCTGAGGAAGTCCTCAACATTTTTGGTGCTTCCCTTCTTATACTTAACGTTCAAATGGAATTGTTGCACGTATACATACCATTTCTTATGGCAATCATTCTGCAACTTTTCTTGTGTTTGTATGAACTACAGGGGTCGATGGTATGTGTGGATGACCGTTTCCTTCCCTGGAATTTAATGCTTCCATTGTCGCTAGGCTTGCACAATGGAATACATCTCTTTGTCATAGGTGGGATACTTTCGAACTGTGTCTGAAATTATCTAACTATGATATGCCACCAGATGCCCCCGTTGAGTCAGAACTGCAAGAATAACATAGTCGGAGGCATATGTCTCGATCTCAAAAGGTTGATGCAGGTCTGGTAATGTGAGCACTGGTACAGAGAAGAGTTGATGCTTCAACTCAGCAAATGCCTTTTTTTGGGATTCCAACCAAAGGAAATTTTCTTTCGCTCCTCTCTTGGTGACTTGAATCAAAGGCTAAGTGATATGAGAGAAACCCAACACGAACCTGCAGTAGAAGTTGGCAAGACCCAGAAACCTGCAGAGATCTGTTAGAGTAGTTTGGTATGGCCAATCCCAAATAACCTATATCTTGGTTGGGTCCACATGCACACCCCCCTCATCAATGAAGTACCTGAGGTATTGAACCCGGGCCATGCAAAAACTACATTTCTCCAAATTGGCACACAACTTGTGTTTCCACAATGTCTGGAGGACCTGTCGAATGTGGTGGAGGTGCTCCTCCCAACTCTGGTTGAAGATCAGGATGTCATCCAAATACACCAAAACGAGCGAGTTGGTGAAGGGACGTAATATTTCATCCATCAAACTCATGAAGGTTGTGGGGGCATTCGTCAACCTGAAAGGCATGACCAACCATTCTAAAAGGCCCTTCCTAGATTTGAAGGCAATCTTCCACACATCGGAGGTTTCGATTGGTACCTTGTGATAACTAGACTTCAATTCAATATTGCTGAAATATTTGGCCCCCTGGAGTTGTTCCAACAGGTCGTTAAGCTATGGGATCGGATACCTACTCCTGAAAATGATATTTTTCAATGCCTAATAGTCAATACAAAGTCTCTAGGTCCCGTCCTTCTGTACCAACATGATCAAGCTCCCACTGGATGATGAACTTGGTCTAATGTGCCCTTTCTGCAGCAGCTCATGAATCTACCTCTTGATTTCACCGTTCTCCAAAAGATAGCGTCGATATATCAGTCCATTGGCCCTAGCGGTATGCCCGGGGTCAGATCAATGGAGTTCTTGACCTGACAGTGTAGAGGTATCCTTGCAGGTGAGGTGAATATGTCCATGTACTCCTCCATGGCCTTGTCCATCTATTGCTGCCATGCAGAGGAGCCTTGTCCGGAGGTCGTGGCCACAATCTTCTTCTGGCCCTGTGTTATGAAACCATCTCAAAAAACAGAAGAAAAGAGAGATCAACTCCTTATAAATCATCATATTCGAGGGGGAAACCTCCTTTACATTACATAAATGAAAAATTATTCGATGATACAAATTTCAAAACCTCATTTATATATATAGGACTCTATGGGGTCACAATATAATCCTATCCTACCTAAAAATAATAATGTAAGGGCACAACAATAACAATAATGGGGCTACACTAACAACAATAAGGGACTACACTAGTAATATAGGGACCTAACATGCCCCTCTCTTTCAAAAAAGTGTTGTCATGTATTCTTGAGTAGTTCGGAATGCTTTTGTATAAAATTATCATCCTCCCATGTGGAATCTTCAATGGGTAAGTTCTTCCACTTGATGAGATACTCTGAAATTGATTGATTTCGTAGCTGTCAAGTTATTGTTTCCATGACTGCTTCAGGTTCCAATATGATTTTTCCTTCCTCATTAAGTTCTGGTAATATTATTTGAAATGGAAATTTTTCACCTATAACCTTCTTTAAGCATGAAACATGGAAAACTGGGTGCACTCGGGAAGAAGCAGGAAGCTCCAATTTGTATGCCATAGTACCAATATTTTGCAACACCTTGTAAGGAACATAGTCGTTTGGTGATAATTTATTCTCCTTCTTATCTTGCTTGAGGGACATTTTTTTGTATGGTTGTAGCCGTAAAAATACCTAGCCGCCTACATCAAAACTTCTCTCGTTGCGATGTTGATCTGCCTATTGTTTCATTCGATTTTGTGCCAAATTTAGGTTATCCTTTAAGAGTTGGAGGACTTATTGTTGATGCTCGATGTGATATTCCACTTCTTGAACCTTATAATTTTCTCTTAGATATGATGTGATGGATGGTGGATGATATCCATAAAGTTCCATAAATGGGGTCATTTTTTCTGAAGTGTGGAAGGAAATTTTAAACCACCATTCAGCCAAAGGTAACCCAGTTGACCCATTGTGTTTTTTTTCGTGAAAACTGTGATTGACCATGTTTTTCAGTCTGAAGAGCAGTGCCCTTCCAAACATTTGTTCATTATAATTTTCCCATCAGGATTGTGATGATAAGATGAGTTATGAGCTAATTGAGTGAACAAAAATAATTCCGTCCAAAATTTCTAAACAAATGGGGTCTCAGGTCCTTCTGGGTAGCTATTTAATTTCTAATGAATTTTGAATTGTTTCCATAAATGGTATGTTAATAACACTTTAAATAGGTGAGATAATGCTAAAAGTGTGCATACTTGGTAAGTATATTATCTTGTGATGGCATTCAACAGCCATGTTATCACCCTAGTAATTTCTTAGGTCGTGGGATTTTGATTTATAGTTAAAGAAAACTAGGGGTAACCACAAACCTACTTTGGAAATCTAGGATCTAGCCTTCCTAAATTTTAGAGAGGGCTCTCTCTTTTAGATTTAACTTTGTTTTGAATTAATATTTTAGGCTAGGTATCATTGGGCACTTGATTTTTTGTTTGGAAAGTTTGGTGGGAAATAAGATTACTTGGAGACAAATTAAGAGGGATCTACTAGTCTATTGGGCTATGGAGTCAAGATGTAGCAAGAAATACTGGAAGGCAAGGCCAAAAGGATGCTAATGTACTCAGGGCAAGGTAGATAACCCTCAAATATTTGAATAGTTTGATTTGACGAGATGGCTTGCTTTTGGGATAAAGGGAAGTGAAGGATCCTTTGATCCAGAAAAAGAGGAAGGAGGCAGGGGTCAAACAGGACTGGGAGAAATTAAGAATTCCTAAGTCTAGAAACCAGCAGAAAACATTGAAATGATCAAGTAGTTAAGACAGGGATTTTTTTACACTTATCCTGAAATAATATTCCTAATTAACCATTTAGATTGAACAACATATATGAAATTGAATGAAACTTAAGAAGAGGAAACAACGACAGTAATAAATCACTTTACTCATTAGCTTATCACATGAATCTTGAGTTATGAAGTCCAGATGGTTGTTGTCCAAACTGCTGCTATGAAATCAACACATGAGCCTCCAAAGTACCAACAAAATTGTCTATAATAATCTCAGCAACTTTATTCCACACTTAAACACTTCATAAACTGAAGTATTTATACAAAATGTTTATTACAAAATATCCCAGAGAAATCTAGGAAAAACTCTAGGAAATATAAATATCTTTACACATTAAGAGGGACAGCTTCTTAACAACTTAGCAAGTTGTCCTTTTATTGAGGAAAAATAGAACTAACATCATCTAATCAAACAGTTTGTTGACTAGGTGTGCATGCTTGCTGGCATATTTGGAAGATATTTGTTTATGGATTGCTTGACTGATACTCTTTCACTTTTCATCCTTTAACACTGTTTTTTCTCTTGATACTCTTTCACGTTGCTGATCAATCTGATACACTTTCACTGCAACATTTACCTTTTAACAATTGTCAAAGGAAATTTTCATTGTGGTAAAAACAATCAATTTTCTATTTATATCACCTGATTGTCATATTTGAGTTTCCCTTTTATTTTTTACTGCTGTAAAAGAGATTATCAGCAACAAAAAGTTTCGAAAGGAAAAGTTGTTATTAGCTGCTTTTCTTCTCAATCTTCACTGCTTTACCTGTATTTTCTGTTGTTCTGCTCCAATGTTGTTATAACAAATCTGTGAATTCCTGCCATTACTGATCACTTGGTATTTTCATAAATTTCAACTTTCAGTAACTTTCATCAGCATCAGTGTACTTTGAGAAATTTGGTTTGATAATGAAAATATGTTTGATTTCATTCTGTAGAAAAAATAAGTTCTCAAAGTACTCCAATATAACTTTACCAATTGGAGAACCTTGTGGAAGAGGCTTATTTATTTGTTCTTTGGCATGGGCTCTAATCTTCTTGTTATAATCTGTTTGAACCATTAGCTTTTCATTAAAGCCCTGAATGTCTAGGAGGCTTGCTTTTCTCAATATTGTGTATTGTGCCAAAAACTTTGTTTTTGACAACTCCATGGTCTTGCACTTTTCCTCCAAATTGTTCATTATATTCCTTTTATTTAGGACCTTTTTGATTTGCAGAATTGGTTCCATCCTGTCTTGGATCTTCAATTCTTCAAGCTCTTCTCTATTTTTTCTGTTCAAAAATGTCATAAGATTCAAAGCTTGAGATGGTTTGTTAGCCAGTTCTTCTTTTGTTTTCTGAATTTCCACCTGTGCTACCTTAAGTAGATCTCTCTGCTCATAAATGATTTGAATTGAAGGCCACTGTGTATGTATGTGTTAAGTCCCTATATTAATAGTGTAGCCCCTTATTATGTTAGTGTAGCCCCCCTTATTGTTATTATTGTACCCCTGTAACCCCCATATTGTTATTATTGTGCCCTTACATTATTATTGTTAGGTCGGCTAGGATTACATTGTGGCCCCACTAGGATTATATTATGGCCCCATGGACTCCTATATAGAGAAGGAGGTTTTGTTCATTTGTATCATCCAAGAATTGTTCATTCATGTAATGTATTGGAGGTTGCCCCCTCGAAGTGGCTCATTTATAAGGCGTGAATATCTCTTTTCTTCTCTCTTTGGAGCTGGTTACACAACATTTGGTATCAGAGCTTTGGGATTCTAGGGTTTCGCTGCTCCAAACAGGTCATCGTGGCATTTTCGCTATAACTTTTTTTTCTACGAAGCTTCAGAAGCGGAAATTTCTAGGGTGCGAAGCTGAAATCTTGAGGAAGGTTGTCTAAAAATTTCAGATCTTGGTTCGCAATATTTGAGGAGATATCATCTGTGGAAGTTAGGTATTTTTTCAGGCTCATAAACAGGTCATCGTGGAAATTGCGCTATAAATTTTTTTGTACGAAGTTTCAGAGTCTAAAATTCATATGGTGCGAAGCTGAAATCCTGAGGAAAGTCGTCAAAAAATTTCAGAGCTTGGTTTGCAATATTTTTGGAGATATGATCTGTGGAAGGTAGTGCTTTTTCAGGCTCCTGAATTTCATCTCAAAGAGGTGATCGTGGGAAAACTTCAATAACTCTCTCTCTGGGCATTGGATTGAAGTGCCGTAAAAAGTGGTCGCAAGTACACAGACTGAAGTTTCTTCGCTATCAATTTGAGAGACAAAGGACAAAAAAGTGACACGTGGCAATTCGTACAAGTTCGCTCTACTGAACCAGTCCAGAATTAGGTCATTGTGGGAGATTGGACACAAATTTGTCTTGGAGAATCCAAATCAGGTCAGACCTGTGGCATTTGAAAGAAGCTTCAGAGATCTACTACAGAGCTGAATTTTAGATATCGAAGATTTTCAAATACAGAGATAATTCAATTTCAATATCGAGCTCCTAAAAGCTAGTAAAAGGTGTGTATTTTTTTTCCCAAATTGCATAAGTCTTGTTTGAAGAATCAAGTTGAATTGATTCCAAGGGAATATTGTAGAATAGATATCAATATTGAATTCTAAAATGGCCCCTAAAAAGAATTCAACACCCATCAAGCCTTCAGAAGGCTCTACCATGACTCATGAAGATGAAGAATTGCAACATGATCTATCAAAATTACAAAAACAAGTGCAACAAATTTCACTCTCGCAAAGAGCAGCAAAAAATGAAATGGAAGTTTTGAAGAAAGGTGTGGAAGTGAAGATGGATGGTTTGAAGAAAAGCATGGAAGCTAAGATGGATGGTGTGCAAGCTAAGATGGAAGCTAAGATGGATGGCATGGAAGTGGGCATGGAAGCTAAGATGGATGACATGAAAGACAACATGGAAAACATGAAGAATGATCTAAAAGCATACATGGAAGGCTTGATGACAAGCTTAAAACCAGAAATGATTCCTAATGGCGGAAATATAGGAGAAGAACCTCATGATGAGAACAAAATAAATGTTAATCATGATTTCATAAACTCGAATGTCGGTGGGAAGAACCACCATATTCCAAAAATGGATATGAGGAAGTTTGATGGAAAGGATCCTGTAACATGGATACTACAGATGGAGCAATATTTTGATCTCCATAACGTGCAAAAAACACAAAAGGTACACATTGCAACTTTACATTTAGAGCAAAATACATTTGTATGGTATCGATGGCTTTGCTCTCGTAAAAAATTGTCACTTGGTCAATTTTTACAGAGGAAATGATAGCACATTATGAGGATACAAAGAGAAACACCTTCTTTAGCCAATTGATAAATCTCAAACAAAAGGGTTTAGTGGGGCAGGACATTGAGGACTTCCAAAAATTGAATATAAGGGTAACTGATATTCCAGAGGAACACAGGATTGATCTCTTCATAGGCACTTTAAAGGATAACATCCAACATGAAGTTCGTGTTTTGGAACCTGATTCATTGGAGAAGGCATTCAGGTTGGCAAGAAAGTTGAATGTAAAATTATGGCGACAAGGAAGCCTACCACTCAATTCTATAAAGAAGGAAGTGTTGCTACGCCTAGATTTCCACAACCTACAAGGTTGACACCACAACAATTGGAAGAAAAAAGAGCAAAAGGGCTTTGCTACGGTTGTGATAGCAAATACACTAAAGGTCATAAGTGTGCTGAGAAGAAATTATTTTACATAGATTGTGAAGAAGAAGAAGAAAATGAACAAGAAGAGGATATACACGAGGAACCACCCCTAGAAGAGGAAGAAATGAATCCGACCATATCGTGTAATGCACTGGCAGGAATTACCACTCCTCAAACTCTCAAGATAGAAGGACATATAAAGAAGAAAAGGGTAATAGTGTTGATTGATTGAGGTAGCACCCATAATTTTATTCATTATAAGGTAGCCAAGGAATTAAATTGTTTCCTATACCCAGCACCAGAATGTCAAGTGATGGTTGCAAATGGAGGAACTATAAATTGCTCTGGAAAATGCAATAACATCAAGCTAACCATGGGGGAATATGTGTTGACTAGTCCAATGCTTTCCATTCCTATGGGAGGTGCTGATGTTGTACTAGGAGTACAATGGTTACAATCTTTGGGGACGATAGCTTTTAATTTTCAAGAACTTTTCTTGAAATTCTTTTCAGAAGGAAAGGAAGTCGAATTACGGGGTATTGCAGGGAAGCCAGGAAGGATAATAAGCTCTAATGTCATGACAAAGCTTCTAAAGAAAGAACAGCGAGGCGTAATTGCACAATTATGCTCACTAGAAGTTCCAACATCAAAATCATATATTTCTGCAGATCTCCAACAAGTCTTGGACAATCATTCCAAAGTGTTTGAAACTCCCAAAGGACTCCCACCTATTCGTGATCATGATCATGCTATTCATTTGATTCCAGGAAGTGTTCCTCCAAACATCCGGCCTTATAGATATCCTTACTTCCAAAAGAGCGAAATTGAACGCATGATTGAGAAATGTTAGAGGCGGGTATAATTCAACCTAGTCAAAGTTCTTTCTCTGCTCCTGTAGTATTGGTACACAAGAAGGATGGATCATGGCGAATGTGTCCGGATTATAGGGAGCTCAATAAGCTCACCATTAAAGATAAATTTCCCATTCCTATGATTGACGAATTATTGGATGAATTACATGGAGCAATTTATTTTACCAAATTGGATCTTCGTTCAGGATATCATCAAATTAGAATGAAGACCGAAGATATTCCAAAAACAGCATTTCGAACTCATGAAGGTCATTATGAATTTTTGGTCATGCCTTTTGGCCTTACCAATGCACCTTCTACATTTCAAGGGTTGATGAATTCCATTTTCAAACCCTTCCTTAGAAAATTTGTGCTAGTATTTTTTGATGATATACTAATCTATAGCAAGTCTTGGAAGGATCATGTTGAGCATGTTGACAGGGTGCTCAAACTATTGCAAGAGAAACAATTATATGCAAAAGCATCCACATGTTTCTTTGGAGTACAAGAGGTGGAATATCTGGGTCATATTATATCCCACGAGGGTGTTAAAGTAGACCCTAACAAAATTAAAGCCATTAAGGAATGGAAAGTCCCTAAGACAATAAAGCAGTTGCGAGGATTTCTCGGGTTAACTGGCTATTATCGTAAGTTTGTTAAGAATTATGGAAGAATAGCAGCACCTCTAACAACATTATTGAAGAAAGATGCATTTTCATGGACTCCTGAAGCAACTAAGGCCTTTGAACATCTTAAAGAGGCAATGTGCCTAGCACCGGTCTTAGCTACGCCGGACTTCACAAAAACCTTTATTGTGGAATGTGATGCCTCAGGAAATGGAATTGGTGTTGTTTTAATACAAGAAGGAAGACCCATTGCTTTTGAAAGTCGTCCAATCAAAGGAAAGTATTTACAGAAACCTATTTATGAGAAGGAAATGTTAGCAATACTGCATGCACTAAAGAAATGGAGAACTTACCTAATGGGAAGACACTTCAAGGTAAAAGCTGATCATGATAGTCTGAAACACTTTTTGGAACAAAGACTATCTTCAGAAGAGCAGCAAAAATGGGTCACAAAGATGTTGGGTTATGACTTTGAAATAATCTACAAAAAAGGAAAGCTTAATGTTGTTACAGATGCACTCTCAAGAAAGAATGAAGAGGTGGAAGCATTGCTTTGTGCCATTTCTATTATCCAACCAGATTGGATAACCAAAGCAAGAGATGAATGGAAGAAGGACAAAGATGTATGGACACTCATTCAAAAGTTGCGGCAAGATCCTAGTACATCTGATACATTTAGTTGGAAAAATGATTCCTTATGGTACAAAGATCGCTTATATCTTTGCAAGAATTCCCAACTAAAACAAAAGATTCTTCTGGAATTGCACACTTCTCCTTTAGGAGGACACTCAGGATTTTTAAAAAACTTACCACAGGGTGAAGAAAGAATTTTTTTGGGATGGCCTTAAATCTGATATTCAAAAGTTTGTGGCGGAATGTTTGGTTTGCCAGCAGAATAAAGTGGAGACAATTAAGACCCCGGGACTTCTACAACCTTTATCCATTCCAAGTCGGCGTTGGGAGGAGATTTCAATGGATTTTATCACAGGTTTACCTAAGTCTGAAGGAAAGAATGTCATCATGGTGGTAGTTGATAGACTTACCAAGTATGCACACTTTTGTGCATTATCTCATCCATTTAAAGCAAGTACAGTTGCTACTACATTTGTGGACGGAATTCAAAAGCTACATGGAAGCCCAAGGGTTATTGTGAGCGACAGAGATCCCATTTTTACGGGAAATTTTTGGACAGAGTTATTTTCTTCTTTGGGTACTAAATTAGCTCATGGCTCATCTTATCATCCTCAATCTGATGGTCAAACTGAGATAGTAAATAAATGTTTGGAAGGATATCTTCGTTGTTTTGTATCTGATAAACAAACACAATGGGTCAAGTGGTTACCTCTTGCTGTATGGTGGTATAACACTTCCTTCCATACTGCAGCAAAAATGACCCCATTTATGGCACTTTATGGATATCATCCACCATCCATCACATCATCTTTAAGGGAAAATTCGAAGGTTCAAGCAGTGGAAGATCACATCGAGCATCAGCAAGAAGTTCTCCAACTCTTAAAGGATAACCTGAATTTGGCACAAAATCGAATGAAACAACAGGCAGATCAACATCGCAGCGAGAGAAGTTTTGATGTAGGAGATTGGGTATTTTACGGCTACAACCATATAAACAAATGTCCCTCAAGCAAGCTAAGAAGGATAATAAATTATCGCCAAAGTACTATGGTCCTTACAAGGTGTTGCAAAAGATTGGTACTATGGCATACAAATTCGAGCTTCCTGCTTCTTCGCGAGTACATCCAGTTTTCCATGTTTCATGCTTAAAGAAGGTTATAGGTGAAAATCTTCCAGTTCAAACAATATTTCCAGAACTTGATGAGGAAGGAAAAATCATATTGGAACCGGAAGCGGTCACGGAAACAAGAACTCGAAAACTACGGAATCGATCAATTTCAGAGTATCTCATCAAGTGGAAGAACTTACCCACTGAAGATTCTACATGGGAGGATGAGAATTTTATACAAAAGCACCCAGAGCTACTCAAGCGTTGAGGACACCACTTTTTTTGAAGGAGAGGGGCATGTTAGGTCCCTATATTACTAGTATAGTCCCTTATTGTTGTTAGTGTAACCCCCTTATTGTTATTATTGTACCCCTGTAACCCCCATATTGTTATTATTGTGCCCTTAAATTATTATTGTTAGGTCGGCTAGGATTACATTGTGGCCCACTAGGATTACATTATGGCCCCATGGACTCCTATATATAGAAGGAGGTTTTGTTCATTTGTATCATCCAAGAATTGTTCATTCATGTAATGTATTGGAGGTTGCCCCCTCGAAGTGGCTCATTTATAAGGCGTGAATATCTCTTTTCTTCTCTCTTTGGAGCTGGTTACACAACAGTATGCCTTGAATTATGTTATTCCAAAGATAGTTCTTGTTGTAGGACACCTATTCACTGAGATTGACCTGTTGCTACAAAATCTTTACCTGCTCTTGAAGTATTTGCTCTTTGTTCATGTCCCTTAGAGGTAATCAATGCATTTCTATTTGATGTTTCAAGAGTTTGAATGGTATTTTTCAAATTGATTATCTCATTATTCTTTAGGGACATCTCCTCCATGGCCTTTACTATGTCAGCTGCTTCACCTGTTTGATGTACCTGAGTGGTGGATGATCTTGTGGCAAAAGTGTCTATAGATTGCACTAACACTGCAGTTGTCAGTGGCACTTTTGGGTCTAAATGTAAACATTTGAATAACTGTTAAATTATTCACCGAGATTATCCTAATCACACACTATTTGAGCTTCATGCATAATACATAACCTCTTCTACTATTGATCATTAATTGCGGAAATATAAACAATCGCATGCGCACATTAAAACCATAAACAGTCACACATGTGAACACAATATTTATGGGAAAGATTAAAGCTGAAAACCCCCAACTATCTATATATTATAATGATAGATATCATGTAACAATAAATTTACAAACTCCTCACAAGCTCTCAGTACAATCTCCAATTGTTACACACTACACAAGCTCAGATCTAACAAAACACATGCTCCAATCTGCTCCACCTGTTAGCCTACCTCTACTGCGCAATCCAAGATGAATAATGGCCAAATATGAGTTCTAATCCCTATAGTATGCACTGCCCAATCCTCATTGGCATCTTCATAAATGTGTGGTGCAAACTCATGCACTAGTATAGTCACAACTGATAGTCACACTGCTCTTTCACCTACCTCTCCTTGGTCTCCTTTGAGCGGCTCCATGCACTGAGGTTAACTGATGTATTCTTTAGTTGATTAATGAGTTTATAATTAGTGAATTAATTAATAATTAATTCACACCACTCTCCACTAGTGTATTAATCAGTTAGACTAAATACAACTAGCTCAACTATGTTTAGATTAGTTAAACTGAACACAACTCCATTAACTCCTCAATCAACTCCACCAAACTCTGTCACATGAGTTCTAACTGAAGTATCCATGCAATAGCTCCACATAACCCTCGGGAATAGCGTAATTCCTTCTGTCAGCTCCTGTGCCACATCTGTGCACTTAACTGAAGTGCTCCAAGAGGATAAGATAATGTTTAGAGTCCAAATATTATTAAGAGCTAATAATATTCGACATTTCTATTTTTAGACTGGCAATCTAAAAATAGATTCTGCCCAGTATGTCTAAAAATAGAAGTCCATCTATTTTTTCCGACTTGACCAACCGTCCACAAATAGCATCCTGCAACTCATAGAACATGATCCATATGTCTAAAGATAGACATAGTCTAAAAATAGACTTTGCACCAAAAATAGCCTGCGGGCCCACTTAGTGAAGGTGACTTCTTTCCACTAAGCTCATCATCTTGTTGCAATCTCAACACTAAATGCTCTGCCAATGTGGAAGGAACAGTTGTGCCAACTATAGGAATAACAGTGGGAGTAGATTGCACATCAACCTCTTTTACTGCTTCTTTTTATTTTATAAGGATGTCCATCTGCTCTTCCATCTATTTGACTTGGGCAGTCAGTTTTAGTATTATCTTGGCCATTTCAGCTTTTTCAGTTTGTTCTTGGAGGATTTCCTTTGCTTGAGGATGTTCATGTTGTTAGAGTTTTAATTGCTTCCTCAAGGCAACAATGTCTTCATTCTTTTGTTTTATTAAGGCTTGAGCAACCTGAATGTTTGAAAGATCCACTCTAATTTGTAGCACCAGGTCTTCTAAGGATTTGATCCTTAGATCCTTCGCATGTAATGAGGCTTTATCTAACTTCATTTGATCCTGCAAGTTGAACACAGTGTTTTGCAATCTAGTTGCACTCACATTTTTGTTTACCACCTTAGAATAGAGCATTTCTGAAGTACTTCTATGAAATTCTATTTGATCAAGTTCATGTATGGTGTCTGCGTCTACTTCAAGCTCTGTTTTCCTGTAATCTGCAACTAATTTTGGGTCTGTAACCTTTTTCTGGAGAAAATACATAATCATTTTATTTGTTGAATAGTCAAAAGATGTCAAAAGTCTGTCTTTTTTACCTGGCTTTTCTTCTAGAAATTGTGAGTAAAATTCTCTTTTGATATCTTCGTTTATTTCCTTAATCTGTTTGTATTTCTCCTTGATATCAATGTCTTTTCCCTCTATTGTTTTGGAGGAGAAGGGAACTTCTATATTTACCAGTTTTTCAACCATTTCTCTGCCCTGTTCCTGTGGTAAAACTTTCTCTTTCTAAATTTCTGCTAGAGTCTCATTTACAAATATAGTGGCTTCATCATTATCTACATGTTGATCATCTGTATAATTTATTTCAATAGCCTTTTCTTTCTCACCAGCAGTCATTTTTTCCCTTTTTTTGTAAGTAATCTTGAATTTGTTTTCTGCAATGGTCTCTGCTGAATAGCATTTTTCATTCCTGGTCCTTTTGTTTGAAATTTCTACTTGTTTGTTGACCACTATAGTCTGTGAATTATCTGTGTTTATCATTGTTGCTTCATTAGAAGTAGGGTCAACCAATGTATTTTCCTCCCACTCCATTTGATTTGCAAATTTCTCAATTTGGGGTTTAGGCTCATGGATGAAAGGAGTCAATTTACATTTAAGCCTTATATTATTCAAAATGCCTTTAGGATCATAATTCTAGTAAAAAATTTCTTGGAACTTATACTCTGACAATTTCTTTGCTATCTCCTCTAATGTTGATCTGAAATTGTGAGAACAAAGTATTTCTCATACAGAGATTGGTTGTAGGGGCATTCACTGGATATTTCACCTTTTAAAGAAAGGATGAATCCGGAGGCTACCTGGCCCTTCGACAGAATCTGCCTAAAGAAATAAAATGTAATCACTGAGATCTGATCAATGAAAGTATTTGTTTTAAATGCAAAGTATTCATTGATCCAACTTTAATGTGTGAATAGGCAAATATACATATTCTGCAAATGAAGTATAATGGTTTGAAGATGAACTAATAAGTTTTGTTCACTGTTTAAACCTGCTTGGGAAAAGTTTTCTTATAAAAATTTACTATTTAAAGGAGCAGAATCTGAAAATATGCAGCAAAATTATACATTACGACAGCAAATAATTTTTTAAGCGGTTCACCCCTCTCTTGGGCTACCTCCGCTGGGTCCAAAAGCCTCTGATTAGGCTTTTTCCTCTTTGATTAAATGTTTAAAATGTGAATACAACTGTATAGAAGTCTCAAATGGAAAAATACACTGCAAATTAAGATTCAGAAGGCTAAAATCAGTATAAAATGACTAAATAAACACCTCCATTGGATGAAGATAGTCCAAAACAGCTCTTCTTTCCTTAGGCCCTGGTGGCTCCACGACCAAAAACGCTGGTAAATTCTCTGATAGAGTGCCCTGATGGCTCTGAAAACACTGCCAACAGCTCCAGAATGATCCAATACCCCAGAATCAAAAAAAAATTCGTATCAAAAGGCTTTTCCTAGCCAAAGTTATGGCTCTTTTACTCCAACTGCCAGTTTGGCCTAACCAAACTTCACTAAATCTGGCTAACTGCCAGATAACACCGACAGAACTGGAGTTAGCCGCTGAAATTGGGGGTCCGCTGAACTGACCGCCAGTTCTGGGGGCTAAAAAGATAAGGTCACGGACCATATGTCCGAACCCGTCGGCAAATATTATGGACAATTTAAAGTTTGAACGGTGGAAACTTTATTATATAACCATATATTAAACTGAACTCTGCACCTTCCGGCATATACGTGACCATACCCATATTTTGTTGCGCGCCCATTTGATTTGTGCCACAGTTCCGAGCGGGAAGTCATATGCCGAGGGGGCTGGCCCCCTTTCGGGCCCGCCTAAACAAATTTTAACATTTAAATATAAATGTGTTGCTATGGTTTAATAAGAACCACCGTAGCCCATATGGTTGGGCCGCTCCGTTGCATTCCATCCGACCAGGTTTCAAATCCTGCCCGCGACCATAAAAAAAAAATTTAACGCCATTTCAATCCACCTTGGGGCCACGTGGCACCCTGTAATTGGCCACCTGCGGAATATTCTGCAGAATATTATGTGGAATATTCCATGGAATATTCTCAGAATATTCTGTAGAATATTATTTTTTTAATAAAAAATAATTTTTATAAAGTCAACTTTGGGCCATTTTTTAACTGAAATTGGCAAACTTTAAAACTGAATATCTTCCTCATACGGAGTCGGTTTTCAGTGCCATTCACGTCTACAGGATCGTTTTTCTGAGCTCTTTCCAGTCGATCTAGTTTGGACCAATTCTGAGCAACTTCATTTTTGAGCATATTTCTACAAGAGACCTGATCTCCTGATCACACCTCCAAAATGGGAAGCTTTTGGACCCTCAAAAGCTCTCTGACTAGTGAAAATGATAATGTGGAGATTGATTCTCCACTCTTCCACCCTTGAATAACTGAAATCTACCTGATTTCATCAATTGAAGCTTTTGATAAAATGATAATCTGTCTCTAGAATCAACTGATCGACCATTGCTAAGATTGACTGAGGCATGATGCAAATGATTAAAATTTGTAGAACAGCAATTGTAATCTGCAGAAAACAAACTTTTTCTACGCTGATCAAACTTCCCAGAAGACTTAAAATAACTGTCACCTTGCAAACTGTTCCCATGGCGAATTCGACCATACTGAAACCAACTTTTTCCCATGTTGAATGGCGTGTCCTTCTTGCTTGTATTGATTTTCTTTGACACTTCATTTTCTGCATTGGCTGACCCAAAAGGTAATTTGCGCAACATAACATCATCTTTTCTCAAAGACAAACTGTTATCAAACTGAGACAAATCATTAGCAACATCATAAGAAGGCAAATGCTCAAAATCTGGTCGTTTCAACATTAACAAAGTTAGACTTTGACTTGCATTAACCGGTCTTTTTAATTGACTTGCATTGAGTAAAGAAGATTCCAGCTTCTTCTTATGAGCTCTCACAATGTACTCTTTACCATCTTTGAACAAGTGATACTTGTTTTCATGGCGATGAAAGATGGCCTTCCTGTCAAATAAATAAGGACTTCCCAAAACAATACCTGAGATATCAAGCGGCACCACATCAAGTTCCACTGTGTCAATAAAGTGTGCAGTTATTGAAAAGCGCAATATGCACTTCCTTGAGACTTGCAAATTGGCATCCTTGCATATCCATCCAAGTGGATAAGGCTTCGGATGTGGAATGGTCTCAAGTTTAAGTTGCTTGACCAAGTCTTCAGATATAAGATTAGCTTGTGACCCACTGTCAAATAGTGTGTCAATTTTGGTATGTTTTGAAATTACCCTCAAATGGAAAAGCTCTATCCTCCTCTTTTCATCATGAGTATCTTTGTGAAAATTCAAAGAGCTAGAACTGGGAATTGTGTCTTGCACCACTTCTTTCCCCTTAATGTTCTTTAAAACCATGGCTATGCTTTTTGTCTCATCTCCTGAGTCTGACCCTAAGTCTTGCTCAACTGTTGCTACAGTTTTCTCCTTTTCTTTGGTCTTGTTTTTGTTCCTGAATTTTTCTGGTTTCAGTTCAGGATGAAGCTTCCAACAATGATCTTCATCGTGACTTGTCTTAGAACAGTTCTTGCAAAAGAACTTTCCTTTTTCCTTTCTTGAATTTGCAACTCTCTTTTTTCCTTTGTTTTTAAAATTACTATCCTCATCAAAAGAATTCTTTCCTCTAGCTTCTAAATGTGTAGCCTGGACACAGACTTAATCTAAGCTGGTAGGATTGAACATTAGAATAGTATGTTGCAGATAATTGTGCAAACCTCCTATGTATTTCAACAAGGTGTCTTGACTTTGTAAGTCTACTCCAAGTAGAAGTGCTCTCCTTCTAAACTCTTGGGTATAATCTTGCACATTTTGACCCTTAAGTTGCCTAAAACTTTGCCAATTCATGATTGCTTTCTGAATATGAGCAAGAGGATAAAACTGTTTCTTAATAGCAGTAATAAACTCATTCCATGTTAGAGTTATCTTACCATGCTTTTTAATTTCCTCCTTGGTCTTGGCTTCCCACCAAACCAAAGCTGCTCCATCCATTCTCAAAGAGGCTAATTGGATTTTTGTGTCCTCATCATGCAAATTCTGAATTCTTAGATAGACTTCCAGCTGTCTAATCCAGTTATCCAATTTTTTTGCATTCACATCACCATTAAACATCGGCAACTCAAACTTCACATCAAGCTTTAACAAATGATTTTTAAGACATGTTTTTGTTTTTTGTGACTGATTAACAGAAGTAGAAGAGGATGATGTGGAGGAAGAGGATGACGATGGAGATGAAGGATCACCATTTCCTCCATTCCCTTTCTTAGACTCATCTTTGTCTTTCTTCCCTCCTGAAGAATCTCCTTCTTCTCTTTGGTTTCTAGACCCTTCTCCAGCAATCCTATCATTTCTCTCCTGGTATAGGATCATAACCATCTCAGTCAAGTCCAAGAAAGCTTTTCTAAAGACTCTTTCTTCTTCCTTGGGATCCATTTCCTCATGTACTTCTCCTTCTCTGGAAGACATTTTTGTGGCTGATTCTAAGGCTATTGAGGATGAAATGGAAGGTGAATGTAATGGCACTCTAGCCCTCCTTGGTTGAGGATTAACTTGTTCTCTAACCAATTGACCTTCCCCTCTTTGCAATTTCAGCCTAGTAAGCATCAAATTTTGCAGAATAATACAATTTACTTGCACAAATTTCACAAAATTTTAAGCAAAACCTTGAGCTCCGATACCAACCTGATCTGAAATTGTGAGAACAAAGTATTTCTCATACAGAGATTGACTGTAGGGGCATTCACCGTATATTTCACCTTTCAAAGAAAGGATGAATCCGGAGGCTACCTGGCCCTTCTACAGACTCTGCCTAAAGAAATAAAATGTAATCACTGAGATCCAATCAATGAAAGTATTTGTTTTAAATGCAAAGTATTCATTGATCCAACTTTAATGTGTGAATAGGAAAATATACATATTCTGCAAATGAAGTATAATGGTTTGAAGATGAACTAATAAGTTTTGTTCACTGTTTAAACCTGCTTGGGAAAAGTTTGCTTATAAAATTTTACTGTTTAAAGGAGCAGAATCTTTAAATATGCAGCAAAATTATACAGTACGACAACAAATAATTGTTTAAGCGGTTCACCCCTCTCTTGGGCTACCTCCGCTGGGTCCAAAAGCCTCTAATTAGGCTTTTTCCTCTTTGATTAAATGCTCAAAATGTGAATACAACTGTATAGAAGCCTCAAATGGAAAAATACACTGCAAATTAAGATTCAGAAGGCTGAAATCAGTATAAAATGACTAAACAAACACCTCCATTGGATGAAGATAGTCCAAAACAGCTCTTCTTTCCTTAGGCCCTGGTGGCTCCACGACAAAAAACGCTGGTAAATTCTCTGATAGAGTGCCCTGATGGCTCTGAAAACACTCCCAACAGCTCCAGAATGATCCAATACCCCAGAATCAAAAAAAAATTTGTATCAAAAGGCTTTTCCTAGCCAAAGTTATGGCTCTTTTACTCCAACTGCCAGTTTGGCCTAACCAAACTCCACTAAATCTGGCTAACTGCCAGATAACACCGACAAAACTGGAGTTAGCCGCTGAAATTTGGGGTCCGCCGAACTGACCGCCAGTTGTGGGGGCTAAAAAGATAAGGTCACGGACCATATGTCTGAACCCGTCGGCAAATATTATGGACAATTGAAAGTTTGAACGGTGGAAACTTTATTATATAACCATATATTAAACTGAACTCCGCACCTTCCGGCATATACGTGACCATACCCATATTTCGTTGCGCGCCCATTTGATTTGTGCCACAGTTCCGAGCAGGAAGTCATATGCTGAGGGGGCTAGCCCTTAGGGGCTGGCCCCCTTTCGGGCCCGCCCAAACAAATTGGGCCGCTCCGTTGTCATCCAGCCAACCAGGTTTCAAATCCTGCCCGCGACCATAAAAAAAAAAATTAACGCCATTTCAATCCACCTTGGGGCCACGTGGCACCCTGTAATTGGCCACCTGCGGAATATTCCGCAGAATATTTTGTGGAATATTCCGCAGAATATTTTGTGGAATATTCCACAGAATATTCCCAGAATATTCTTTAGAATATTCTTTTTTTAATAAAAAATATTTTTTATAAAGTCAACATGGGGCCATTTTTTAACTGAAATTGGCAAACTTTAAAACTGAATATCTTCCTCATACGGAGTCGGTTTTCAGTGTCGTTCACGTCTACAGGATTGTTTTTCTGAGCTCTTTCCATTCGATCTGGTTTGGACCAATTCTGAGCAACTTCATTTTTGAGCATATTTCTACAAGAGACTTGATCTCCTGATCAAATGCATCCTTGTTATTTACTATAAATGCGCCAATTTGGTTCTTCAGCTTGAATTGGGTATTTTTCTTAGAAGCCATGAAATTTACCGCATCTGCATTTAACACTTGCCTTAGATATTCCAATGCAAAAATTCTGATAGTTAGAAATTTGGGCAACTTATATGGGAGAAAATTTGCTCCAAATATCCTTAATTATGTATGTCCTTAATATAAGTACCAATCCTCTACTTGGCTTTGTTCAGACAACTGCAATATCATTTTCATCTCATCACTGACCTTGGGTTATTCTTTTTTATAAAGTAAATTCATGGCTGGCTTGAAAAACAAAGTTGTGAAATCCTTGTAATTGAATTCATTTCCCTTTTTCCTGAGTAATGATGTCTAGAATATTACTGACAAAGGCTGGCCCTCTACATTCATCTTTTGTAAAGCCACTGGAAACTGTTCTGCTTGGAAAAATAGAAAAAGATGGAATAGAGATGATGAATATATAAACATTCCCTCAGTTGGCAATTTTGTTAACTGATAATGTATACTGTCAGCAATGAATCTAGAAAAATAAAATACCATCGCAGGAGGCTGCCCAGGGGACAATGTAGAAAGGAATCCTATTATAGAGACATCAATGAACTCATCATTAAAATATCCTAAGATAAAGGATAGCATTGAAATTACTTGTTTGGAAGATTCAGGAAGATCAAAGGTGGAATAGGGTGGATTCACTTTTGGGAAATCAACATGAGTAGGCATGAATTTTGGATTACCTCCTAGGGTAATCCAAATCTAGGTACAACTGGGTTAAATCTTCAATGGATAGGGGCACTACTCTTGGATCAAAATTCAACTGAAGCATTTCATTAATGGATTCTGCTGTGATAGAAAACAGAATTTCTCTATCTATGTTCATAATAGACCTTTGGTCGGGAACATAATGTAGTTGACATAATCTGACCAGGTCTTGAGCTGGATGAGTAATAGGTACAACATACTTGGGAAAATTAGACTCCCAAATAGGTATATCATTTTTACTTTTATCTAGAAATTTTTCATAATGCCAGTTATGAATATCAAGCAAATTAAATTCTACTGCTGCGTCAGCAATCCTGTAATCCAAATCTGTTAAAGGATTGCTTTCTTCAGTAGTAACAGGTGGTTGAAGAGGTCTAACAACTTCAGTTGAATCAGTTGTTAAAGCAGGAGTAGGCTTATTAATCTTTGTTGATTCAGGCTTAGGAAGCTTGGCTGAGACAAATTTTGGGGCTTTGGGACCTCCAGACTTGGGTGTAACTTGCTTCTTTGTCATTTCTGGGGATAACTAAGCAATATTAAACTGTTTTCTATCGTTAATTTTGACACAGAGGGTCTTTCAGCAAATATGGGACAATTCTGGGAATTTGAGCAAGGGTTTTGGAAAGAAAACACAGGTTTTCTAGATGTAGAAGACTAGAGAAGTGATTCTTTGGCTTTCTGTGAGTGTTTTTTTTTTAAATCTTTCTAACCATGGAAATGGTCTGAAAATGAGAGATTTGGCTAAAAAACTGAGTTTTAATCAAATGGAAAATTTTGAGAAAAATTTGCAAGGGTTTGCCCTGTTTTTTCAAAGTTTGGGCACAGTAGGATTTGGTAAATTTCTTCTTTATAACTCAACTGTTCAAATTTAGAGTCGAATTTGTGAATTTGCAGGTTAAATTTTGAAGAAAATACATGTTTCACGGATGTCTTTATAGTCGAGGAGGGTTTTCTGATGGCTTTGGCTCTGAAATGGATCCACTGGTTCAGCAGAAGGCTTGCAAGGATCTTCGTATGAGGCTGCAATGGTGAAATTCTGCTTATGGGCGGGGAATTGGGTAAACAGAGGCTTTAAATCAGTCGGGGCGAAGGATAAATCAGTCAGGAATGCGAATAATACATGAAACAATGCCATATTAAAGCTTTAAACTTTTAACATTTACCACTGTTCATGTCATTAATTACAGGTCTTAATAAATGGCGGGAGGTAATTTGGGAAAACAACCAATGGTTTTCGCGTTCGTTTGGGATGGTAAGCAGTTTAAAGCATTTGGAATGCGATTGAATAAGGATGGGACACGTAGCATTGAGTTGTAATGGAAAACAACTTTTATCGCGCGATTTTGGAGAAAATTCACCCGATCATTTTTAGAGTGCGATATGGAATGCGCACCGTTGGATTTTCCCCGATGATGCGAACGATCAGGATTATT
Source organism: Pinus albicaulis (assembly GCA_034641835.2). Lineage (NCBI taxonomy): Eukaryota > Viridiplantae > Streptophyta > Pinopsida > Pinales > Pinaceae > Pinus > Pinus albicaulis. The sequence continues at coordinate 48,668,172 of CM076572.1, forward strand.
TGCCAAGTTGCAGGAAAAGGTAAGTGGGACCCGGGATATAATGTAAGTGGTTGATCTAAAAGTTTAGATCTACGATGTAGGTTCAACGCGATATCGGGAAAGGAATATGAATAGGAGTGGTGGGGCATATGGACGTGGTATCGCGTTGATTTAGGACCATTGGATCCAAAGGGATCTGGTTGATCGGGCGGCTAGGGATAAATGCAAAAAACCCCAGGAAAATGAAGGGGTAAAATAATAAATCAAAGGCTCAATGTTTTTTAAACCTTGGTTTAAAAAAATATCTGAGGCATCAGGAAATTTTGTTTATTCAATGATATATCTATGTTTCGAACACTTTCCTTCATATTTTATTATATAGTTAATTTAAACCAAATAGGTTTATTAACTATAAGAGGGCGGGATATTTACATAATGTTAGTCTAGCCAAAGGGATTTTATTGTGAGCGCTTTATTAAAACATGTGGGATAATAGACTTTGGCTAAATTTTCTAATAGTGGGTTTTTCAAGGATATTTTAGTAAAAGGGAATTATATTAATATGACAAGGATTTTTATAGGGAACTAATAAATAAGTTAGAGTTAATATGACAAAGGGAAAAGAGAATACTCAAAATACATAAATATAGCTAATAACAGTGAAAATTAAAGCAAAGCTTCATTATCATAACTTAATCACTTTATCTTGGGATATAATGTACTTTTGAGGGTTTTTATGCTTTATGAGATGTAGGTAGTTAATCAAATGGGGGTTTCAGTATCATTAAGTAAAAATGGAGTCTTTAATTATGAAATTGCATGGTGATGAATGCATGAATGCTAGATGATGAAAATTTTGGGATTTAACATAGAGATTTAACACTTTCAACTAGCCAATCATTGAGCCTTCGGTCTGGTCCCAACAGAAGTCAGAGAAATGCTCTGAGCCTCTTTGACTGAAAGTTTAGAATGTCAAATAGCTATAGGGAAGGGGAAATTAGTGATTTTTGTCCGGTGACAAATATTTACAATGATTTTCCCACCTTCTTCTACCCACCCAGTCTGTAATCTAACATTTTTTCTTCCATTTATGCAAGTGCATTTGAGCTAGCAACCTTTAACATTTTATTCTTTTTGAAAGCAGTAAAAACTATCTAATTCTACCTATTTCATCCAAGGACCCAGATTAAACTGTTGGGTTCCTTTTTACTCTATATCTATCTACTGAACTGTCAGGATTAAATTGTCTAACAACTCTTTATTCTCTATCTAAAACATGTAAATTGACACATGACAAGTTAAGATTAAACAGTTCAACTCATCATGTTTTATGGCATTTATTGACACTCTGCCATAATCAATTGCAAAAAAGTAAAAAGTAGTGGCATTTAGACTTGCACACTTTTATGTTTTATTCATTTTTTTTCTCTTTTTTGGGGTATATCATTTTTTCTAAGTCCTTTGATCTTTCTTTTAGGACTTTTTACCCTCTTTTGATATATATATATATATATATATATATATATATATATATATATATATATATTAACAAAATATGGGAATACAACTTGCAGAAGGAAAAGTATGTACATATTTACAAGACTATCATTAGTCAATTCAAAATTATGAATCCTATATTTATAGGACCCTAACACTTCAGACTTAGGTAAACCTATGATAAAATATATTGAAACCTCCTCCCAACGTTGACTTGGAATGGATAAAGGTTGTAGTAGACCCGGGGTCTTAATTGTCTCAACTTTATTTTGCTGGTAAACCAAACATTCCGCCACAAACTTTTGAATATCAGATTTAAGGCCATCCCAAAAAAAAAATTCTTCACCCAGTGGTAAGTTTTTAAAAATCCTGAGTGTCCTCCTAAGGGAGAGGTGTGTAATTCCAAAAGAATATTTTATTTTAATTAAGAATTCTTACAAAGATATAAGTGATCTATGTACCATAAGGAATCATTTTTCCAACTAAATGTATCAAATGTACTGGGATCTTGCTTCTCTGATACCAAATGTTATGAAACCAACTCACAAAATAGAAGAAAAGAAAGATCAACGCCTTAGAAATCAGCCTCTTCGAGGGGGCAACCTCTTTTACATTACATAAATGAAAAATCCTTGGATGATACAAATGAAAAAAGCCTCCTTTATATATATAGGAGTCCATGGGGTCATAATATAATCCTAGAAAACCTAACAATAATAATGTAAGGGCACAACAATAACAACAGTGGGATTTTATGGGCATAATAATAACAATATGGGGAATATAGGGGTACAACAATAACAATAAGGGGGCTACACTAACAACAATAAGGGACTACACTATAAATATAGGGACCTAACACCCTGAGGGTGGATCATAAGGAAAAAATAAATTTCCCAGTATGAGAGATGATCTTACTACATTGCTTCACAGTGATCAGAGAGATGGTGGTAGGCGATGCTACCTCTGATATCCTGTACAATTTATTTCCCAAAAAATTAATAATAGTGTGAGGCCTAGATTCATACACAACATGTTTCTTCCACAACTATGGTTAGCCCAATATTACATCACAAAATTCAAGAGGAGAACATCACACAATACCTCATATGTGAAGGGCTTCATGTTGTAGGGAGGCGTCACTGCTCGATGACGTGGAGATCTCGTCCTTGGTTAAGTCACTCTATGGTGTACTATTGTGGGTGTGAAGCATTTGGTAGGCCTAGCCACTTCACAACCTCTGCTGAAATGAGGTTCTTTTAGCTCGCTGTAAAAAATGAACTACAGCGGAGAACCCTTCACCCACTATAAGTGGAAGAGGCGCTCCCCCTCCTCTGGATCTTCAGGATCATCCTTCTAGATCTTGGTGGTGGAAATGGTAGCACTGGGCTCCACATCACTAATATGCTTCCCTTTGAAATTCCCCTTCTCAGGTTCTGACTCAGAGTTGAAGCACACATATGATTCAGAAGCCTTCAGTTCGGCCACCAGTGACTGCTTGGCTCGACAATCACTCGTGTTGTGAGTGGAGCTCTTATGGAACTCCCACCACTTTCCAGTATCCTTATTTGTCTGTGTGGTGTTTTTCTTTTCTTGCGGCTTCGATGGATTGTCCTGGGTCACCCCACCTTGGTTTTGTCCTTTGTTCTGTGGTTTGGGGGCGCCTTTCCCTTGTTTCGGATTTGCAGATCCAAAATATCTCTTCTTCTATTTAAACTTCTGCTCGATCTTGATAACATATTGATAGGAAGAATAGAGCGAGGAGATTTCCAGGAACTCCATTTATTCCTAGATGTACTTATGCAAATAGTCGCGGTACTTGAGTACCAAATTCCACTTGAAATTCTTGATACCTAGCTTTGTGCGAAGGGCATGAAAACCATTTGTGAACTCTGGAATATCTTGGTCCCTTCCCTACCACAGCATGGTCCACTTTATGATTTTATCCTCATAGCTACCGAGCCTTCATGAGGTTGATGGATGACATCTTGCAACCCTTCACCAAATCGTTCATGGTGGTGTATTTGGATGATATCCTGATATTTAGCCAGAGTTGCAAGGAGAACCTCCACCACATTCGACAGGTCCTCCAGACACTACGGAAACACAAGTTGTGTGCCAATTTAGATAAATGCACTTTTGGCATGACCCGGGTTTAATGCCTAGGGTACATCATTAATGAGAAGGGTGTCATTACAGTTTTATTAAAATTTAAGATTTGTAGATTTAATTGTAATTAGTGCATGCATGTGAATATAAATTATGCAAAAAATTAAAGAATGAAAAAATAAGCTCACACACACATAATACACAAGAAATTCTCTCTGGGAAACCCTTTTAGGAGAAAACCTAGTTGGAAGGTGAGGTTGCTTCACTCTCATTCTTTATATGGAAATATGGCTGCAAGTACAAATAAGTAATGCATGTGGCCCATTGGCTACTATAGTGCAAATATACTCTCTATTTTTTGTACCTCCTATCTCTCTTGGCTATATTTTCTTAGTTATGGAACAAAATGCTCTCGAAAGAATGGAATGCTTATTCCTCATAGTGGCTCGATTATAACATAGCCTGATAGCCTACTAGTGGTTAATTTTGACTACATCAACTCTTAACTAGAGTTACAAAATAGAATCTTCTATATTCTTTTACATCAAAAACACTTGGCTATCCCATTTTCCATGAACAATGGGGGCTGACGTGACATCCTCCCGAACTATAGGTGTGAAAACAAGAAGGTCAACTTCTGAGTGGCATAACGTTTGCATACAGACACTGATTGACGTGATTATTGTGCCATTGGAAATGTATATGTGTGTAGAATAACATGAAAATATGTTTCATTAAGCATGAAAATTTTACCCTAAAAACTCTCCCAGAAGGTTTCAGACCATGTTTTGCCAAACTGGGTCCCGCCAGTAAAAACGGTCCCATGAGATGACCTCTCCATTTTTTCGATTCCAAATGCATCGCTATAGATGAAAAATAATATAATGATCCAATCCGGATCATCCGCACACCAAAATCCCCTCCAACCTTGGAGGTGTGAGCCTCTTTGATTAACTACAATCACTCACATTTAGGAACACATAACTTATCCAACCTATAGAGTAATTGATTCTTTAAATGGTATTCAATTATATTGTCACCTTCACGCACCTGATTGTGGATCTACAACTACTAAAACACATCCTTGAAGTCCTCGTCCTCTGTATATGCTTATTTTTATGCATCATTGATGAAAATATCCATGTGCATCAAAATTCCCAAAGCCGTTGATATTTGATGTGGATGGATTTGAAAGCATATAAGCCAACTTGTTTGTGCTTCCCTTCTTGTACTTGATCACCAAATGAAATTACCAAAAAAACCCCATCCACTTGTAATTCCTGCTCTATTATAAATTAATGTGGGCCTGTAGGAATTGTAGTGTCTTGAGATGTGTGTGGATTATTGTCTCCTTCCCCATTAGATAATGTTTACACCTTTTCATAGCTTGCACCAAAGCATAGATCTCCTTATCATAGGTAGGGTAGTTTAGAACCACCCCATGAAACACTTCAAATGGTAGCATAGAGGCTTTCCTCCTTGCATCAATAATTCTTTTATTACATACTCACTTACACCTATCTCCACTTCGAAGGGTTGTTGTAAGTTCAGTAATGCTAGAACCGACGCCACCGATTTTTTTCTTTAATTCCTTAAAGGCCTTATGCTAGCCCTTTCCCCACCAGAAACTCTTGCCACTCACTATGATGGAATGGAGTGGTGTTGCTAGTGTTGAAACAAAGGCTATACTATGCTACTCCAAGAAAACTCTTGACATCAGAAACATTGGTAGGCACTGGAAACTTCATGATGACCTCCATCTTGGCAGGATTTATCTTCATCCCTCCTCCACCTATTTTAAATCCTAAATATGCCGATGACTATTATTAAAACTCACACTTCTTGAGATTTTCTAGAAATAGGTGCTTCTTTAATGTATCTAGCACCTACATCAAATGCAAGATGTGCCCCTCTCAGGTAGCATTGTATACTAGTATATCATCCAAATAAACAATAAAAATGCATATATCATAGGGAATACTATGTCATTCATTAATACCAAGGATGTATCTAGTGCATTTCATATGAAAAATAACATAAATAACCACTCATACAACCCTTGTCTGGTTTTGAAGGTGATCGTCCAAGTATCTTCTTCTCTTAGTTTAACTTGTGATAAACGCACATTTATTCCTTCATGGTGAAGTGCTTTGCTTGTTGCAGTTGGTCCAATAGATCATCTATCCTTGGTAGGGGTACTTTTTCTTGAGAATAATTTTGTTTAATGCACTATAATCAATACACATTCACCAAGTTCCATCCCTTTTTGGCACAATTATGATGGGTGACCCAAATGGTGAGATGCTTGGTCGACTGACGCCTTGTTTTGACAGTTATTACAACTACTTATTCACCTTGTTTACTTTATAATGGACTTCCCGTGTAGCCTAATTTTTGGAAATGGAGAGTCCAACAAAAATTGTATCTCATGCTCCACTTCCCTCTTAGGTGTTATCCCTTTAGGCTCCTACAACACACCCATATATGTATATATAAATTCTTCTAGTTGTTGTTTATGTTCCTTAGTACAACCCTCTAAGGATGAATTAGATCTCAGTAACTCTTCTATATACTTATTTTCTCTTAAAAATAAAAATAAAAACATACTTCTTGCTATGACTAATCAATTTCTTGGCCTATATGGCACTTACCAGTAAAATATCTGACTTTCACTTATGCACACTAATGATGAAGTGTTTTACATCCTTGATGAGGTGTTACCGATTATATCTCTTCATGAAGATCACATCCCAAATATACATAAAGGGACTCCCAAACACAATTCCACATGCATAAAGTAGAATTACATCCAACTATACTTCATAAAAAAAAATCAGAATTGGTAGAAAAAATGACTCTACACTATTTGGTTACATTTATCTCTATCTATTTGTTGAATTATACCAATGGATATTGACCAGGATGATTATGAGTCTCCAATCTCATTTTCTTAACTAAATCTATTGATATGAGATACACCTGTGATCCTGACTGGAACATAGCATCAATTTCTATCTTCCTGACTTGTATCTTTATATGAAAGAGTCTAGTCATTTCCTTCTCTTTGTGTTGTTGAAGGCTACTCATATTCACCCTCTTTTGCAATGACTTACAGAAAATATTCTCATCTAAGTCTAACTTATTTGCCACTTAATTACTCAAATATGTTGCCATGAAATTTTCTTCATATTCTCTTTCTTTCATTTCTTTAGGTTGAGATTTGGATGTAACTTCCAACAATTCTCCTCTATATGACCATCAACATTACAATGGTTGTAGTGCTTGTTGGGATATTTGCACGGGTGTTCTATGACTGTTTTTTTTTTCTTTTCTCCTTTCCATTTCTTCTTTCCCTCCCTCAAAGCTTCCTAGTGCTTCATCTGCTTTGACCCACTTGATTTTCATTTCTTTTGTCATATGTTCTCTAGATATTATGCCATGTACATAAGCGTCGTCTAGTATTTTTGGTTTGAATTGCATCACACACTTATGCAGATGGTTGTGTAGAAAATCTTGAGGATTATATCTAAGTTCTTTGGGGAGATGCCTAACATTATTTCCATCTTCCTAAAATCAATGGTGTATTCCTATAAACTCTACCCCTTAACTCTACTTAAAGTAAAGCCACATGATCCACTGGTCCTCTACATAACCAACAGGGTAGAATTGAGACTTTATGAGAGTTTTAAAACCCTCCCACTTAGTCACTTGAGGATCCCCCCCTAGCCTCAGGATTTCTGTATGGTTTTCCCACCAAGTTAGAGCATGGCCCTCTATTTTCAAAATCCTAACTGCTTCAACCAATGATTTAATTCAAAACATCAATCTCACCTTGATATGGCTTGATGTTGACTTTCACTTCCATATTTAATAGGGACTATGAATGGTTCATGACACTCAAACTACATTGTTTTATTTAGGTTTCTTTCATAGAATCATTCTCTGGTTCTTCCTCATCCCACTCTGAGCTTGACTTTCAGTTGGAAACTCCATCTTCTTTTATTTTAATCTTTTTTTTAAGAACCACAATATAAATTTTCATATTTCAATTGATTTCTAAAATCTACTCTTCCAACTTTGAGAACCTCTTCTTTGTCATATTTTGAGGGTTATTTATAGATTTACATTGGCCATGCCTAGGGTTTTGTGACCATCTGCTTAAACCAACATGGATCTCTTTTAAATTCCCACAAAATTCCCAAATAAGCCTACTTTGATACCAACATGATTCATAAACTACTTTGGATTTTCAATGGGCAGTTCATCACAATGAATTTTATAAAAAATATACTTAAAATATGAAATATAATTATAAGGTTATTTTCCTTAGGATTTTGGATTTATTGAGTTAATGTCTTCATGAATGTAATATATAAAATGCATAAAATAGAGAAAAAAATAGAACAATCACTCGAAAAAACCATGATAACACAAGATATGACTTGGTAACCCATTTTAGGAGAAATCCCAACTTGAAGGTGATGTTGCTCTAGTCTCTCTTTATTTGAATGGAAATGGATGAATTACAAAGGAGTGAGGTATTTGGCCCAAGGGATACTACAAAAAAAAACCCTGTCTACTCTCATTTATGCTACTCATCTATGAAACAATATGCACTTGAAAATAATGCAAACTCTTTTCATCTAGTGGCCCAATTATAACATAACCCAATAGCCAACTAGTAGTTAAATTTAACTCCTTCAACTCTTAAATAGAGTTACAATATTGAATCTTCTATGTATCATTCATGATGATCATGTGGCCAACCCATTTTCCATGAAAAATGGGAGTTGACATGACATCCTTTCGAATCATGGTGGTCAGAATATGAAGGTCAACTTCTAGGTGGCATAACTTTTGCATGGAGGCTTTGTTTGAGGTCTTTATTAAATTGTTGGAACTGTATCTTTGTGTAGAATAAGACTAGGGGGTGGCTCACTTAGTGAAAAATATTTAAGACCATAAATTATCATTAATGTTTGAAACTATTTTGTAAAGTTTTAGACCCCAATTCATCAAATTAGGACATACTGGTAAAAATGGTCGTGTGAGCTAATTCCTCTATTTTTCTACTTTGAAAGCACCAAGATGGATGAAAAATAATATAATTATCCAATATCGATCAAACATTGCAATAAAATGATACTTCTGAATTTGTAGTGAATGTGGGAGGGTTGCGACAAAACTAGTTTTGTTTTCATTAATAAAATTGTCATTTTTTTTGCCAAAAAATGTATAATCAACATGAAATATCTCCATTAGTGAATATAATTATAAAAATGAATTAATATGCCGATTTATATGAATAAATTTATAATTCAAATTATATGAAAATATTAATATAACAAAGATACTAATATTATAATAAAAAATTATAGAATTTCTTCACATAATAGTAATATCATACAATTATTTATTTTTAATAAAACTTGATGAATTTTATTTATTTAAAAGATTGTGGAAAATGCACACAAATGGACTACATAAGTAGATAGTTCTTGTAGTAAAAGGGAGTTGGAGTAACTTTCTATTCATAATTGACAATTTCAAAACCACCCAAAGTACCCATTCATACAAAGATTTACTAGATAGAAAAGAATTATGACTTTCAAAATTATGGAATTGGCTAATTGACAAGTTTCCCATTACTTGAAAGCAATGAATAATGAACATATTTCTCTACCAAATTAATTTAGAGGCTCTAAGCTTTTATTACAATTTTATCATCCAATGTAAATATTTAATGCATTCACAAATTTATTATGAAAATAACATTTTTGGATATCATGTTAAATTTTGTTATGGTGATTGGATTTTGAGGGATTTTTTAATGTAAAGAGTGAAATATAGGTTTATGTAAATTTTTAAATAAATAAATAAAAACTGGTGTATCACAAATAAAGTATAATTACTTTGATGGATTAAATACTTATATATAATGGTTTTTTAAATTACAAACTAATTTTAAAAGTTACATATACTTGAAACCGGAATTCGGTGAAAATTTTTGAGTTAAAATTTTGGTTTTTGTTATTCAAACTGGTTTTTTGACTCTATATATGGAGTCAGCACCCTCAAAAACCTCTAGGGCACTTCCATTGTGCAAAGTTAGCAATCAAACTTCTCTTTTCAATAAATTCCTGCCCGAATTTAGAGAAATTACACCGTAAAAAGTCACCGTAAAAGCCTTCAAAAAGTCGCACTAAAGACTACTCGATTTTGGAATAGGGTTATATATTTTAATTTAATTATCAATAATTATTAAGTGGATGATATGACTTTTAACCTCCATAAAATATCTTACAATAGGCATGTCTATTTTGGAATAAGGTTACATAATGTTAATTTAATTATCAATAATTATTAGGTGGATGACATGGATTTAACCTCCATGAGATATTCTATAATATTCTTAGTAGTATACATGAATCAAAATGTTGAAATTTATCTCCAAAGTAGTTAATGTCATAGGAACAAGTCTCATATAAATTAGATTATGGTTTTTTGGGGACGAGGTATTGATAAGCCATGATATTTTTTTTTTGTCAATTTGGTAGTACCTTGCTATTTTCTATTTATCATCAAAAAAGAAAGTTACAAAGATAGTAAGTTGGTGTCCTCAACCTGCCCGGAGAAAACTAGGTTTGTTGGCTACGTTAATGCATTAAAATCCAACCAAAATTGGAAATGTTTCATTCTTCTACTTGCCGCATTTGCTATTTCACTATTTAAAACATTATCAAAATAGCAACTTAAAACTATGGCACTGTCCAAAAGAAACATTATTCACAAAAAATCAAGAACTTAAAGTGGATTTCTATCCATCTGAGGAATCAATTGGTTATGGGTCCTTCGCCGTGGACCTAGGCATGTCCGCTTGCTTCAGTTGTTGAATCTAATTTTCAATTCGTCCAATACAGTCCTTAATTCGTCCAATGTGATCTGTCGCTTGATATTGAGTCACCTTTATATGCTGGAGTTGAGTATCAATATCTTGAAGAAATTCCATAATTTTTGGTTCATGAGTCTCATTTCTTGGATGAAGGCTTTAGATAGCCTTAGCCAGAACACACTTCATAATCCAGTATGTATGAACTGTTTGATTGAACAGTGAAAGAAGACCTCTAGTGTTGCCAGGATCTGTGATAAAGTCCAGAATTTCCGCTTCTGCTTCATTGTCTTCCTCATTACTTTGAGTTTCTCTTTCCCATCCATGTATTACCTGCCTGACTTGATACAGATTTCCAAGGGAGTATGCTAATGATAGATTCTCTAAAACCTTTTGTTTTGTCTTCCTACCTCACTTTATGACTTCTGCTTCAGGTTTAACCATCTTTTATTTCACTTTATCTTGATTTCGAGCCACGCTCTATCTCGTCTGCCTCTTCACCATTGTTCTATATTGTTTAATTTGTTGATTTGAATCTGTATTATCAATATGAGATCCTGTATAATGGAAGATAATTTTTTTAACAGTTAATATTCCTATCTCTTGACCAACATCTTGTCGAAACTAGAGTTTCTCCGCTTGACTGAAATTATGCCGAAGTCCGAAAATATTGCCACCACAGAAATTAGACTGGACATATAGACAGACCCAGTAATAACCCACTGGAATAAATTTAACTACCCTCCATATTCCATTTGGATTTACGTAATTATTGGGATTACATTTAAAACCAAAACAGTGAACATGTAACTGACTAAATTGCAACTTAAGAGAAGAGGAAACCCAAGTTTGTAAACACCTCCCATCCCGACGCAGAAATAATATTTGAAGCAGCGAGAATTTTTATTGTTAACCGATACTCTGAGATTATTGGTTTAACAAAGGTCTCTAAAGAACTGACAACAAACTCTACCCTTAAGGTTTTGATACCTGGGGGCTATTTCTTTCGTGAATTTTTGAGTAGAAGGACGAACCTCTATCAGACCATTCCTGACCGAGATAAAGGAAATACTGAATGAAACTTCAAAATATTTTGTAAAGCATAGACATAAACCACGAAAATAGCTATACCATAGGTGCTGGTAATGAGAGCCTGGAGGCCTACCAAGAAATAAATTTTCATAATCATCAGGAAGACACATACTTAACCCATGCACAGTGACATTGCTGAGGTGATGGTAAAGAGAACCAGGGGGGCTACGAAAACAGGGTTCTATTTTCAAATGAACCCCCTCTACCATTACATGCAAACCATGAAAAATAAAAAAGCTCACAATGACCATCAATTCCTCTGCAACCCCTGTAGAAACTCCTTCTTTCATAGTCGGAATGTTAACAAGGAAACCGAATTTTGGAATTAGAGTGGCGAGAACCAGTACATATCCAATAATCTTCCTCCCGCTAAGTTGAGCTTCCCGTTCCTGCAAACCCTCTGTCACTGCTCTTGTCTGAGTGTCCTCTGTTGTTTGAGAGATAATTTTACAACATCCCAAACTTACCTTATTTCTTAACCTACTCCGTAGCCGGCGTATCTTCCCATTCTCTGCCTTGTATTGATGACTTGGGGCGGCTTGCATCATAACCATTTCATAATCCACGTGCAAGTACCACTACCTCCACATGGGGTTATTAAATGCATGATGATCAGCTGACAAGCCCCACCGCGTGGCGTTGTCATGTTGCCATCCTCCATTTTCTGGCACCCCGATAGGGGATCTTCACTTCCAGTTAAACCTCTGTCGAGAATGAGTTGGAGAGAGTGTAATTCAATATTATATATTCTAGCCCTTGGCATAACATCCAATTGTCATTCACTATTACAACACCCCCAATTTGCTAAGTAATCTGCCGCCTCATAACCTGTTCTACGGACATGTAGAGGTATCATATACTAAATTTATTTAATCAATAAGCTTATTTCCTGGATTAGATTTTTCGTCCTCCAGCTTTTACTTATCTTCTCCCAAGCTGATCCTTGTTGTAATTTTCGTAAAACTCTAGTGATCATTGCGGAAATTCCTTCTACAATAAGTCGTTGGTAATTCTCTCTTTTTGCTATCAGCAGCCCCTGTTTTACAGTTGTTAATTCTGCTTCATTGTTAGTTGCATAGCCCAAATCCATAGCATAGACGCGACAAGCTTCCCCTCGATAATTTCTAAAGATCCCTCCTGCTCCAGCTTGTCCAGGATTCCCTTTTGATGCACCATCTTAATTAAGTTTAATAAATCCATTCTGAGGTACCTTCCATCTATCCTGTAGATTTTGACGAGGAGGTCTATATTTCCAAAAGGTAACTGACAGCATTTCAGGTTTCAAATTTAATCTTGCCATCATTTGAGCTTCTATACCTTCTGTTTTCCAGTCTTCTTCTGTCCATCCTTCCACTAGAATTGTTTCTCGTATATTCTCAACCATCTTCTGCCAGATTTGGTTAATGGTTTTTTCTTCTCGTCTGAATATACGGTGATTCCTTTCTTTCCAGATACCCCATAATATAAACCCAATTGGGAGCCTCCATGCTCTATTCAACACTTCACATTTGAAACCTCCTTTTCGCCAATTGATAATTGTTGCATTTATATTTGTATTGTCTCTATCTATTTGCATGAATGTTCTTACTATACTACTCCATAGGAATTCTGCAGTCTGGAAAGTATTGAAGAGATGTTCTATTGATTCATTTTTTTTCCGACACATGTAACAAATAGACGGTCCATATAATCCTCGCTTCTGCGGATGGTTCCAAGTGAGAATTTTCCGATGACCAGATTTTCCTCCAAATTTACCTTTCGTTATTATTTAGATTCTGAGACTGGATATTATAGCCCTCTTGTATGGTAAAAATTCCTACTCTGATACTCCCATCTGAGTATATCACTTCCATTTGCAGTAACTATTTTCCTTGTTCTCAATTCTTTTTCAAGATTATTCCATTGTTGCGTTTATGGTGCTCCTGGCCAATGGGATTTCTCCTTCCATCTTCTCCACTGGTTGGTCTGTTGTTGGCACCAATAATTATTTATCAATCGATTTTTTGGAGTGTTTGTGAATAGGAAAAGTTCTCCTAAATCAAGCCGATTGAATAATTTTTCTCTTTGCTGCCATGAATCTTCCCAAAAAAGTGTCGTTCTTCCTTCCCTCTCTTCCCAAAAAATATGTTTCCGGATCAAATTCCTGTTGATTGTTGCAAGATTCCAGATTGAAGACCCTTTCGGTACAATATCCACTTTTAATTTTCCTGTTGCAGATTGGGGCATATCATATTTCTTTTCCCATATAATCTTCCATAGGTCAGGACGTCCTTGGATCCATCTCCACAACAGTTTGGCCCCCATGACTTGATTTAAAACATATGGATCACGAAGGCCCAATCCCCCTGTTGATTTTGGTTTGATAAGTTTATCCCATGAAATTAATTCCCATTTCCTGTTATCCTACGTACCTTGCTAAAGAAATTTCTTGAACATATTCACTAATTGGTTGCAAATGCTTTTTGGGCAAGCTCTCCCTGATAATTGATAAAGGGGCAAGGCTTGTAAAACCAATTTTAACATTATAAGTCTTCCTGGAGCATTCAAGACTCTAAAAACCCAATTATGAAATTTTTTTGCCAGTCTTGTAATGAGATATTTCCAGTCTGCGATTCTTAAAGGAGAAGTATTTAAAGGGACACCCAAGTACTTCATGGGAAAAGAACCTATATTGAATCCAAGCATTCTAGCTAAAAAAAATTGAGTGGAAATATTAGAATTGAAAAAATATACATTTGATTTATCAGTATTAACAAGAGTATCTGATGCCTCCATGAAGATTTCCAAAATCTTTAAAATGCATTTTGCCTCTCCCACCGAAGCCTGACAAGATAAGAGAATATCATCTACAAACTGTTGATGAGTCAGAGTACGAGCTGGCCCCCATAATTTTAAACCTTGTATCTGCCCTTCTGCTAAATGAGCCTTGATTAATCTTCCCAGTCCTTCCGCGACTAAAATAAATAAGAATGGTGATAGGGGATCTCCCTGTCGAAGGCCCCTAGTTATATTAAAGGGTTGGGACAGAATTCCATTAAGTAAGATGGAAAAATTACGAGATGATATGAATGAATGAAGCCACTGTACCCATCTATCATCAAAACCAAACGCTTTCAAAACAACTATCAAATAAGGCCAACTAATCTAGTCATATGCTTTAGAGAGATCCAAATTTATAAGCATACCCTTCATTTTAAGCGTCTTAAAAGAGTGGATTTCTTCCTGGGCAGTAACAATTCCATCTAAAATTTGTCTTCCTTTGACAAAATTGGTATGTTCCAGAGAAATAAGCCTTGGTAGGAGGGGTTTGAGTCGATTTACCATGATAGTAGAAAGAATTTTGTAAATTACATTACAGAGAGCTATAGGGCGAAAACCTACAAAGTGTATGAATTTTCCTGTTTCGGGATAAGAGTTAAAAAAGTTTCATTGAGAGTAGGGTAGACATTGTGATTCCTCCTGGATTACTCTACCAATTCCCAAATATCACGGCCCATGAATTTCGAGGAGGCTTTAAAGAATTCATTCGTGGGCATATTCATCACAATTTCTTCAACTTCTTCCATACTGATTTCTCTTAATAAAGCTAAGTTCTGCTCTCTGGTTACTACTGATGGAATGTGACATGTTATTTTATCAATAGCTGCCTATCTATTTTGATCTGATTCTGTAAGAAATTTTTTGAAGTGATCGACAAGTACCTTTTCCATTTCCTCATGTTGAAGCAGTCGGTTTCCATTTTGATCTTTCAATGAGAAGATTCTATTATGTTGTCTCCATTGTATCATTGTTTTGTGGAAAAAGTTTGTATTTATCTCCCCTTCCTTTAACCATTGAATCCTTGATTTTTGCTTCCATAAGATCTCCTCTTGTTGTCTGTGTTCTTCTAGGAGACTGAGAGTATTTCCTTCCTCTACCGCAAGTGCTTCTGTCCTACCATCTAGGACCATTTATTGTTGTATCTCTCATTTTTCCTTGTAAGCGAATCTGGTCCTGCTGGATGTTTCCAAATTATGTTCTATTCCATCTTTTTATTTCGGTCTTTGACTGTTTCAATCTAAGCTGAAAAGAATGCATCTTATTTCTACCTGTAATCTGAGTAGTTTCCCACCAATGTTTGGCTTTTTCCAGAAATCTGGGATCTCTTAACAAAAATAATTCAAATCGAAATGGTATGTTCTTTGGACCTTCTTTCACGTCTATATCTACTCGAATCGGTCAATGATCTGATCCAAGTGTTGGTAAAATTGATGCTTCATAGTAGGCATCCAGGCTTACTAGAGCTTCCGAGGCTATGAAACGATCCAATCGTGATGATATTTGATGTCTTTATCCACGTCTATTATTCCAAGTAACTTCCCATTCACCATGGGAATGTCTACTAAACGAAGATCCTTCAACAGGTCTCTAAAAAGCTCCATCTCTGGGTCTTCTCTCCTTACTCCTCCCTTTTTTCAGTCAAATTTAGAATCATATTAAAATCTCCTCCAAGAAGCCAATATTTTTCCTGATGCATATTATTTAAAGTTCTTATACTTTGTAAGAACTCCTCTCTTTCTCCTGGAATTGTTGACCCATAAATTGTTGATATGAGAAGCCTTTCTTGTGATCCAATTTGTCTAAACGTACCTGATAGAATTCTCGGGAGACCCACCATCCTTCCACTTCTATTTCTGTTGGATTCCATAAAATGGCTATTCCCCCTTCCATGCCTCTTGAACACGAAACATAAATTTGAATAACTGATATGTTATCCACCGAGATTCTCCCGATCACACACTATTTTAGCTTCATGCATAATACAGAATCTCTTCTACCATTGATCATCACATGCGGAAATAAAATCAATTGCATGCACACATTAAAGCCATAAAAATTCACACATATGAACACAATATGTAATGGGAAAGCTTAAAGCTGAAAACCCCCAACTATTTGTATATTATATATGTCATAGATATCATGTAACAATCATTGTACAAAGCTCCTCACAAGCTCTCAGCACAACCTCGAATTGCTACACACTATCAAGCTAGATCTAGCAAAACACATGCTCCAATCTTTTGCCACTTGATAGCCAACCTCTATTGCGTAATCAATGCCGAAGAATGGCTCATAAAATAACTTCAACCACCGGGGGGTGTACTCGCGTAATCTCATTGGCTTCTCCATCATCAAGTTGTTGCAAATCATGCAACCGTATAGTCAGTTAACCGATAGTCACACTACTTTTTCACCTATTCCTGCACTGGTCTCCACTGAAACTGTCCATGCACTGAAGTTAACTGATGTATTATTTAGTTGATTAATGAGTTTATAATTAGTGAATTAATTAATAATTAATTAACACCACTCTCACTAATTGTATCAATTAGTTAAACTGAATACAAATAGCTCAACTATGTTTAGATTAGTTAAACTGAATACAACTCCACTAACTTCCTCAATCAACTCCACCAAACTCTGTCACATGAGTTCTAACCGAAGTATCCATGCAATAGCTTCACATAACCCTCAGGAATAGCATAATTCCTTATGTCAGCTCCTGTGCCACATCTGTGCACTTAACTGAAGTGCTCCAAGAGAATAAGATAATGTTTAGAGTCTAAATATTATTAAGAGCTAATAATATTCGACATATCTATTTTTAGACTGGCAATCTAAAAATAGATTCCGCCCAGTATGTCTAAAAATAGAAGTCCATCTATTTTTTCCGACTTGACCAACCATCCACAAATAGCATCCTGCAACTCATAGAACATGATCCATATGTCTAAAAATAGACTTTGCGCCAAAAATAGCATGCGGGCCCACTTAGTGAAGGCGAATCCTTTCCACTAAGCTCATCATCTTGTCAGTAACTTCAACATCAATCACAGCATCACCTCAAAGCAAGGTTTAAATGATTAAAGAATATTCTCAAGCTTCTGTCCCGATACTTTAGTTTCTTGGATTAACATTACCTGAGGTTTCTCTATTTTCAATCTTTCCTTAAGATATATTTGTTTGTCTTTGCTATTTAGGCCTCTAATATTCCAAGAGATTACTTTCATTAGGTAACTTTGGGAAGTTGTTGAAATACTGTTGTTAACGGTATTATCTTTCCTGTATTAATCAGCATCTCTCCAACTAGTTGTATGGATTCCTGCAATGTCCTTCTTCCTCTTTTCTTTGTTCCTTTCGCTGTGGATCAGCTCAAACAATCTCCGTTCGTTTCACTTTCGTAATCGAAGTGTTCGAAAGTTTCTTTATACAATTTCTTTTGATCTGCAGGAATTAACCTATCATCAAGATTCCTCCATTCATACAATAGGCATTTCAATACTCTTTCTTCTGCACTCAAGTCCTCTTTATTCTGTTCTATATCCATTGGCGTCAATTCTAACATACCACTATCTTCTATCTCAATATTGTCCTGACCTGCTTTTGGTTTTGCTAACAGAGTTTTCTAATTAGAAACCCCTTGATCTTGGCCTGTGCTATCTTCCTCTGCATTCAACGGTTCTCCTTCCTCCTGCAAGATTTCATAACGGTTTACTGAGGGTTTATGAACTGGGGGGTTTTGTTGATTGATCAATGATTTATTATTTCGTTTTTTGTTTGTAACAGTAATGAATCCATCCTCTCGTTGTCGGCTCTGTTCAGGGATAGAGGTTTGACGATTTGGTTGCTGCTCATTGGCAATTAAAGGGCATCACTTATAAATATGTCCATACTCATGGCATCTACGGCAGCGGAAAGGGATATGCTCATAGTCAAGAAGCTGCTGCCAAATTTTTCCTTCATATTCTAACTCAATCGTTTCAGGCAATGGCTCAGAAATATTCATATATACACAGATTATAGCAAAAGAAGTATAACGGCCACAGCGAGTAGTTTCTGCTATCTTAACAAAACTTCTTAAAGAATTACCTATACCTTCCAGAATGTCAGGATCCTAGAAATCCATTGGGAGGCCAAACGGTTGAACCCATACAGGCGCTGCAAGAAATTGTTCTTGGTCTAGATTGTAACATTCTTCCCATTGTCTAAGAAATAGCCCTGCACTATTATAAAAATATGGTCCTCCTTCAAAAATTCTTTCCTTATCTAACAAGTTAGTGAAAATCACTGTAAAAAAAAAACCTCTAGCCCCAAATTTCAGATCAATGTGACCCTTGGGTTGCCATTTTATTTGTATCAATTTCAATAAATCTTTTTCAGTAGGCAAAATACCAATAAACTTACATATTAAAACATGATCTTTCATATAGCTTCTGTATTCATCCAATTTGTTTGCTGGAATTATGAATCGAGGTTTCTTGACTGCTCTTGGCAAGCATTGCCCCTTCATTTTCACCTGCCAATCTGCTCCCAGAACCAGATTCATCCTCTGATGTGAGCCTCCAGGTTGTTGTTGTCTGCTTGAGTGATCGCCGCTAGTTACATTGCGATAGGAGGGGGACGGACCCCCTTCAGATGATGCCGCCATAGTCGTACCAGTCTCTAACAAGGGTCTGTGAACACAGCCCTGAACACTAAATTTCAAAACCCTAACTAAAATCTACTTTCTTGGAGCTCATTCCGCACTTATGACTGAGACTGATAAGCCATGATATTGTAACAAAGCCAATTTAGGAATTAAAAATCTCCATGAAAAAGTGGGGGTAAATCTCCATCATTAATAATCTACATAATAAATAACATATATACATGAAAGAATCATAAATCTCCATAACTATAAGAGAATTGTCTTCAAAGATTTCCACTATTTAATTACAGTTCTAACCAGTATATAATACCAGTGTTTCAACCCTGGATGTGGGTGACATGCTTGACACAGGTGAACGGCAACTCCTAATTCACGCAGATTGCGGAAATCTCCAAGGAAAATCCCCACCTACAGTGGATCCAATTACCGTTAACTCCTCGCACGCTCCTCGCAGAAACAGATATCACGCAGATCGAACAGGCCTGATGTCACCTGACCCTGACCATCACATCACCATTACCGCCATTAATGACCACGATGCATAATCAGCAATGCAGCCAAGCCTACCCCTCTGCGCCTACTCATCAGTTTGAGCTCCACGCGCAGTACCGTGCAAAGATCATTCATTGCCTCTCTGACAAACCTCATCCGCAATTCTATATATCCTCCCTATCTCAGCCCCTTCCCTCCCTCATCCACTCTCCGCTGCATTTAGCTCTCCTCCTTCTGATATGGATGCTCGCTGATTCTAATCAACTGCAAAGTTTTAGTCCTGTAGTGGAGTTTTGCAGCCCCCCTCTACCTGGTGCATTGCATCCTGCGTACCTGTCCCCCAGCCTCTGCAGCTTCCCCCGTCCCTGTGTTTCCCCCGCCACCAATCCCAAGTGCGCAATGGCACCTAGGCTACGCCAACGCACTATGCATGGTGGACAGCGCGGGGCTCTTCCAGGTCATTATCACCGCGGCGAGGATAACGCCTCGAATGGATTGAAAGCTCCTCGTCAAGCTCCCCAGTCAACCATCATTCAGTTCCCGAACAGTGCGCAGACTCCTCCAGGTGCCTTGCGCAAAGGGGAAGTAGAGACGCGAGGAGGTCCACCTCCACTCCTAGAGCTTCCTCTCCGCAGAGCATTCCGACACCCTCGAACAGTCTTGTGCAGGCTGATGAAGATACAAACATTTGGATTATGGATTCCGACGGCATTTGAACGAAGGTTCCTGAAAGAGTAGACCCGAACTCCCCCATCCTCTGCGCTCATGCAAACCTCCCCAAACATACTGTTGCTGAAGTGGAAGCAGCAGTGGAAGAGGTTTGTCCCATCTTCAAGGAGACTCCCCATCGTAGTGATAATGAAGATGAATAATGTATGCGCAGTTGTTCAGTGTTATTTTATTTTTTGTCATCTGTGCCCGCAGGGCTTTACTGTTATGTCCTACTCTTTTGCTCCTAAATGTAGCAATGCTACTGCGCACAATGTAATGCATGCTTTCAAGTTTTGTTTGGGCCAGCCCCCTCCCTCGCGGCAGCCCAGAAACAGTGTAACAAAGGCAGGGATTGGTTAAGCGCAGCTTACCAACTCTGCCTGTAAACTATGTACTTTTATGTTTTCGAAATTAATAGATTAGCACAACTTACCAAAAAAATACCACTCCTTGATGTGAAGTCACTCGTTCAATTCCCACCATCATAAAAATGATATATTGAATATGATGAAAATATAATCCTACCAAATTCACAAAAAAAATAACAACTTTTCAAAAATAAAAATAAAAATAACTTTACACAGATACCAAAACCAAATGTCTCTATAACCAAATGAGAGAACCCTCCATCTCTATACGAGAAGACTGACCATCACGCATTCAAAAATGTAGTATAATCATCCAAACAGTCCCACTCAGACTAACCAAAAGTTAATCCCGTACTTACTGTTCGCTTGTGATTTGAATTTTATGAATCACATTTGACATGACTTTTCTGGGAAGAGTAATCCTGAAAACAAAAGTCTGACTTTGATAGGAATAAAATATATTTTAAATGTATATAATAATAATAACAAATCTAGTGCGCAATGATGAAATTATTGCACGGAGAGAACCGTGTCCATTGACAGCCTCGATGGGAGAGATTTCTGAGCCTGATGAAGTAAAGCCAAAAATATAATTATGTATAATGATATTTGAAACAAACATGCGTTTAATGAATTCAGGTTTTTGCGCTGCACCAGTATTTTTTAAATGAAATCAGCCGATGTTGATTAAAATTATATAAGTTGTTTTTAATGAGATTTTTTGAAAGTTATTTTGGTGGATTAGTTTTGTTTAATTTTTCTAAAATCTAGTAAGAATTTATCGAAATTATAATTGTGATGGATACCTTTTATATAATTAAAGTGTTTTAGATGGTGTTTTTCAAGATGCTGAATCTATATATAATAAAAAAACTAGTTTAAATAACACAAATCAATATTTCATCTCCAGTTTTTCCAATCCAGAATGTCCAAAAAATCACAAGAAAACAATCTCAAAATAATATAAATTTAAGCTATTTAATCCATAATTACTAAATTTGATTTTATTAGCTAAACATGTTTAAAATTCTAGAATTTCATTTTGATGACTTCAGGATTATAAACTTCTAGGTAACCATTTATTTTTCAGAAATGAATTCATGAAATGGCTATAGTTAGGGTTAATAACAGTAATGGTAATGCCCATTGATTGTTCATGCCATTAGATTTTATAAAGTAAATTATTTAATAGGTTTTGAATGTAATTTATGGTTTATGATGTTGATTTAGTTGATTTAAATGTTTAGATTTTGATTATGTTTATATGAAGTATTATATCATTTATATTCAAAAAATTTCACAACTTTTAATATATTTCTTTTCTAGTATATAATTTTATTTTTTCTAATATATAATGGAAAACAAAATAATTTTTTGAAGAGTTTTTTTTAATTTTTAATATTATAATAGTTTATTTTAAATTTTTATCCAAAAAATAATATATTTAAATATTTATAAAATGTAATTTTAATCAATTAAATATTTTTTAATATCAAATCTAATTAAAACATGAACTTGGTAGCTATAACTTAACTATAACTTGATTCGAACATGAAATTAGTAGCTATAATTTACTAATTTAATTTGCACCATCAAAATGCTAATTTTAAATAACCAAAACTCACAATTATTTGAGACATTCCAAAAAAACAAAACAAAAAAATCATAAAGAGTTGACAAGTCCTTTAGAGATTCTTATAGTCCTCAATTAAATGACTGGTAAGAGAACTTTTTAGTTAATGGTAATAAATCTGCTCAGGAACATTTTCCTATTTTGGATGAAGAATGTTGAACTAGAAGTATTATAGCTCAAACAAAGTATGGATATAGAGTAACTCTTATGATTTCATATTTTGGAGATATAGAATTTCAAAGATATAGGCAGTACGATAACTGGTAAGAGAACTTTTTAGTTAATGATAATAAATCTGCTTAAGAACATTTTCCTATTTTGGATGAAGAATGATGGATATAGAGTAACGCTAATGATGTCATATTTTGGAGATATAGAATTTTGAAGATATATGCAGTACTATAAAAAAGGTTTTAGAATAGAATTATAATAACAGTTGTAAAGAGTGGAATATAGAAGAAACACAGAAATTAGACCAATGATGTATAAAATTCCATAAGACTTGAAAGATTTATAAGATATATTTTAGTAAATGTATTTTTTTTCACAAAATAAAGTATTTTTTTTTCTAATCCATGTTTATATTAAATTTCTAGGTAACAAATTTGAAGTAATCTAAATTCATGATATTTTTCCACTTATTAAAAATTAACCGATGCAATTGAATTAATAACTTACTCTATAAGATTAAATAATTACATCTTTTATCTATTTCACATTTACTCTATAAGATTAAATAAATTCATCTTTTATCTATTTCACATAGAAAGACAATAAAACAATCATTTGATAGTTACAGTTTCGTTCTTCCCATCCTTCTCTTAAAATTGTTAGCTCAAAACATAGCTATTTCGATCATAACAGATCTACGAAAAAACTCCAGATATGTTCTATAACATCAGGATCTTCATGAACCTATTAACATAAGTAGAAGACTATCAGAAAATATGATGGTAACCATGCTGCAAATCACTTATTTTTTCATAAACCATGTCTCAAAAATGTGGTCACGAAAGTTGAGTATAGTCTGAAGCTCTGTAACACCAAACTCCAGCACGCCATCTGTGAAGGGAAGGCACACTACTGTCTGCACAAAATGGGTTATTTTTCAATCTGAATTATCATCTTTTATTTCCCCAAAGTTGTTTGAAATATAATGCATGATGGTTCAAATAAATCCCTAATGTGCAATTAGGGAAGCAGTACCTGAATGCCAGAACTCTGAGCAGCACCGTTCGGCATGAAATTTTGGCAACATTAGCATGATAGCCGTTATACATAGTTGAACATAAGCAGAGAAATTATAGAGGTTATTTCAATTCGGAATATCGACATCAAAAATTTAAGTGTGTTATCAGAATATTTTTAAAATTCGTAATTGGATGAATAAAATTAAAGGAAGTTTTTTATCATAATAGAATATTAGATATTATTTTTTTGGGATTCATTTAAATCATCCATCTATGATCATTTTTATGAGAGAGCACTCATTGCATAAGTGATGCTTACAGAGGTGAAGAATTTGGATTGAAACTAGTGAAATGAATAACATAAGATCAATCATTAAATTGAAACTAGTGAAATGAATCACATAACATCAATCATCACTTACAATCCTTGCACTTTGTAATAGGTACTTTATGAAAGGTCACCCATCTTAATAACTTTGGAGTTTTTCTCACAATTAAGCTCACTTAAATTGCTATCCAATAAATAAATTAATTTACTTAACACAATTGAGTAAAAAAATAATATTTAATATAATGCACTGCTAAACCCTCTCAATACTTAAATATTAAAATATTTTTAGAATCTAAAATTAAATAAAGTTACGAGTAAAATTACCCTCTCTCAAAAAGTGAAAAAATCAGCACCTTTGCAAGAAGATGTCGTTTGAAGGTTTTGGTATGTGCCTCCCCTGCGTTGCTGACCCATAATGGACTTCCTCTTTCTAGCGTGAGGCCGGGTAATCTGCATATGTCGGAAATACTGTGGTAAGCTTTTAGATAATAAATGGTAGACTTGTGTTAAAATTGCCATCTGCGCATGCAGGGTGTGATGATTTAAAATTTTAATTTATCTTTTGCGAAAGAGAGAAGATTTAGGTTAATTGATAATTTTGAAATATTTTAGATTTAGAAAAAATATATATAGATTCAAAATATTTAAAAAAAAAAATTGGGAATGATAAATTTACATCGAATATATTGTGATAAGACAATTTTTTTTTTTAGATTTTTTTTTTTTTTAATCATAGTGAATTGGTAATTTATTAGGGTAATTAGTAATATGCCCCAAGTCCAAAATCAAATTCAATCTAAGGACTATCACTATAACACTAATATTATATGCAAGCAAATGATAAACTCACATTGAATATATTATTATAATGCACTGTGATAAGACAAATTTCATAAACACTCTTCTCCATTTCTTTTCTTTTTTTTTTTTAGATTTTTTTAATTTTTTTTAATCATGGTGAATTGGTAATTTATTGGAGTAATCAATAATATGGGTCAAGCCCAAAATCAAATCAAATCTAAGGGCTATCACTATAACAGTAAGATTATATGCATTAGTAAGCCAGATACGTTGGAATTTATGACTTAGTAATGCCACTATCACACAAAGATTATATTTAACAATAAGTTAAGATATACCAGGAATATATGACTTAGCAAAAGGGTGGACAAGCTTGAAGCCAAAAATGTTCCCATTAAAACTTGAAACCAGGTAAAAAAGATATTATCCCATTATACTAACCACTCTATTATTCCACTAAAAATTTAAAAAACAAAATTACTTAAAAATATTATGAAAAAAATAACAGCATATAGATTTTTAATTATTATTGATATATTTAAAATACATATCTACCTGGACATCAAAATTTTCTGTCTTTGACACATGAGCAATAAAATCCAATAAACCGAACTCACATATTACTTCATGACCTGAGTAAAGCCCCATATATAAATCAAAGAGAATGAAATAGGTTTGCGAGAAACAAAGTACCCTACAGAATGCCACATACATAAATGAAATAGGTTTGTGAGAAACAAAGTACCCAACAGAATGTCGAAAATCATATGACATGGTCGGTCAAATAAAACCACTCGTATCCGTGATATCTTCTGCCGATAATAGGTTGTCGTCGCCCTCGTTGGAAGACTCGCTACTTCCTCGAGCAGAGAGGGACCGAAATAGTTCTCTTCCTCATGCATCTCTTCCAATCCTCCTCCATCCTCTCCACCTAAGTCCTGCTGAGTTAATGCTACATTCCATATTTTAGAAATTGGTTTGTGATGGTTGAGAAATTCTCTCAACCTCCCTATCTAAATTAGGAATAAGTTGGATCTCAGAAACTCTATTTAATAGAGTAATCTGAATGTAATTTGTGTGTGAGTATGTTTACACATACACCATTTTGTGTATAATATATGAGTGTGTTTAGTAATTGTGTGTTTTTAGCTATTTCTATCATGGTATCGGAGCAGAGGATCAGAGGCCTGTGTGTAATTGAGATTGTTGAATAATTGAAAGTATTTTTAGTTATTTCTATCATACTTTACCCAAGGTACATGTTGCGCTTGTCAGACAATCTCCGTTGGCGTTAACTTAGGATTTCAAATTTACATTTTAATTTTGAAGTCCCAAAATTTTCCGCTGCAAACAGATACGAGTTTAAAAATGTTAGTGGAAAGTCAAATTCCTGTGCCCGGTCCCATGTGAAGAAACGCAAATATGTCCGATGTCTTTTTGTGTTAGCTACATGTGTATTGTGTCGGTGTCACAAGTCTCCTTGTTTTTCGTCCTAATTGCTGAATTTACTTGTAATTCTTTGCGCTGGACTTTCAATGCTGACGTACGCTTTGGCGTGCTTTGGACAACCGGATAGAAAAACAACAGCAAAATTTCAGAACAAGTGATTGGGAATTATTTATACTTCAAAGTAATTATGGCAATGGATCATCATAGTCCCAACGAGCTATGGATTACTGGGCTAGCTCTGCCATGCATATGAATATCCTGTTTATCCTGCAATATCTCTGACTTCTCGGAAGGGGACTCCGTTTCAATCGTAGGTCAAATTCTCAGCTATCGAAAAACGTGGCATGGAGGCAAAGTTCAAGTCGTGGGTAGTGATACATTCTCTTGCTAACTCCGAGGTTACCACCAGGAACTTCGAAGCCGAATCGGAGGAGAATGATGTGTTCATAGCGCTGAGCGAGAGTTATAATTTTTATTATTATTATTATTAATATATATTAGTTTTTGTAAATTAAGTTATGATGAATTTCATAGAAAGGTTATTTTGCAAAACTGATTCTAGATACATTCCGTATTTAGACGGCTTTTCTAGATAACTGGCGAGTACAGCGGTTAGCACCCATGTATCTCGGTGGATGGGAGCTCGTCCATAGAATGACTAGGAGTTCAGTGATTGCAATCAATTGTTTTCGAAGAGATCAAGTGGCAGTAAGGCTCAATATGGATGGTTGTCCAGATAGTATGGCAGTTGCGGATCTAGGGAAGGATCCCTCATTAGTGGTAGACGTGGAAGTGGTTTCCTAATGAGGTTATGCGACAGATTGGGATGCTGTCCAGTAATTGACTTCGGGAGGTCCTTGATTCGGGAGTTGAGGAAGGGAACTCGGGAACCCAACTTGCCAACTACACCTTTCCGAGGGTTATGAGGCAACTTGATGGAGCATCTACTGATAAGCTTGATTATTTTGTTATTTTCATGTAATGTAATCATTAAGGGGGGATGTTGGAGTTAATTATTACATTCCATATTTTAGAAATTGGTTTGTGATGGTTGAGAAATTCTCTCAACCTCCCTATCTAAATTAGGAATAAGTTGGATCTCAGAAACTCTATCTAATAGAGTGATCTAAATGTAAATCTGTGTGTGAGTGTGTTTACACATACACCATTTGTGAATAACTTATGAGTGTTCTTTAGTAATTGTGTGATTTTCAGTAGTTTCTATCATATCCTTAGTTTTTGAAATCTCCATTGAAAAATCCATTATTATTCCAAACCAGATTTCAGATAACAAACAAAGAGTTTATAAATATATATAAAAGTTCGGATGGTCCATAAACTCTATACATATTAATTCTATTAGGCAATGCAAATACTTTCCATGCCCTTTCCTCTCTAAAATGTTCTCTTACTTTGTTTTCAATATTTTTTTTTCCTCTAGATCCAAAAACCATCTTTGATCAATAACCCAAAAATGTAGTAAGAAAACAACAAATGAGTGCATAGGTATTATATTTCTCTTTTTCCTTTTGTTTCTTTCCTCTTTTATTTTTTCCTCTCTTTTTTTGAAGGCAAGTGGGTTGCCTCCACATAGGTTTTCAACCCACAAACCTGCCTTGGGCACCTCCAAGAGGTTTTCACCCAAGGATTTTTATTTTTTTCTTTCCTTTCTTTTTTGTTCTCCAGGATTGCCTCATGGAGGTTTTCAACCCCGGAGTTGGCCATGGGCACCTCAGAGAGGTTTTCAAACATGCCTCTTTATTTTTATTTTTATTTTATTTTTTCTAGGAGGGGGAGGCATTGGAAACTATGGAGTCTCCCATGACATACACCTCCATGTTTATGGAATTTATAAATTCATCCCTAGTCAAGGGCTTTTTGTAACCTTTAAGCCTGTAACCATTGACAAGTAGGGGAATCCCCTCCTCCTCTATGGTTCTGATATGAATTGCGCCATTATCATAACATTTGTCCCCTTTGTCGGGCCCCAGCCATATTTTCATCAATTTTCCTTTGAAATACTTGAACCTTGAGTCATACAACAATGACCAATCTCTTTCTTAAAAGGTATTCTCCTTAATCTGCTTGTCATGCTAGACCTTCCTTTGCAACTGAATCACTTTTGTGTGAAGGGGTGCTTGCATCCTGAACTCATCCAATCCATTTAATTGTAGCAACCTTTCTTGTTGGGCCTTTGATATATCCAAGTCTAACTCAACTGCCATCCTTAAGGTGTTGATCTCAAATTCAATTGAAAGCAGAGCTTTCTTCCCATAAAGCAAGTCACAAGGAGTGAACCCTTTTGTTATTTTCCAAGTAGTGTTGTAGGCCCAAGTAGCATCCACCAATATGTCCACCCAATATTTTATGTTGCTTCTCACAACCTTGGTGAGGATAATCTCTAAGGCTTTGTTCGTCAGTTCTGTTATCACTCCACCGGATCTTCGAAGGCTGAGAAGGAGACCAACAAAGGTAACCACGGACCACTTTATCCTAGTAGATATCCCTACTAGGCTGAGAGGATCTCTCAATGAGATCATAGACAAATTGACTGGATCATGGATATTTTAGGCTAGGTATAATAGGCTCTATAGTTTGATTGATTTGGATTTTGTGTTGGATGGTGAATTAGGTCTAGGAAAAACTAGGTGAGGGCTCTGAAAATCAGACTTGTAGAAATGTAATAGGGCAAGGTAGGCACACACTTTATCACTTTAAAGGTATCCTAGTGAATATGGTAGACTGATAGGGTTTCAAAACAAGCATGGGAATCATGAATTCGTTTATATAAGAAGAAAGTGAACATAACTATGATAACTTCTCCAAACAAAGCATTGGAATCAATGAATTTTGCTTATCAAACTTAGAAATCAATCACATAAGACATGGGCATGAATATGGAAGGTAAAATTATTTTAAACATATGAAAACAAAATAAGAAACACTGCTAAAACACATACCACATGAATCCCACCACAATAGCTGCAAACTTTGTCTATTAGTTCCTGCCAAAATATGTTAATACACTAGTGTTCCAAGCTCAATTTCACAACATCCAACCTTTGGAAATGATTACAAACTATCTCTTATAGGAGCTCATCAGGTTGAAAATCCTATTCAAGTCTCATCATAAATGACTTTGATGAGTCCTCACCTAAACACTAGGATAGTTGAAACATTTTCCAAGATTTTAGACAAAGTTTAGGAGAGCTTATCTCCTCATTCATTACATATTTCCTCATATAGTGAGGCAAAAACCAACTAAGAAGCCAAAAATAAACTTAATTGATTACAAGACATCAAATTTTATATCATTAATGGCATGAAAATGTCTCTAAACAAGATGGGTCACACCATAAGCAAAAAGTTCGCACCAGAATTGATCAAAACAACAATTTAGCAAAAAGGTCACGCCAATTGAGAGCTACTTTTGGCTGACTTGTAGGAGTCCAAACTACATTTTGAAAGTTGGGTTGAGTAGACACACGTGTCTTATTTCCAATGAGCCATAAAAATTCAAAAAATACCCACAGGAAGTCCTCCAAAACTTGATTTTTCCAACCTCACTCAGATAGGTCGCACCAGTCCAGAATTTGTGGCAGAACCATGAAAAAGGTGAGGTTTTTTGAGTTTTTCATCAAATTGGGAAGCTATCATGGAAAACCCCTTTCATATTTAGTATTTACACATGAATATATACCCATCCATGTAGAGAAAAGCTGATTTGGGTGTCCAAATAAAAAGGTTTGCACCTTAGTGCGACCTTTCTGTGTATCATTTTCAGCAAAATTTCAAAAAAAATCATATTTCTCCAAAAATTTTAGAATTTTTTCCTTAACGGCTCTAGATGTTAGGCTAAACATCCAAGGATGTTTTAGCCATCAATTTCACTCCTTCACCTCTTTTTATTGTCTCATTTTTTTCTTGTCTCGAACCTCTTACAATTTTATCTTCAATTACTCAAATTTCACTTGTACAATCTGATTTCTGGTTTGATATTGGGAAACCATGCATTTGTGAATATTATTTTCCATGTTTGAAATCTCCAAGAGCTTTTCCAAGTGATTTTTGACTTTTTCAAGCCAAAACTCATTGTCTTCACTGATTTCTTTAGCTATCCTCTCCTCAAAATTTAGTTGCTCATCTGTAGGGTTTTATTCTTTGTTTTTCTGCAGAGCCTTCTTGAGACCCATAGTTCTTGGTCTCTTCCTATTTACTTGATGTTCATGTTCATCAGGTTTATCCACTGTTTTTCCAGTTTCCTGTTTATTTGCCTCAAATAACCTCTTCTCCAAAATCAATTGATTTGTCTTCAATTGACTATTTTCCTACTCAAGAAATGAGATGACAAATTGAGCCTTTGCTAGGGTATCTTGGAGCTACTTGATTTGAGCCTCCTTGTCTTTGTTTTTTATCTGAAAATTTTCATGGTCATCATGGTCCTCTAGGCCAACTAGATCAAAATCATGTTCCTCCTCATCATGCATGGAAGTCTCATTCAAAGCTTATGGTGATCCCTGTGGTGAAATAGGCTTGGCCCCTTCCTCTTTCCGAGGAGCAAACACAAGCCTCATGCCTCTCATATAGGTGAGAGTAAGCTCAGGCCTAGGATTCTTTGAAATCTTAGCCTGTTTTCTTAATGAGCCAAGCTCCATTAGCCGTGGAGACTTTGACCATGATGGTGTTGTTTTGCTAGGAGAAACAGTGGGACTAATACTAGGAGCAGTGTTTAGTTTATCCATGAATGTTTGCTAGGTGATTTTCTTGGCTGAATGCTGATGCAGGACCAAAATATTGATTAATCTATGATGAAATAGATTGGTGATGTGATTTTGTCTCCTGGTCTTGACCTTTTCAGTCATCTTCAACATACTTCTAAACATAAAATTGGAAAAATTAAGTGCCTTTGTAGAGGTGAAGTGCATAAGAAACCTAACATGATACATGTACATTCTGGAAAACCTCCCTTCACAAGTAATATATTTCATAATGATTTGCATTAAGGGGGCATACTTGTCACGGAGAAATCTGAAAGGAATAACATGTTCAGGAATATCTTTGAGGTTAGGTTTTGGGAACATTCTACAATCATCAAGCTGTAATTCCATGCCCTCAAAAGTGTTTTCACCCTAAGTTGGAATACCTGTGGCTGAAGAAATATGGTCTGCTGAAACATTGAACTCAACACCTACTATGAAAATTGTCTATGTGAAAATTATGGGCAAAGAGGCTGGTCAAAGGAACATGAGAGCCGACCTATGTGATCATCTCACAAAACTTCATACAACCAACATTTTCAAAACAAATTTAACAAATGGAGAGGCATTAATTTCACTTAAACTGATGAGCTCAAATCTTGAATGGTGTCCTCCCTTTTTCACTTTATGTTTGCTCTTTGTTTCACTCTCCATGAATTCTTTTTGAAGGATAGACTTTAGCCAATTTTAGGGATTTTTGGATGATAGGTCACATTGGTTTTGAAAACAAAGGAAAGGTAGTGATGATATGGAGGTTTCCTCAAAGGTTTTGAGGAGAAAAAGGAGAGTTTGAGATGGAATGTTGTGATGAAATTTATTTCATGAGATGAAATGGTGTGGCAAGAAGTTTATAAACTATGCAATGGAAACTTGGTAGAAGGCTAGGGTTTAATGATATCAATGGTACATAGGTAATGAGTGATAGGAATTGTGTAGGCTAGGGTTTTTTTGGAGTTTATGTGATAGTATAAGTGAATGAAAGTTAGGTTTCCTTCATTAAAACCATGGAGTACACAAAAACTGGTGAAAAATTTGCTGAAGAAAACCCTAAGAAAAAACACTTTGTCCCTAATGAAATTGCTTGAGAAGATGGTGTAGATGATCACTTGTTGATTTTTGAAGCTTAATGGACCTTTGAACAATCTTTGGAGGCTATAACAACTCGTAATTTTTCTCTGGAACCATGAAGAAACTCCACATTTTGAAACCCTGGAAATTCTACAGAAAGGTCGCGAAAGTGTCGTAGAAAGGTTGCACCGGAAGAAAGGCCGTGAAAAGGTCCTGCTAGACCATAAAGGTCGAAAAAATGCCGCACCTGAGCAAAAAGGTTGCAAAAAGGTCACGCCTCTATGAAACTTGCAGAAAAACCTTCCTCCTCTCACAATTTTTGCCTTCTCTTGATTTGCAGAGTATTGTCAAGGGGAACAAAGGATATGAAGAGTAAAAATAGGTCACTTTAGCTCCTCCATAGGCCTTTATATTTGCTTTTGATGTCTTATTAATTAAAGAGGTAGGATGGCCCACCTCACCAATTTACCTTTGCCTTTTGAACTTTAGGATATTTTTTGAAAATTTGGAACTTTAGAACCATTATTACATGTAAAAACATAAATTACATTTGAAATCAAAATTCATTGAAAATACCTGCCTATTACCACTCCATCTGTTGGATTGTATGCATGAAATGGAATTTTGGTGACCTTGAAACCCTAATGACCTAATGGAGACTCTTAATTGAATTAAATCATGATGGAGGTGACTGAAATGATGATGACAACCTCTGAATGATAATACGCTCAACTTATTTGATGACATGAACCAGCAATTTAAAATTTTGGAAAGAGTGGAAACAGTCCTAGACCTAATGCCAAGTGACCAAATTTTTTCTTGAAGACTTATTGAAATGACAAAAAATTGACTAAGGGGCCCTATTAAGACATGATAAGAGTCCATTTGATCACTAGTGACAATATGCAAAGACTAACACTAACAACTTCCACTTGGCCATTTGCTTGAGGGTGGTAGGCAGTGGAAGTATTATGCTTTATCTTGTGCCTCCTCAGAAGATTATCAATGAGATGTGATGTGAATTGTGCCCCCTAATCATTGACTACCACTTTGGGTTATCCAAATTTGTATAACACATTCTCTCTCAGAAATTCTACTACCTTCTCTTTGGTTGTTACCTTTACAATTTTTGTTTCAACCCACTTTGTTAGGTAGTCAGTACAGACTATGATATACTTTTTCTCGCAATATTGTGGATCAATGGGTCCAATGAATTCCATTCCCCACTTTTCGAATGGCTCTAGGGCCACCTGAGGGTGAAAAGGCATCTCATCACTCTATGTATGTTTCCCCATCCTTTGGCACTAGTCACACCTGCTAGTGTATCTTTTGGCATCTTGGTGAAGGGTAGGCCAATAGTAACATGCCTGCAAAGATTTGAAGGTTGTCCTTTTTGCAACAAAGTGACCTCCACAAGGGCTATCCTGACATGCAAAGAGGATGTCAAAAACTTCTTCCTGCCTCACACATCTTCTGAGAATTTGGTCAAGGCCTAGGTTGAAGATATTCCCCCAAATCCAAGTGAAAGCGGTGTTTTTTCTGATGATCTTTCTCTTCTCCTTGGATGAGAGGTTAGGAGGGAAATTTCCAGCAACCAAGTAGTTAGCTATGTCAAAAATACATGGAGAGAGTGTTGCGATAGCAAAGAGGTGTTCATCTGAGAGTTGGTCATCCACCATTACTTCTTCATCTGCAAATAGAGGTAACCTGGATAAAAAATCTGCAACAAAATTCTTCTTTCCAGGTTTATCGACAATGGTTAGGCCAAAATACTATAATAATAACAACCATCTAATTATTCTAGCATTAACATCGGGTTTGTTCATTAAATATTTGATAGATGCATGGTCAGTGTGTACGAAGGTCTGATAACCAATGATATAATGTCTATATTTGTTTAAAGCATGGACAATGGATAAAATTTCCTTCTTTGTGACAGTATAATTGATTTCGGCCTTGGACAAGTTATTACTAATGAAATAGATTGCATAAGGTAATTTGTCTTCTAACTGCCCCAAGTCTGCCCCCACAACTTTTTCTGATGCATTTGTGTGGATGTGGAAAGGTAGAGTCCAAATTGACCTTGGAGAATGGGGGCAGTAGTTAACTTTCCCTTAATGAGCTCAAAAGATTCTTGACAGAGACTGGACCAGGTAAACTCAGAGTCTTTGGCCAACAAACTAAATAGTGGCGAAGCCAGCTTGCTGAAATATTTGATAAACCTTCTATAGTAGCCAGCTAAACCTAAGAAAATCCTAACATATCTCTGCTTTTGAGGAGAAGGTACCCTTTTGATGATGGTGATTTTGTTCGAGTCCACCTGTATTCCTGCTTCGGTGATTGAGTGGCCCAATACTACTCCCACTCTTTTCAAGAACTCACACTTTTCTGGGCTCGGGGAGAGATGCATCTCAATGCACCTTCTCAACACTTTTCCCAAATTGGATAGATCCTCCTGGAATTCATCCCCATAGGGTGCGAAATTTTCCATGTAGATTTCAACTGAGTCATGGACTAGCTCAGAGAAAATACTCAAGACAACTCTTTGGAAGGTATTTGGGGCATTGCAAAACCCAAAGGGTAGGACTCTGTAAGCGAAGGTACCCCAAGGACATGTGAAATTAGTCTTGTCTTGGTCTTCAGAGATAATTTGGATCTGGTTATACCCAGTGAACCCATCTAAGAAAGAAAATAACTTCTTTCCTACACGACCATCCAGGACTTGATCTATAAAGGGAAAAGGGAAATGGTCCTTCTTGGTGGCTTTGTTGAGTTCCCGATAATCAACACAGATTCACCATTTTCCATTCTTCTTCTGCACTAGGACAAGAGGAGATACTCGTTCATTATCTGATGTGGGATAAATGAAACCTACATCCAACAATTTCTGCAGTTCTTCTTTGACTATGTCTTTTAGAGTTGGGTTTATCTGCCTTTGGGATTGGCGCACAGGTTTGCATCCTTCTTTAATGTAAATATGATGTTTGCACACTGAGGGATCACCCCTTTCATGTCCTTGTAGTACTAAGAAAATTCATCTAGGTTTTCTTTCAAAAGATGGCATAACTGCTCTTCTTCTCTATCTGAGAGGTTTGAGTTAATTTTCAGATATTTAGATGGGAAAAATTCCATAGCCTTGGTGGTTTCATAGGTTGAATCAACTGAGTGAAGTTCCATCCAAGGGTTTCTTTCAGATTCTTTGACTAAGTTTTTAAGTGAGTTTTTAGTGGGGTGTAATATTCCAAATGGGAATCATGCAGCAATACTAAACAATACTGCTACGAAATAACGCAGTTCAACAAAGTAATGATAGGAGGAAAATAGTGAGGCACAATAATGTCATTTACGTCAGCAAATCAGATTTATATTGAAGCCCATACAATGTAGAATAGAAAATAGAATACTTTACATGAAGAAATGCTCAAGAATGAGGTGTTGCAAACATATGATATGACTGAAAGAGCTTGACAACGTTATTTTATTACTGAAAAGAGCTATAGATTACACTTCATATCTAGAGCAGATCTATGTACAAAAATTTAGATCTATATCATATTTGTACACTAGATAGTCTCCTCTTCAAATGCCCCTTGGGGTTTTCAAACTACTTTTGGTTTCAAACTCATGTGGTGATAATTTTTTAAGGAAGCTCGATTATCCACATTGATATAATCTTACGGTCGACGCCTGGATCCCAATGGGATCCATCATCACATTGCGCTTCTTTGATGAATCGGGAAAAATTGTCGTGATGATGGATCCCCATTGGGATTCGAAACGCCGACAATCGTTCTCTATCAATGTGGATAATCCGAAAAGCCCTTTAAAAGATAAATTACATGCTGTAGGCTCTAGAACATGTTTGGCCTCAAGCCAAGATCTAAAAAAGGTGCTCCAATCATCCAATACTATCTTGCCAATGGGATAGAATTCTTCCCCACTGAAAAGAGGCACTAGAATGGCCTAGATCTGAGTAGATCTAGCCTCCACTTGCTACAGCTTACAAAGACAACCAAACCCTCAATAGGATCTGCGTTTTAGTTGGAAGAAGAGCTTGGCCAAATGCCTAATAGTGGACAAGAAATGCAAGAATATTCCAAGAGATACTCAAGGAAAGAGGTGGGATTCTCGCTTAGGCACACCCAGTGCTAAACAACACTATTCTCTGCTAAACAACAAGGAGAATGAGAAATTTCTAAACAAACAAAATCTTCAGAAATAATATGGTCTTCAACAACCCTCTCTTGCTATCCTCCTCTTCCTTTTATAAGATTGAGATTTTGCAAAACCCTAAACCATCTCAATTATTTAGCTTCTTTCACATGTGCCACCTGAAACTAAGACTGCGATGTGCATCAATGAGGATCACTTCTTCTAAACATAGTTGTTGATTTGGTCATGGTTGACCCAGTCAAATGATTCAATCCCTTTCACACATAAGGGTGTTTTATTTACATAACCCAGATTAAGCTTTTTTCACATGTGGCATTGATTTATTCACTGTTTTAGGAGTTTTTATTGTCCTCCTTTACACATTTATTCATGCAACAGGAAAATGAAACAAAATTTTATGTTCCCATTAGCTTGGGATAATTGGGAATATTACAGTCCTCCCCTCCAAAATGTTTCTTGTCCTCAAGCAACTGATAGGGTGAGTGTTTCAACACTTCTCCTCCTCCATTGGTGACACCATCATGAATCAAGCTTCCTTCATAAGCT
Organism: Pinus albicaulis; assembly: GCA_034641835.2. Lineage (NCBI taxonomy): Eukaryota > Viridiplantae > Streptophyta > Pinopsida > Pinales > Pinaceae > Pinus > Pinus albicaulis. The sequence goes on from CM076572.1 coordinate 48,704,728, forward strand.
AAGTTTTCACCAATCCAACCCTCCATGAATTTTTCCTCCAAAGTCATTATGAGATGTACATAGTACATCCCACAAGGAGTCAAGAACTAAAATGAAACAAACATGGCTGAACCAATACTCTCCCTGAAACATGTAGCATAAGGTACATAGAGAGTCTCCATCCCATGTGGTACATACATGCTTCCCATCCTCCCTCCATACAATCCCATAAAAAGTACAAGTATGTCATCAATGTATGGAAGCAAAATTACATATAAACAAAAAGAAATTTGAGCATGAGGAGGTAGGTCATAGTCCCACATATGATACTAGTGCAGTGCATCTCCTGCCTGCATCAGATGAAGGTGTGGTAAGTGGTTTCCCCACCACTTACTTGGTGCCCATGTTATCTCACTATGGCTGAAAGTGTGAGATATGTTTGGTGCTTTAGGAAAGCATCCATCATGAAAGAAAATCTCCCTTTGCACATCAAGGGAGTGGCCAAATTCATAAATTTTAGTGGCCCAATAGTTTCCATGAGATTTACATGATACATCACTCCTCCTTGGAGTCATGGCCTGCATAAACATGGTGAAAGAATATGTAAAATCAGAAAATTAAACTTGCTTTACATGATCAGATTCTTCACCAACAATGTTTCTCATACACATGGAGTTGTGCATGGATCTTTCTCCTCTTTCAAAAGAAGGAAGAGATGGTTAAAATAACTCTTGCATAGAGTCACATGGCTGCCCCAACTCCACATAGTTCATGCATTCTTGAAAATGATGATGTAGTTCTTCTTTCAAGCCCTCCCAATCAAAGCTCCTCATGATGATGTGTTAGATCTTCATGAAGTACATATGGCTGAAATAGAACTCTTTGTATGCTCTTTGTAGTAACTTATACTTGAGCTTAGAAGCTCTAGAAAAGAAGATCCTACCATGATGATCGATGACTCCTCCTTGGACTAAGTAGCCCTCTTCATGCAGCCGGTCATCAAGTATCATACAAATGTTAATATATTTGGAATAATCCACCAATAGTTGGGATTTCAAATACAGATCTAATCTGCTCAACAATGACAGCGTTGATGATGCATCAACATAAATGTCTGTCATGTTGCTAATCTCCTCCTTGACATCTCCTATGCCAAAGGTGTGTGTTGGAAGGCTTTTCCTTCCATTCTTCTCCTCCCACAGCGCAGATCCAGAAATGAGAGTGTATGATGATGATAAGGGAAGAAGATCTCCCTCCTTCTTGAGCTTACCCAAGTCTCCAATCTCTGTAGCTTTGTCTTCAAGTGCTCCAATCCATGTTGGATCTAAGTTTGGAGCAGAAAATTGTGATGTCTTCCCCAAAAAATCTAAATCAGGTGGCCTCCCAGGTGGTTTGCCACTAGATAAGAGTGTCCCATGCAGAAATCTCATGAACATAATATGGGATAGTAAAGTCCTTGCTTCCATTGCTAATTCCATTTCAGATTGGATGTAGAAGTGGTATGTGATGGGTAATTATGCATGCCTTCGATCATTTGAGATTCAATTACTCTTCTCTAGCTCCACCCATTTCATTTGCAAGCCCTCCCAATCAAGGTGACTTTCCCCAATCACTAATACATTTGGGGAAATTCCGACACTTGGTTCCGATGCTTTTGACCAAATGTCGAAAATTTCCCCAAAAATTTTCAATCCCGCCCAAAACCGTCGCTATACCGACGTTTAGAGAAAAGTGTCACAATACCAACACTTAGACAAAGTGTCACAATTGCGACGTCTGGAGGAAGACGTCGCAATTGTGACACTATGCCCCAAAGTGTCGCTATTGCGACGTCTGCCTCCAAACGTCACAACTACGACACAATGTCTAAGTGTCGCAATTGCGACGTTTGGAGGCATCCGTCGCAATAGCGACGCTTTGTTCGCCGTCGATATAACGACACTTATATGCGCGCTACATAAAATACGAAACTTATATGCGCGCTACATAAAAATGATTTTATTAAAAACTACATTAACGTCTGCTATCACGCGCGCAATATCATGCGCGTATTCGCCCTCCGCTCTTGAGGCACGCATTCGCCCCCGCCCTTGCACAAAGATTCGCCCTTATCATTTACCCGCCCTTGCACAGCATTTTCCTCGCCATTCACCCTCATCTGGCAGAATGTAAAGATCTCGCCCCCGCCTCTTGCATAACAGCATCTCGCCCCGCCGTTCGCCGCCTGCGTGCGAACAACATTCGCCCGCATTTGCCCCGAGCTCTCCTTCAACATTCACCCTCGCATTCCCCCCGAGCTCTGCGCAACAGCATTCTCCGCCCCGCCTCTTTCGTAACAACATTCGCCCCGCCTCTTTGCGTAATAGAATTCGCCTCTCCTCTCGCAAAATGGTAATTTCTTAATGCTGTGCCCTTCCTCCTATAGTAGGGTTGACTTCTATTTTGGGTTTTTTTCGTCACTCCATTTGATTGTGTTAGGCCGTAGGGTTCTCTCTAGATGTCTTCCAATGTTCTTTCTGATGAGTTTCAAAGAGGATGTGTAAGATGTGTTTGTGCTTGCATGAATTTGACTCCACCAGTTTCATGAAGTTTAAGCTATGGATTTTAGTTCGACAAACTCATCCATCTCAACACCTAGTAACGAATTTCCCTTGGTCTGATCTATATTGAAGGTGAAGTGCAAAGTGGTAGAGAATGGGAGATTGAAAGTCATCAACTTTATCACAAGGGTAGTACTCCAGATTGAAAGTGATGAGCTTTAGTTCTCCAGATTTGGGGATTTTCTGATATTTGGGGATTTTCTGATGACATACCAAAGGTCACATCCATACAACCATATCAAGGTCAATGTTGAGATCATTCTCATATAGATATAGGTCAATGATATATAGGGTTAATATCATCATCACTATCCATGGAAACCGAATGGTTACAAAATCTGTGATTGTGGTTGGCTCATTTATAATTATTACCCATTTACAGTAGAGCACAAAAACACTAAATATGGCCCGAGCAGAGCCTTTACAACAGGCAATGGAATTGCAGCTACTTCATCAATAACCAATAGCTCCACTTGAGAAAACTTTTCATAATCTTGGGGCTGGATATACTGCAGAGCAAACAATTGTAGTTATCATTCGTGCTCCAATATATCAATATAATTTTTACATTGAACTGAAGAAATGGAAACAAGCAAATGCTAGCCATCATACAATGCTTTGACATAAGATTTTTGAGTGACATACTTGAAAAAAAGAACTCATCCACTAATATTTATAATCATTTGAGTTATTCAAGTTAAACACAATGTCAAGAATCAAGATTCAATACCCTCTATTATCTTCATCACCCAATACAATATTTAAATTTTTCCCAAAGAAACGCTTATTAAATTGGCAGCCATTATTTCTCCCTGCTTTTAAAACCCTACATTTAAATGAAAACAAGCATTGCATTTCAACTACAAAAATATATTAGTGTTCAAGTGTACATGTGTGCATCACTTGTGTAGGGTATTCCTTTTCCACTTTCACATTATCCAAGAATGTGTGCGGTATAGTTCATATTTTTTGTGATTTAGATTATCTTGAAAAAGGAAAGGTAAATTATTTCCCATGGAAAAATAAGGTTTTCCCTTTTTACTACTGGAAATGGTACAACAAAGTTCCATTTCTACCCGAAACTCCTATGAAACAGGAACCAAATAAAGGCCATGTCCTCAATGGACATCATTTGGCTTTGAAAATTGCCATTGCATCGTGTTGTTTCTTATATTACATCATGATAGTTTCTTAGGTCATTTCTTGTTTCTTGAGATGAAAAACAACCAAAGAAATTGTGAAGATCCTTTCAAGAAATAAATGACCATTTCTCAATCATATCTCAACTATTTTTTTATTTTATTCAGTGGTTGCTTACTTTGAGAGAAATTTGACACTTTTATAAGGAATATAACATAAAAAAACAAAATGGGAAGGAATTGATGAGGTAGATGACCTTTAGTTGTTGTCAATTAAGAATTGATAATACATGATGCATGTTCTGTACTACAAACTAGATTCCTTCCTGGAGTTAGGACACAGAGTATTGAATCAAAGTTGTAGTTTCTAACTTCTTGTATTGGTTCGTCAATCTTGAAATTCAGACATTGCATGTCTTCATTGCTTCATGTTTGAATAATTTGCATCATATCGTACAATAGGAAATTAGGAATTATGATTATTGTTACTTTATGGATCTGTTAAGTTACTTTTAAGTTTGCATGGTTTAGTGTGAAATTATTCTAGTGTGCCCCTAGGCCCAGGTGAAGGAATGCCAAGGACTCAGAACCCTAGTTTTTAAATGGTATTGTTTCTTATACCCAAAAACCCCTCAACATCACTTCTTATTAGTTCTTAACAATAGTGTTGTAAACAATTTGAGAATTGATATAGCAAAATCTCGCACTTCTCAAGATAAAGTCCTAAAGCTAAAGTGTGATACCATGTGTAATTCAATAGCCCATTGTCACCTCACCAACCTCTTTTCACTTCGGGCTAGCTCTCCTCCAACTCAAGGGGGGTTCTCCCTAGTAGATGTTAGGGATCTAATGGCCCAACCAAACAAAGTCAAGAGCCCCATAACTCTCTATGTTTACTACTATCAATAAAAATATTGAACAATAGGGTCAGACATGCATCCTGAAGATAAAATTGCCAGGGTATTTTTGGGTAATTTCAAAGAGAAAGTCCTCAAACACATATAATAAAGGAATTATAACGTTATTTCAAACATTAAATATCAAAAAAATTGTTTAAAGGATATTGAAAGGAAAAAGGTGATGGAAGATAGAAAGTGCCTTACTTAAATGCTCTAAGGATTTTTCAATAGTTGCTCCAAAAGCTTCACTTCAAGGCCCTTCAAGATCGTCTCCAACAATGCTATACCATCAACTTCAACAATGTTGCTCCAAAAATGTCCTCAAGGTCTTCACAACAAGTTTACTAGAAGTTGCTCCAACAATATATTCAATAAGTTCTTCATTGTCAACTCGTCTCTTGTTTGGGTGCCTTAATGTGCAATGACATGTTTCCAGGACTGAATTCAATGCAAGGCATATTTGAAAATCTAACTCTGTCTTCCGGTGTCTTATTAGAAATTATTTTAGTTTTCATTTTGTGTTTTCAAGTTAGATATTGTTTTCAAGTTTTTACATTTATAATTTTATTGCAATGTGGCAGACTGATCAGGGCAGTACAGGAACAACCCCGAGATGGGATGATCGTGGAAAGAGGCCAGCAGAAGAACATGTAAAGTGCCAGCATTTCTCTATCTTCAAGTATTTTAGTTATTTACATAATTGAAATAATATTAATTTTGTTCAAATATGCAGACACCTAGCCATGGTACGCCTGATGATTCCCTCTTTGAGGAAGAGCTTTCTTCATCCCTATCTCCAGTGCTCTTGTTGCGAAAAAAGGCACGAGATGCAAGGTCGAAATTTAATACTTTGATAGACGCGCCTCAAACACCTGAAACAGAAGAGAGGATAAAACAACTTATGACCCAGCTAGAAACATATCAGGTAATAATAAAAAGTCAAAAGGATATTTTTTTTGTTCTACATGAGATGAATTGTGATAGTTTGATTTTTAATTTTTACATTGACTAAACTAACAAAAAGTTCTTTTGTATGTAGCGTTTTCTGGCACTTGCTGAACCTGGTGTTGGTGGTAGTGGGACACAAGGGCAAGATATTGCCCAAAAACCCTCTCGTACACCTTCTACTCCTTTAGGTGCCAGCCAAGAAACACACCCTACCCAAGCAGACACCCAGCCAACCGCTGAACGTGTTGGCAATGATGAGGCTGATATGGCCAACTACATTATTGCGTTTCCTGGAGCTACACGTGTCAGCTCCACAGGGACCATTAATGGCACGTTGTTAGTGAACGATGAAGGTGTCCCTATAAAGCACGTACAACTCCCAGGTAAATTTTAATATTTTAACTATTTCATGTACTTTATCTAAAACATATTTATCATGATTTTTATTTTTAAATTAATGATAATATATTTTTTTTTCTATGTAGGAAACAATGAGTTCTACAGGTATCTGGAGAGCCATGCGTTGGTAATTTTTGGCCCAACCATATGCACAGGGTGGAATTCCCAGAATTCCAACCTAAAAAAAGAACTTCTAGATTATCTAGAAGCCCTTTTTGGGGTCGGCACATTTGACAGAACAGCGGTGGCTCGGGTAGCCGGAAAATATTTGAAATATACCAAGGACACCTATAGGACGCAATTTCAATTTAACCCTAGATACGAGCATCCTCTCACAGTTCCAGAGAGTGAGTGGAGAGCACTCATCCATGACGGAAAAGAGAAAAGGGCAAAGAAAGAAAGAAAAATGCCAACTAGACCCGCAAGGTAAATTACAACTTTAATTCAATAGCTTTAATTTTCTCTATGTCTAAAATAAAAGTGTGCTACGTCATATCTGACTTCAATATTTTGATGCTAGGTTGCCTGACACCTCGAAGGCAACCAAAGCTAGGATTGAAAAAAGGGCCATCACAAGCTAGGCCAGGGCGGCTACTTGAAATTAGCTGCAAGAATTGTAATTAAGTAGCTAAACATCTTATAATTAATTGTATCTCCTTCCAATGTTTTTGTAATCCTATCAAATATGATTAAAAATACACAATCATATGTAATGTAGGGTGATGACTTCGGAATAGAAACTACAGAGGAAGATAAAAATATCGCTTTCCATTTCGGCTATCAAGCCGTAGTTGAACATCGCAGAAGCTTGGGGCAGGTCCCAAGATCCAGAATGCCTAATAAGGTAAAACATTAACCTTTCAATATGTTTGTTTTCGTCCATAAATTTAATGTCTAACAACTTTTTTTAAATCAGGGGAGCAACACTACCGACGAGGCAAATAACCCAGTTTTAGAGCCAGATGTAGATGATCCTCTCGTGCAACCTGATCATTGTAGTGGGGACCAGGCCGACAATGCTGCTATCAGTGAGGGCCGTGATGGTAATTAATTTCCACTTATAATTTTTTCTAATTATACCTTGATGGTTGTCCTTATAACGTTTTTTGTTTAAATGATAGAGAATGTTTCCGTTGAGGATCTTACCACCAGAGAGGAAGACAGGGCAACAGTCTCAACGGCGACAACTAGTGCACCAGGTAAATAATCTCATTGCAATTTTTTTTATTAATATTACCGAACTAGTTCAATGATATTTAAAAACTGATAATTAAAATTTAATATTATCTATTTTTGGAGGCGATGCCCCGTCACTGGATGAGACCAGACATCGTGAGAATGCAACTAGGTCAGCGGCGACAACTGGTGCACCAGGTAAATAATCTCATTGCAATTTTTTTTATTAGTATTACCGAACTAGTTCAATGATATTTAAAAACTGACAATTAAAATTTAATATTATCTGTTTTTGTAGGCGATGCCCCGTCACTGGATGAGCCCAGACATCGTGAATACGCAACTAGGTCAGCAGTGCGGGTTGAAAGGCACGAAACAGGAGCAGAGAACGATGATATTGATGATGTAATTAGGAGCTTTAAAAATAGGAAGAAGAAAAAGAAAATTTGACAATGTAAAATATTGTATTATTATAAGACAAACGTTACCATACTTGGAACATTTTTTGCGTTATATAGAAAACTCATTTATCATACTATTTTTATGTCAAGCATTAATTGCAATGTTTCCTTGCGTACTTTTTGTTGAATTGTTTTTTTATTAGTTATTGAATATTTTTTTTTATGCTCATGAAAGTAAAAAAATGAAATATAGATTGGGTATTGGGGAATTGAGAGTGATGTGAGGGGGGGGGAGGGGCCATAAGAGCTTCCACCTTCACGTGGTTGGCCCTGTTTAGTAGAGAATAATTTATTGGAGCGATTTAATCTTTGAGCAAACCTCCCTTGATCCAGCGTAGCAACAAAAAAGTCACTGTTGACTTAGTTGCTACTCTTTCAGATCGTGGGAGGCTTGTTCCAAGTTCATGCGACTCCAATAAATTGTTCTTGAAACGAAGAGGAGCTTATTCAGGTATGTTTTGACATTTTCAACATATGTTCTAACCTTATCATAAGAATGCATCTTAGAGTAAAAAATACTACATCAATTACTTGTATTTATTGTATAGATAATGATGGATTTTGATTGACTTGGCAGTGCAGGTACAAATCCTCTTGCATCATGAGCAATACAACTTGTCAACTAGGGTCATGTCTAAGATAATTTTTCTTGTGCGCTTGACCAGGTTCGTAATGTCACATTTTTTAAGTTCCTTTATAGTTCATAATTCAATATTAAGCTTGTTCATGATTATTATCTAGGTTTTTTGTATGTGTTTTTTCATCTATTTGATTGTAAGCAACTCTGCATGTTTCCTATTGTTCACTATGATTTCTCCCATTACCACTCCCAGGATGAATTCGACTTTATTGTTACATAGGTTACTTTATTGTTACTATGATTTATCCATTTACGATTTCATAGGTTACATCATGTAAAGTTGTCAATCTCAGGTTGGTGATGAGCTTTAGTTCTCCAGATTTGGGGCTTTTCTGATATTTTCTCCCTCATGTCATTCCTACATCACCTCGTTGTTTGAGCATGCTAATTTTCTACCACTTGTACCAATTGGCACATGTCAATACCTGAGTGGTGCCACATTTCACCTATTTTCAATGAGAGTTTAGGGTTTCTCTAACATAGCTTCAGAAATCCGATTCAGTGCCTGCTTGAATATTGTCACATAATACTCATGGTTTGGATTGATGAGCATGTTCTGAATGGTTGGTTGATTCATAAGAACCACCCATATAGTCATTTTGAGATATTTCAGAAGGTTTCTCGGGTTTCCTTTTTCACCGTTTCTAGTGGGTGGGATGGTGTGGGGTGATCCATCAATACTGGTGCTCTTGTAGTAGGGAATTTGTTTTGGGGATATAAAGGAGCATTTGATGTAGATATCCCATTGGATGCATTCATAGATGGGCACGAGAGGTCAAGAATTTAAATTAAAAATATGCAACCTCTGGCATGGCAACCTGAAGGCCGCGAGAGACACTGGTTAAAGATTGTTTTGTGCTGGCCTTAATATAGTCGTGATTTCTTTCTATTATCTTAATGCAAATATATAGTCCGGTCTCATTAAAATGAGGATTGTGGTTGTATTTCTCTTTGGTTGTTTCTCTCTTAATGCTCGAGAAGTTGCCAAAAGTTGCGATAGTTGTTTAGTTTGCCTGTTACAACTTAAAAGTGGTTTTTAGCAATGGGAGTCATGTTTTTTAAGGTTCATACTAATATGAAGATCTTGTAATTCTATATTCGGGATAAGAGAAGATGGCCTCTGCTTTGGGCAGTATGACAACAATTGCCACATCTACCTCATTAGGTAACAATGGAAAGGGGAAGAAGTTGGGTGCAATGTTTGATAATTATGGTAGACAATTGTCTTCTCTTTCAGTTTTTTCACCCATTTCCTTTAATCGCTCAAGCAGAAGAGGGACTCTGAGATTATGCGACAGAGAGAAGGTAGTTAATACAAGAGCTATGGAAAAGGAGTTGTACTTCAACAAGGATGGCTCGGTGACAAAAAAATTGCAGGTCAGAGAAAAAATTATGTTTAAAGGAAGGTCACCTGCACGTGAAACTTCACTGTGGTGGATCTTTCCTTGTCCACTTATATTCGATTTTAATGTGTTATTTTAATTTTTCTTGGAGGGTTGTTTTGGCATATGGTCTGGCATTCAATTGCACACTTACTAAAAGCATTGTCAATTTGTCTTGCGGGCGGTGTGAACAAACTTGCTGATCTTGTTGGAGTCACCCTTGGGGCGAAGGGAAAAATGTTGTCTTGGAGAGCAAGCATGGTTCTCCGAAAATAGTTAATGATGGTGTGACGGTAGCTAAGGAGGTAATTTGTAGATGTGTGCTCTGGTTTTCTTTTTAACGTTGTATTAGTTCTCCCTCTTAAATGTCTTAGATTTGGTAGGCATAATTTGAAAACTCAAAGGTGAAAGGAAACATATTTGTTACCCAGTGGTCTACTTGGCCTATGGACTAGCCACATTAGAGTAATGCATAAATCTTTTCACAACAATAAAAGGAAAGGGTTATGGCTGAGTCAAATTTTATTGTTATTGACAGTGTAATGAAATGTATCTCGATGCTATGGTTTTGGCCTTTTTATTGGTTGAATTAGAGGACCCAGTTGAAAATATTGGGGCCAAGTTGGTAAGGCAAGCTGCGGAAAAGACAAATGATTTAGCTGGGGATGGAACCACAACATCTGTTGTTCTTGCACATGTTGGAATATTGAAAAATTCCAGAACAATGAATGGAGAATAAATCTCCCTTCCTCTAACACGGAGAAAATAAAAATTTCTTTGACAGGAGACAGAGTTTCAATACTTTGAAAACAAACTTCTATTCCCTTCAATAACTCAAAAAAAAAACTATTACACTACTTCCTCACTGAGAGGGATTACAAAATTATGACTGCTACAAAACGCAGTGCATAAAACCAACTCACTGTCTGTTCAAAACAAACATACTCTGTCTCTAAAACACTATGCTGTGTTTTTCCCTTTCGCACTGCTGTGCATACACACTTAAAAAGTTACACTCAGTCTTTCACTTTTTACACACTGCTGTGTAATAAAAAATTTACGTACTGTCTATAAAAAAAACTACCAAGCTTTTTCGTCCTTTTTATTTTTATATGACGTAACATATAAAACATATTATAATAAACCCTCTTTTTTAAAAAATAAAATTAAAACTAAATTCTATGGCCCACCTTTCATTTCGCATATGATATATATATAACATATGTTTAAAACATATGTATATATTAAATCATACATAAAATTAAACTATAAAAAAATTAAAGAACCCTTTCCATCGAACTTCAAAAGTCTGGATAGATTGAATTTCAAACCAAATTCACGTTCCAAAATGGGATGTTGACGTCTGCCTAATTTGTAACGCGAATTCTCAATCCAATGTGCCTTATAAAAAATTCGGGTCCGGTTTTCAGGTTTTCAGATTCCCTTCAATTTCATGCGATCCAATATTAATGCTCCACGTGTCCTCCTTTTGAATTTACAAAAATGGGGGGTAAATTTCTGTTTGTTTAATTTCTGGTTGGTGAATTGTGTTAATGTTGGTTGTTGTGTTTAAATACAATCCTGTACAGAAATATGGCTACGGCCGTCTACAAAAAAAACTTGCAGGAATTTTAAATGCTGAATTAAATTTCTGGATGGCATGCAAGCAACCTCCAAAAAAAAATGTTGCTACTGCATCCGTCCTTCTGCTGCAGCAGTTGAAGTTAAAATTCAACAGCACATGGTTTAATAAGTGAGGGTGTATAATTAAGCACAGGGAGCCCCCCATAAAGGTTTGGTGGGGACTAACATTTGGAAGCTGAAAGCCCCGCACAAACACAGGCTCCTGTTCTGGTGCTTGCTGAAAGATTGCATTCCTACTACAGATTTCCTCCACAGAAGAGCTTTCTACGGGGCCTCCAGGTGTTGTTACTGCCTTAATGATAGGGAAGATGCCCTCCATTTATTCTTGCAATGCCGCATCACCCAAAACATTTGGTCCAGGATTACTTCTGAATTGGGATGCAGACTTTATTGGCAGGGTGACTCTTTATCTGAAGCCTGGTCTCATTGGTGGCAGCACTCTGCTCACAGTACAAAATTACGTAACTTACCCCTTATTGTTACCTGGGAATTATGGACAAGCCGAAACAATCTGACTTTCAACGATATTCCTATTGACTGTCATAGGATTACCGCTGCCTCACTTGCCACTTATCAGCTTATTCCCGAGGACTGTAGCAGCTGCAGGCCTCCACTTGTGATCCCTGAAACTATTGATTACAGCAGGGCTTGGGCTTATTTTGACGGAGCGTCCAACGCCCATGGGTGTGGGGGGGGAGCCATACTTTATTTAAGTAATCAGCATTACTACAACATCAGAATGGGGCTTGGACCTGGTACCAACAACTATGCCGAATTGCAGAGCCTTAGACTACTTCTCATCTTTGCTCGAGACATTTCCTGTGACTCCATCCAGATATTTGGCGATTCTCAACTTGTGACAAATTGGTTCAACAACATATCCCAATGCCACTCGCACACACTGTCTGCACTGCTGCATGAGGTTCACCATCTCAGAACACTCTTTGACTCCATCACTGTGACTCATATTTACAGGTCTCGGAACAAAGTGGCAGACCAACTGTCCAAAGAAGCTACGGAGCTGATCTGGGGTACCTGGCACATCACAGAGCACACGGAGGGACAGATCTACAGATATTATCATAGGCCTTTTATCGAGGAGGTTCCTCCTGATATTGATGTCTAGTTTTTCAGCTGCTTGCAGGGAGATTTTGTACTACCTCCCCTTTTTATTTATTTCGGCATGTATAATACTTCATATTTACTCTGGGTCTATAGGATGTAGTAAGTTATGCACCGAACTTACTAGGGGACTTTTATATGTCATACACTGTACATGTCATGTTTTCTGGGAGGGTGACTGTCTTCAGTCTTTTTTTGAAAACTGACAGATTATGATTTTGTATATGTTTTCGGACAGAACAGTAGTTTTTATACTACAGTCATTTGTAACAGGTAGCTGATCATTAATATGAATAGTTACGAACTTTTTCACTGTGAAAAAAAAGTGAGGGTGTAAAGGTAATTTTTTGTCGATAGTACTGGATTAAGATCATCTATTCATTTTTGTAGGGTCTTATGGTGTTTGGTTTTTTAGTTTTGGGTTGGGCTTATTAAGTCTAAGATAGTTTTTGAGTGAAAAAATTGCTATCAGGTATTAAAAAATTTTGGTTCTTTTGTCAAAATTTATGAGCTTGTTAGGAAATACAAAACTGACAATGGTTGTATCTTAAATTTGTGGAAAATAATTTGAAATGAAACCTTTTTTTTAGGTTGTTGCAGCAGGTGCAAACCCCGTTCAAATTACTAGGGGCATTGACAAGACAATAAAGGCCCTTGTTTCAGAACTCAAAATTTTGTCAAAGGAGGTAAACGCTTGCCTTTTGAGTAGGCTAGTTTTCCTTTTTGCTGATAGTTTGGTGTATCTAATTGAATTAGTTGCCTAAGGTATTTTTGGTTGCAAACTCCTTTTCATTTTTCATACAGTATTGGCCTTGTGGAATACATTTGATTGTGTGGTCTTGTTAGATCTACAACATTTGTAGTTGTTTAGTCTTATGGCTGAGGTGCACTTTTATTATGGAAATAGTTGATGCAGCATTGTCATTTAATCCTTACTGCAGGGTAGAATGTTGAGAAGTTTCTTATGAAACATTTGGTATTCAAAATGACACTTGATCCTATACAACATCATGCACTTGACTTCAAAATTAATATTCAAAGTGTGCCAGACAATTCTTGCAAAATTTCAAATATTTATGTTGTTTTAAACCATTATCTTTTTCATGTATTGGATGCTGAAAATGAGAAAAAGACTTGGGTATGAAACCAACTGGTGAATAATTTCCAGCAAAACAACCACTTCCAAGACATGATTTAGAAGTAGAACATATGTACTTATGAAGCATAGAAAGATATCCTTGATGCATTGTCAATGTTTGGCTAGGGTTATTTTTGGAGAAAATAACTCCTTATTCCTAGAATAGTGATCTTCAATACAAGTAAATGCGAGAGAAGAGAGATCATCGTGTGACATAAACCTATTAACAAAAGTGAACAGGGAATGATTATTAATTATGGCATACTAAGTTGTCAGTGATTTTGACTATTTGTCTTTAACATGTAAAAATGTTAAATTCCAAGCTTACATCATCATGGTTTGGCATCATGAGCTTGACTAATTGTCCACCATGCTCATAATTTCATTGTTGTATTCATATCTATAAACAACATTTCAAATAATAATAAAAAAGTTCTATAAGAAAAATCCAGACCTCCATGTTGCTGCTCCTTGTGAGACAAAGTCAAAATTGCATTACACAATCTGACACATAAGAATCTCCTATATCCCGGTGGTATGTATCCAAACTCTTATAATAGTTTCTTCAAGACTTATGTTGACATTTCCAATGAGATATTTAAGCAATGAAAGATGGAGCCTTCTTCATTGTTGTATATGTAACGGTCTTTTATTAATATAAATATTGATGGTTTTGTCTTTCTGAAAATGAAATGTAAAAATAATTTATTGTGGTCAATTGAAAAGTTTTTTTTTAAAGCTTTTCATTATGGAAGAGCGACATAGATATATGCCCTTCTAATTGAAATTCGGACCTGCCCTTCAAATTTGATCACTGTGTGGGACCTTAACAAACAATAAAACTATTCCGCCGCGCATTATATAAAACATATAACAAAACCTTTGTCAAAACTTCAAACGAACCCTTTAGCCATGGGTATTTCATCACGAATTGATCATTTTACCATGTACCTTCTTCTAGAGGAATATTATTCCACTTGATTAGGTACTTCATAATGGTTATATGTCAAAGAGATACATAATGTTTATCTATAACTTTTTGTGGTTCAAGAATCAACTTTCACTCTTCATCTAATTTTGGAAGTTCTATTTACATTGGCATATTTTTTCCCAAAACCTTTTTTAGGCAAGATACATGAAAAACCTTATGAATGCAAGAAGAAGGAAAATTTAACTTCTATACCACTTGTGCAATCCTATGAATAATTATTTAGGGCCATAACATTTTTGAGCTAATTCTTTATTCTTCTTTTTCTTGAATGAAGATTGCTTATAATGCTATAATCTAAAAAATACCCAATTACCCTCCTCAAATTATCTTTCACTTCAATGTTGTTCCCCTTGTTGTTTTATCATGTTTCATGTCATTTGAAGGTTTTCCATAATAATTTTCAAAGTTTCTTTAGTATTTTCCATATGTGACTATGTTTCCTATACTTTGGACTTATCTTGCAAAAAGTATGAGATACTAGGAGTTGGATATCCATAAAGGGCCTTAAATGGGGAAATTTTAGTAGATGTGTGATAGGTAGTATCATGTTACCATTCTTCCTTGACGAACCCACTTCATCCATTAAGATTTCTTTTCTAAATAGTAACATTGTAGATAACCTTAAAAACATTTGTTAACTATTTTGTTTGACCATTTGATTGTGTTTGATATGTAGAACTCATGGCAGCTAGTGTTTCTCCACTCATATTAAATAATTATTTCCAAAAGTTTATTGTTACTATTACTTTAGGAAAACCATGAAGACTATGAATTTCTTTCATGGACACTTCTGCCACTTGGCTTGTTGTTTATGTACTTTGAGCTCTACAAAAAAATCTACAAAATTTGTCTATATAAATGACCACAAAAATATAATACTTACCTTTATATTTCAGTAACCCTGTAATAAAGTCTATTGATATATCTTCTAGTCTTTGAATATGTATGTGGAATGGTTGAAGTAACCCTAGAGATTTTACTATCTCTCTTTTATTTATTATGCAAACCTGACCTTCTCTTACAAAATTTTGAATATCTTTCTTCATTCCTTCCAAAAATATATTTTTGATCCTTTGAGATGTTTTAAGGAACCCTGCGTCCTACCATCAGAGAGACATGGGACTCCCTTAATATTTGTTTATTCAAATATGCTTGCGTGCATAAAAATATTCTACATTTTCACCAAAGTATATCTCTCTTTCACTCCCAATGCTCTATAGAGTTCATCCCATCCTTTATAAATTTTAGTTTTTGTTTAGTACTATTGTCATTTTTCCATTATGGCAAGCTTCTTCTAGCCACCTAGGGATAGAAAATGTAATTGGATATAAATTTGAGGCCTCTTCTATTTTAGAAAGAGCATCATGTACTAAATTTTCCTTACCCTTTTTGCAGATTATCTCAAAATTAAAACTTTGCATTTTTTTCTCCTCATTTTTGTTAATCTTCCAATGAAATCCATAGCTTCAAAAAATACTTTATGCTATCATGGTATATCTTGACTTTAAAGTACCTCCCAGTGATATACTATCCCCATTTTTTATTACATGTAATATTTCTTCCATTTATTTTTCATACGTAGATTTCACCAAATATTTTCTTTGAATTCCTTGCTTTTAAAAGCCAATGATATCCCTTATTGTGTTAATGTTACGTAAATTCCTTGTCTTAGTGCCTCACACTCTACTATGAATGTTTTACCAAAAGTAGGTGCAACCGATGTTGGTGTAGAAGACATGGCATCCATTAAAAGAGAGAATACCAAAGTAGCCTCATCATTCCATATAAATGATATTTTCTTCAAGAGATATGTGAGTGGACTTGAAATGCATGCATAATTCTTAACAAATTATCAATAATATCATGTAAGTCTAAAAAATCTTCTAAGAACCTTGATTTTCTTAGGAATAGGTCATTTGTAATAGCTTGCATCTTTTGAGGCTCCAACTTCACTCCTTCCTTTAAAACAATATGAACCAAATACTCGAATTCTTATTTCCCAAAAGCACATTTGGATATTTTTACATAAAAATGATTGTTCTCAATAATTTATATAACTTTTCCGCATGTTTAGTGTGGTATTCTCATGATTTATTATAAATATGTGTATTATCAAAGAAAACCAACACAAATTTTATAAGATGGGATCAAACAAAATTGTTCTTAAGTCGAGCCCGCCAGACTTCAAACGGCGATAAACCATAATTCAAACCAAATTCGCGTTCCAAAATAACCTGCTGACGTCGGCCAATTTTGTGACGCGAAAACCAAATGAATTCCGCCCTAATATTTTTCGGGTCCGAAGTTGGGTTGGCGTACGGAGGGAGAGTTGTGACGTGAATTTCTTATCAAATTCACCCTAATCTTTTTCAGGTCTGGATTTCCACTGCACGAGCGGCCCAAACAAAGATCTGCTCCAATCAATTTCTGCCACGTGTCCTCAATCAAAACTTGCCCTGCTCCCGGCTGCGGGTGCATTCGATGGCGTTTAAGGCGATGGGACATGGATGTGGCGATTTCATATCAATCGCATTAAGTTTTAACGTTGTTCAATTAAGTTCCAAGGTTTTCACATCAAATCGCATTAAGTTTTAACACTGTTCAAGATCGGACCTCCACTCCTGTTAGCGATTCCGCATGCTCCAATATGATCCAGCCTTCGGCTCTCATTAATGATCAGAGATTAATTATGACGGGCGTCCTTCAATTGCATTGCAGTCGGGTCGATAAAATGGCATTTCGCTATGGTTTTTCAGACGAGCCGGTTGCTGGGTTACACTGCCTGCTCACTGTGACGAGAAGTGGCGGTGAGCTTGCTTCTTAGACATATTGCATATCTTCATTTATCACCCTAGCTCGATTACGATGCATGTGTTTTCCTACTGTTCTTGCAATTCTACTTCATCTCCTCTTGTGCCCACTGCTGAGACTGCACCCATGCCTCGCCTGCGTCAAAGGATGCGTTGCCGCAGGGGGAGCACTAGAGTTCAACCCCTGTGCGCTCCCTCCAGCCCCTCAACCGAGTCGTCTTCCCAGTCCAGTGATTATCACACAGGTCGCTATCCAGGTACTAGAAGTGGGCGGGGTTGGGTTCTAGGATATGGCCACCATATGGGCTCCCCTTCTCCTCATTTCCCCACCGCTTCACCTTCTCCCACGATGCGCACTGCGCTTTTTCCTTTAATTTCTCTCTGAACCGCCCACGAATCACAACTTCAATTACTATGGTTTTCCGTGAGGAGGCCCAAATGGAAGAACAATGCACCCGTCTGGTGGGTTTGAGCTCAGAAAAAGCCGGCCAGCATTCGGGCCTTCAGGAGGGGAGCGGTGGCATGAATGTGGAGGTAGCACCTGGCGATCCTGGACCTTCCAAAGGATTGTGTCGAATCGTCGAGGAGCCACCAGAGTAGTAGTTTGGTTAATTTGTTTTTCTTGCTTCGCGGCCCACTTAATTGGGTTGCTTTTAGATTATATTACTGTGCTGGACCTCTATAATATTTTTGAATTCTGTAAACGTTCAAGACTGTTTTCCCCGTATGAGGGCAATCTTCTTAATTTTTTGATTTTTTGATGACAAATTTGCCATGAGTCTGGGCAATGTTTTTGACTTCGGTGTAATTTTATTTCCACTGTTAATAGATTAACTTAGAAAAAAAAATGTTGCCTTGTTTATATTTTAAACCTGTTTTTTGAAATACAGAGCCATGTTTATATGATTGTTTATAGTCGAAGCGCTGCAGGGTGGTTTATTATATTAATATTTCACGGTCGAATTATGTTCATAACAATTGGAAAAAAAAAATGTTGCCATGTTTCTATTTTAAACCTGTTTTTTGAAATACAGAGCCATGTTTATATGGTCTACGTATTATACTCTTTCTCTGTATATCTACAGGAACCTTTTTGCTATGAACAAGGTGGATGCTGTAGCGGGCTACTAATGGAAACAAGCGAGCCTGAACCTTACATCTCGGATGCAACAGATGGTTACCAATTTTGGAATCAAGTGAGCCTGATCTTACAAGCAAGCCTGGGTTTCTGCAGATGGTTTTTATTTCCGGGAACAAGCGAGCCAGAACATACAATCGACCCTGGGTTTATACATATTTTTGCTCTATCATGGATGATTTTTGTGTGAGGTGTATATCAACAGTACATGTCTCTGCACATTTCCTGTATCCGCTTTATGATACTATTTTATGTGTTGACAGGTTATCACTCTGCCTTCAAAACTAGCGATGTTGGTTTATTGATATGGTCTGATGGTATTTTTATATTTTGGACATATCACACTCATCACATGATTAGCGTTTTTCTCTGTTCAAGGATTTTGGGTACTTTATTTTGTATTTGGAACAATGGATGTCGGTACTCTATCTGTTGCTTTACTATTCCACATACTGCTATTTCACTTTCTTATAGATGCCTCGGGCATATTTGGATGCTTTCTCAGATTGTCGATAATCTCCATGTGGACTGTTACTGGGTTTTATATCATGTCCCTATATGTGACATGGGGTATTTTTCTATCATTGTCTGGGGTGGGACTTCCACTTTTCTGGATGGATATTTGGGTTCCAATCTTCAGATGTGAAAATGTAATGACTTCATGGACTGTTTACTTCATATAATATATTCAAAACAACGTTTTTTCTCTTGTGAAAAAAAAATGATTAATGTTTATCACTCTGCCTTCAAAACTAGCTATGCTGGTCTATGTTGCTGGTTTATTGATATGGTCTGATGGTCTTTTTATATTTTGGACATATCACACTCCTCACATGATTATCGTTTTTCTCTGTTCAAGGATTTTGGGTACTTTAATTTGTATTTGGAACAATGGACGTCGTTACTCTATCTGTTGCTTTACTATTCTACATACTGCTATTTCACTTTCTTATAGATGCCTCGGGCATATTTGGATGCTTTCTCAGATTGTCGATAATCTCCATGTGGACCGTTACCGGGTTTTATATCAAGTCCCTGTATGTGACATGGGGTATTTTTCTATCACTGTCTGGGGTGGGACTTCCACTTTTCTGGATGGATATTTGGGTTCCAATCTTCAGATGTAAAAATGTAATGACTTCATGGACTGTTTTACTTCATATAATATATTCAAAACAGCGTTTTTTCTCTTGTGAAAAAAAAATGATTAATGTTTATCACTCTGCCTTCAAAACTAGCGATGCCGGTTTATTGATATGGTTTGATGGTCTTTTTATATTTTGGACATATCACACTCCTCACATGATTAGCGTTTTTCTCTGTTCAAGGATTTTGGGTACTTTAATTTGTATTTGGAATAATGGACGTCAGTACGTACTCTATCTGTTGCTTTACTATTCTACATACTGCTATTTCACTTTCTTATAGATGCCTCGGGCATATTTGGATGCTTTCTCAGATAGTCGATAATCTCCATGTGGACCACTGGGTTTTATATCATGTCCCCGTATGTGACATGGGGTATTTTTCTATCATTGTCTGGGGTGGGACTTCCACTTTTCTGGATGGATATTTGGGTTCCAATCTTCAGATGTGAAAATGGGGTTTGATTTCATACTTTCATGGACTGCTTACTTCACTTAATATATTCTGTCGTTGTTTTTTCTCTCTTGTGAAAAAAAATGATTGCTTATATTCGAAGCGTTGTTTATAGTCGAAGCACTATGGGGTGGTTTATTATATTAATATTTCACGGTCATTGGAACGCCCACAATTCATAACAAATATTGGAGATTTACTGTCTTGTTTTAAAGTTTCATTTTTTTTTTAAATTGAACCCGCCGTCGGTATACCGACGCCTTGTAAGCGTCGGAATTGCGACAACTTAAAAACGTCGGAAGAGCGATAGTATAAAAACGTCGAACGAGCGATGCCTAAAATGTCGACCACATTTCGTCGTGAACTCATGGCGTCTTTTTACAAACGCCGAAGAGCGACGTTCAAAACGCTCTTAATTCACATTTCCATCGAAATTGCGATGTAGCCATAAACGCCGGTAGTTATGGTCCAAAACGCTCTGACCACTCACTTCCATAATTGCGACAAGCCATAAACGTAGGAAGAGTTTAATGCTCAAAATGTCGGGACCACATTTTGTCGAATTGCGACTAGCTTACAACGTTCAAGAGCTTTGTCGTCTCAAAACGCCGTGACCACATTTCGTCGAAGTGCGATGCGCTCACAAACGCTCTGGGTGTGATCGCTTGGGAAACGTCGAAAGAGCGACGCTTGTTTGGAAGCGACGGAAAAAGTGTCGGTAGTGCGACACTTTGTAAGTGCGTCAGAATTGTGACGGGATGGCAAACCACGCTTTTCCCGTCCTCGAACTGTCGCTTCAGGACGACTATGTGTCGGAATAACGACGAATTGGCCGTCGAAAATTGGTCCAAATTTACTAGTGAATGTAATCAACCATTGGACACCCAAAATAACATTGGTGTTTGGTATGTCAACCACAAAGAAGTGATCCACCAAAGTGTAGGATCCCATGGTGACTGAAAGTGATGGGACATAATGCATGCATGGCATTGTTCTATCTCTTGGGACCAAAATAGAGAATCCCTCGAAATTCTCAGTGGGTATTTCCCTCCTTTGCACAAGATGGGCATCAATGAAGTTGTGGGTAGCCCCACTATCAATAAATACAGAAACCCTCTGATTCATGATTGAACCTTGAACTCTTAAGTTCAAGTACTTAGGTAATCCTCTCAAAGATGCAAGAGTTCCTCCAATAGGAGAAAATTCTCCATTTCCATCTCCTGATGGTGTTGGATCTCCTTCAACATTTTCAGCGATGTGACCCCTTCTTGGTTCATCATCTTCATCTTCTTCAAGATCTGAGAAGACCTCTATGTAACGTGATTTTCTGGCAACACATCTATGTCCAGGTGCCCGTGATTCTTAGCAAGTGAAGCATAGCTTCTTCTTCCTTAGCTCTCCCTGGATCTCAATATCAAGAGGCTTCTTGAATGAGCTCTCCTTCAAAGGAGCATATTTCTCTTCCTTTCCTTTAGAAGGAAAAGTGGGCTTCTGCTGAAAGTTTGTCTTTGCTTTTGGCAAGGCATCTTGAAGGTCTCTAGCCCTCTCAATAGCATCATGCAAGGTAGTGGGCTTGGTATATTTTACCAACCAATGAAGAGGTTCATCTAGACCATCGATGAACATGTACACCCTTCTTTCAGTAGAAAAGTCAGGAACCACAACAGATAATCTCAAGAATTCAAATATATGACTCTGTATTACCTCATTGCTTCAACTTTGTAAGGCTCATGAAAGGTGCCTTCGGATCTCTTCTGTCAAAGCTCTCCACCACCCTTCTAGTGAACTCTGAATAAGCAGTCACATTGGCATGACCCAATGTAGACAAGCCATGGAACCACCAGTCATGTGCTTCACCTTCAAAGTGCAGCGATGCAATCTTGATAACTTCCATCTCTGGGACTTTGTTCAACTGAAAGTAGATGTCAATTTTTTCTTCCCATGCTTTGGCAGAACTCTTGTTTGACCCATCAAAATTGGGTAGAAATAATCTTCCCATAGAGTGATGTCAATCATGATTCTGAGTGAATCCACCATCTCTATGATGATGCCTTTGTCTTATTTTGTCCTTGAGGTGACAAAACCCTTGAAAACTCAGCTAATCTTTGAATCTCTGATTTTGAGACTCATATTCTTCAAATTAGTCTTCAAGGGATGCTTTCTCTTGTAACTCTTCATTTCCCACAGCCAAAAAGGTAGGCATGGTAGAGCATTGGGAAACTTGTGGTTGATTCACTGGTTTATCATTCCAGTGGTGAGACATGCCAGAGCTTTCTCCAAGATGAAATATCTTAGGAGATTTTTTGATTCTATCCATTCTCATCTCTTTGATCTCTCTAAAAAGATCTTGCATGGCTTTCAAAAGGATCTTTGCAAAGTTCTTTCCTTCTTCATCACTTCCAGATTCAGGGGCTTTACCCTTGTCTTTATCATCATTTGTGTAATCAAATTTATTTTGTCTTTTTCTTAGATACATATTCTCTCCGTCAGTAAGAGGCTCTTCTTCTTCTGAAGACATATTGGCTTCTTACAGGCTGTGCCAAGATGATTTCTCTGATACCACTGTAATATCCCTAAGTGTAATATTCCAAATGGGAATCATGCAGCAATACTAAACAATACTGCTACGAAATAACGCAGTTCAACAAAGTAATGATAGGAGGAAAATAGTGAGGCACAATAATGTCATTTACGTCAGCAAATCAGATTTATATTGAAGCCCATACAATGTAGAATAGAAAATAGAATACTTTACATGAAGAAATGCTCAAGAATGAGGTGTTGCAAACATATGATATGACTGAAAGAGCTTGACAACGTTATTTTATTACTGAAAAGAGCTATAGATTACACTTCATATCTAGAGCAGATCTATGTACAAAAATTTAGATCTATATCATATTTGTACACTAGATAGTCTCCTCTTCAAATGCCCCTTGGGGTTTTCAACAAAAAGTGAAGTACATGGAGTAGATATGAGATCTTATGCAACAGATCTACAGAATGATTCAGAAATTCTGAAGCAAATACAATAGTATTCAGATCAGATCTGAATATGACATGGATTATATCTGTAATCCATGGATCACCACAGTGAAGGGCATATTCCTAACACTAGAGATCTCTCCTCCAAAAGTGTGCCAAAACACCCTGCAACTTCTCACTTGAATATAACGCAGTACTGGAAGATAACTGCGTTGTAGGCTCTAAAACATGGTTTGGACTCAAGCCAAGATCTGAAAATGTGCTCCAATCATCCAATACTCTCTTTCCAGGGGGATAGAAGGCTTTCCCACTGAAAAGAGGCACTAGAATGGCCTAGATCTGAGTAGATATACCCTCCATTTGTTGCAGCTTACAAAGACAACCAAACCCTCAACAGGATCTGTGTTGTATTTGGAAGAAGAGCTTGGCCAAATGCCTGATAGTGGACAATAAATGAAAGACTCCTGCAAGAGCTACTCAATGGAAGAGGTGGGATTCTCGCTCAGGAACACCCAGTGCTAAACAACACTATTCTCTACTAAACAACAAGGAGAATAAGAAATGTCTAAACACACAAAATCTTCAGAAATAATATAGTCTTCAACCACCTTCTCATGTTGTCCTCCTCTTCATTTTATAAGATTGAGATCTTGCAAAACCCTAAACCATCTCAATGATTTAGCTTCTTTCACATGTGTCACCTCCAACTAAGGCTGTGTTGTGCATCAATGAGGATCACTTATTCTAGACAGCATTGTTTATTTGGTCATGGTTGACCCATTTAAATGGTTCAATCCCTTTCACACATAAGGGTGTGTTATTAAGATTGCCCAGATTTATCTTTGTTCACATGTGGCATTGATTTATTCACTATTTTAAGAGTTTTTATTGTCCTCCTTTACTCATTTATTCATGCAACAGAAAAATGAAACAAAATTGTATATTCCCATTAGCTTGGGCTAATTGGGAATATTATAGTCCTCCCCTCCAAAATTTTTCTTGTCCTCAAGCAACTGATAGGGTGAGTGCTGCAACACTTCTCCTCCTCCATTGGTGACACCATCATGAATCAAGCTTCCTTCATAAGCTAAGAGTTCACCAATCCAACCCTCCATGAATTGTTCCTCCAAAGTCATTATGAGATGTACATATTCCATCCCACAAGGAGTCCTACACTATAGATCTCTCCTTCAAAAGTGTGCCAAAACACCCTGCAACTTCTCACTTGAATATAACGCAGTACTGGAAGATAAACTGTGTTGTAGGCTCTAGAACATGGTTTGGCCTCAAGCCAAGATCTGAAAATGTGCTCCAATCATCCAATACTCTCTTTCCAGGGGGATAGAAGGCTTTCCCACTGAAAAGAGGCACTAGAATGCCCTAGATCTGAGTAGATCTACCCTCCATCTGCTGCAGCTTACAAAGAAAACCAAACCATCAACGAGATCTGTGTTGTAGTTGGAAGAAGAGCTTGGCCAAATGCCTGATAGTGGACAATAAATGAAAAACTCCTGCAAGAGCTACTCAATGGAAGAGGTGGGATTCTCGCTCAGGAACACCCAGTGCTAAACAACATTATTCTCTGCTAAACAGCAAGGAGAATAAGAAATCTCTAAACACACAAAATCTTCAGAAATAATATAGTCTTCAACCACCTTCTCATGTTGTCCTCCTCTTCCTTTTATAAGATTGAGATCTTGCAAAAACCTAAACCATCTCAATGATTTAGCTTCTTTCACATGTGTCACCTCCAACTAAGGTTGTGTTGTGCATCAATGAGGATCACTTATTCTAGACAACATTGTTGATTTGGTCATGGTTGACCCATTTAAATGGTTCAATCCCTTTCACACATAAGGGTGTTTTATTAAGATTGCCCAGATTTATCTTTGTTCACATGTGGCATTGATTTATTCACTATTTTAAGATTTTTTATTGTCCTCCTTTACTCATTTATTCATGCAACAGGAAAATGAAACAAAATTGTATATTCCCATTAGCTTGGGCTAATTGGGAATATTATAGTCCTCCCCTCCAAAATTTTTCTTGTCCTCAAGCAACTGATAGGGTGAGTGCTGCAACACTTCTCCTCCTCCATTGGTGACACCATCATGAATCAAGCTTCCTTCATAAGCTAAGTGTTCACCAATCCAACCCTCCATGAATTGTTCCTCCAAAGTCATTATGAGATGTACATAGTCCATCCCACAAGGAGTCCTACTTCCCCACCTTGATATACAAATTTGAGTCCAGTTAAGGAGGGACACTTTTTTGTGGCATGATTCTCCTCATAGACTAAGAATACCTCTATGACATTTAATGGACATTCATTTCAAGGTTGTTTTATAGTACATCTAGGGCAGAATATAGCCAAGGCTCTTTCTTCTTCCTCTTGCTTCCTCTTGATCTGCATTGTGTCTATTCTCAATGAAAATGTGTGCAACATCTCACTCTTAAAGTCCACCAACATCTTTCCAATCTCATGCTTGATGGAGGTGGAAGAGGAAGGGGTATTGGTCATACTTTGGCTAGCTCTGCCTTTCTTCCTAGTTGCCCTAGAATGGTTCTTGAAGACAATTTTGATTGTCTCATAAGGTATATGGTAGATATCTCCTCCTGATAACATATTAAGGTTTTCTATCACCTCCTCCCTAATCCATCTGAGAATTACTATTTTAAGTAATCCAGGATCAAGGGTACAGTTTTATATTTTATAGTTTAACTGGAACCTCTCTCCATAGTCCTCTTAGGATTCATCAGGTCATAGAGTCATCCTGAATATTTCCTCTTTAGTTTCTTTGGACCTACAATATTCCCTGTACCTTTTTTTGAAGGCATCTTGCATCTGTGCCCAGGTAGTGATGTTGTTCCCAGGTAGACCCATGAACCATCACAAGGTTGCATCCTTAAGGGTAGATGGGAATAGCTTCAATTTTTGATCATCTGAGGCATAATCATATGTCCTACAGACAACATCAAATTCAAACATGAATGTGTCAAGATCACCAGAGGTAAGTCCATGGAAATGTGGAAGAGCTGAGGGGTCGATGTTCTTCATTTTAGTTTCCCCATATATTCTCTAATGGGAAAGACTCCTTGGGATTTAGTTTTAGTCATGGCCTGAATAGGTGAAGCAGGTTCCTCTAGTGAAACAAGTTCTTCTTCTTCCCAATAGGTTCTTCAAAGTTTACAAAAGGCTCACCTATGGTGTGTTCAACCTTACAGTCACTAAAGAAGAGTGAAGGCTGACTATGTGGGGATGTGGGGGTTTTTGGTAAAAACATTCCTTGACTATCCCTACTCCTACGAGGCATGAAAATCAAATTTTTTTGTATTTTCCAATATTTTTTAAACAGCTTGTAAAATTAAAGCAGAAAAAAAACGCTAAAACATAATCAAATCATCTACTAGACACCTCCTCGACAATGGTGCCAAAAAGTGTTGAGCCCTAGTATTGCACCAAGAATACTGCAACTCACAGAGGCTACTCTATTTTACTTTATCAACCCGGGTTTCATCCAAACTTGGAAGTGACAGTGCGATATACACATCAGATACATTCTACTCATGTCATCCTCTTCTGATTCCTACGAAAGGGTGTTATTTCTATGGTTTCTGAAAGAAGTTTTTCACACTTCTGAATTTAGACCTAGAGCTACAAGTGATTCAAATCCATTACTCTATCAACTATCAAATAACTATTGTACAACAAGAAAGTACATCTAGCTACTTTGCAATGGAAGAAATGTAAAAATTAAGCTATGGCAATAAATGGAAGCAAACTAGGAATATTTCATGAAGTAAATTGCTGAATTGAAATTGTTGAAAAAAGACTAACCTAATCACACATTGCTAGGCCAAATGGATAAATAGTTTTGATAGAAATTTGATGGAAAGAAGGATGATGACGGTTGAGAAATGAAGATAAGGGTGTTGGTGAATTCCTCCTTTGTCGTGTTAGTTGAACCTACAAGAAAACTACATGTTCATGCAACAAACATTGGAAAATTTATGATGAATAAAATGGAAAATATGAGTTGAATTTGGAAAGAGAAACTCCTTTAGCATTCAAATAGAAATCTAACTCAATATTCTATCTATGTTCATGACACTATAACAACCTAACTATTCTTTCCAAGAATCATAAACTAAAGAGAAAATTTGGCCTGTGGGGAAGGTCTGCCTTCTCAAGCTCCAATGTAAGAGACAATAGAGGGAGGATTGACACACAGTTTTCTAAGTTTACAAACTATTCTACTAACATTTATGCAATCTTAACTACAACAAATATAAATTGAAGCAAACTAAAAACAGTGAATTGGAATAAAACTAGCTTAAGAACTCATAAAGAAAACTAGCTACAATGACATAAAAATGAGCATGAATACACAAGAGAGACTAAGGCCAATGGATTGGGCCCTAACCCACAAGCCTAACCATCTGAAACTAAATCAATGAAGGACAATCTAAATACTCATCTTATTGTAGAAAAGCGTCTCATTACATAATCATAAAAGTCTCAAAAACCTATTACAAGAGCTAAGAGTCTATTAGCTTCCTTCAATGTTCGAATCCTAATGAGCTCTTGCTCAACCCTATTTAACCTAGAGGGTAGCTACCAACAGCTCCCTAAAAATTAGGTGATGTGTCCTCTCTGACTGCAAGAGAAGTGAAGCTTTGGTGCACTTGATCTCCCACATTCTTGCCTGCCTTTGATTTTGAGCTGTTGGAGGGAATCTCGAGGATCCCTTGGCTGCCTTTAGGAGTTAAGGAGGTGGTAAATTCCCCTAGAATCTCTCCTTGATTTCTACTCCGAGATTTAATTGAAAAATATTCATCAAAGGTGCAATATCTTCGTGATTATCCTGCATTTAACTCATGTTAGGCATTCGAAGTACGACAAGCCTTAATCAACATCTACACTAGAAAATTAAGACCATAATATAACTTAAATGTGAGAAATAGAGACTTAATATGGCTAAAAAGGTGAAAATTAACCCTTTTAATTATACCTAATGATGGAGCTCATCACCCGTCTCGGGTGCTCTGTCTTATTTCTTCTATTACCAAGTCAGACCACAAACACTCCCATTCTGGTAACTTCTCCCTCCCATTCACAGAGTCCTGGTAACTATGCCATCTCTTGGGAAGGCCTAGAAGTGCTAGGATCACCAAATCATCCTGGGCTATAGTCACACCAACACTTCCAAGATCATCTCGACATTGAGTGAACTTCGACAAGTATGTTGGTATCATCTTTCCCTCCTCCATATTGATATTTCTGAGCTTTTCCTTCAGCACAAACTTCTTGTGGTCACTGATATTCTAAAACAGGTTTGTTAGGGCCTTCCAAATATCATATGGAGTCACCTTCCCATGGAGACTCAAGAAAATATGATCTAGAGCTCCCTCTAATAACATCCTTCTCGCCTTTTCTACCTTCTTCTGCCATGCATCAAGAAGTTGGGCATCTACTGTTGCGGGCTCGAAAATATCAATATCTATGAATTCCTTCAACCCGTTGTCCTCCAACACTGCCTCCATCTTGTCCTTCCATGCTATATAATCCGAATTTCCGTCAAGATCATATTCGAGTCTCAATACATTGAAAGACATCTTGATTTGTTGCTAGATCCTGAAGAATAAATTTTCAAATTTGAACATGTTCAAGACAAAATCAATTTCTACTTTTCTATTGTGATTCCTGGTGCTCTAATACCATGTATAAATACCACTCTGATACCATGTATAAAATCTAACAACGAGATTCAATCTGATCTTGTGATGTACTAAAATAAGATACTGAATCCTTCTACAATATTTGTGGAATACAAAACACGATCACTCAATCACATGAAAGTAAGAGAAAGAAGTAAATCAATTGCACAACACAATATGTTCTTGGGGAAAACAACTGCTCAAAACCCCTCTATCTATATTGTGTATTAAGTCAAGGAATCATGAAACAATACAATGCTTAATCTCTCATGAGATTCTCCAACACTCTGTCAACTGTCTCACTCTGATGTAGGAAAAATCAGTCTAGTACTTAGCCAATTCTCAACCTTCCTTCAGCCTGCCTTGCTCACTCAATTCCTAGGGAATTAGACCCCTATTAAATAGGAACAATAGCCTTCCTTGATTGTGCAATGCATCTTGGCATCCCAATGACTCTATAATTGCACATGGAAAATTTTCTATAAATAAAATTGATAGTTATGTTCCCTTTAACCTCTGTCTCAACTTTGTTTTCTTCAGAACTGACTGCATGCAACTATTTATAGAAAATTATCAGTTATCTAATTGATCACTCATTGTGAATTAAATCTAATTTAATTCACTGGACATCTCACTAGCTCATCACTCAGTTAGAACTAGTTAAATTGATTTTAACTCAATTAATTGAGTTAACTAATTCAAACCTTCACCCCAATAATGCATCAACTACAACTGGACCCCCAAAATATTATAATCCCTCTACATGCTTCGTCTTAGACCCTCAACTCTAATTTCTTGAGCTAACTCAGTCATTTTGACTTAGTTAACTCATACAAGGTGTTATGAGATGAAATTACAAATTATTGTCCAATTTATTTAAGTGAAAAATAAATTAGATGCTTCACATTCCATGTCCAAAATTCTAGTGCATCAAAATTCCACATTCCTGGTGCATCAAGATTCCACGACCTTTGTGGATGCATTGGAAATACTTTACAATGATTATATGCAGTGCTACCCACTTGAAGACTTCATATGATGAACTTCTTGTTGCTGTTATGCACCTTGGTTGCTGCTCTTGTCATGCTACCCTCTGCTGCACCTTGCTTTGCTTTGCTGCCATATAAATTCTGGTCCTTTGCAACCCTTGACAACACATGATCTAGCTTTTTCTTGCCTTCTAGGAGCTCGATATTGAATCTGGTGTATCTCTGTTATTTCAGATCCCTGATATCTAATTTTTGGTCCTTTAGTATTCCTTTGAGTCATATTTCCAATGCCATAGGTATGACCCAATTTGGATTCTTCAACCGAGAGTTATACCCAATCTCTCACAATGCCCTAATTAGGATTGTTTCAAGAGCGCATTTGTACAATGTTCCATGTGTCATTGTTTCTTTCATTTAACTATGAAATTGATAGAGAGAAAATTAAATACTGTGCACTATCCATCAATTTTTACAAAATTCCAATCCGATACTCAAAGAGAGAGTTAAGACTAATTTACCAAGGTCACTTCTTTGAGGTGAATTTCAGGAGCCTGCAAAAACCCTTACTTCCACAGATCATATCTCCAAAAATATTGCGCAACTTGATCTAAAATTTTTACTACAACTTCCTTAGGATTTCGGATTCACCTCATAAAATTTCAACTTCTGAGCCTTTGTAGAAAAAAAGTTAGAGCGAAAATTCCACGATGACCTATTTCATATGGCCGAATCCCTTACCTAAGGAGGAAATGAAGATCACAATATATATGAATTCTTAAGTTGAGAGGGGCTTCAATAAGTGAACGTGGGAGGGATTTTAGGAGCTTAGAAAATATTAATTATGAATTTTCAATGACCCATGCCCCAACCCCAAACTCATGGGGTTTTAGCCCACTAATCGGGGGTAACAAACTTCAAACATGAATATCTTTCAAACCATGAAGAATTACATGGCGTTCCATATATCAATGGAAACATCTCGACAAGTAGAAATCCATTAAAAAGAATTATTGACCTAGAATATATTAATTTGCAGGTCAAAATTCCGTGCTGATTTGTGAAATAGCTCCCGGTGCAATTTGAGTTGAAATCAATGACAACTATTGATCAACAATTTCTTTGGCATCATGGCAACACAAGTACTTCGCGATCATGACACCTCTTCCTACAATATTCTCTCCCCCTTTGACATCAATGGCAAAGGGTAACTCCCCCCCCGAAACACAAACATCCTACTACACGTACACACTTCCACTCCCGCGACACACAACCGTCTCCGTAGACCTATACACACTTCCACACCCTCGACACACAACCGTCCCGTGCACAAAATCCGATGAGAACTTGGGAGAATCCCAAGCTTTTGACGAAGATATTCAAATGCTTCACAAGGTAAAGGCTTAGTGAAGATATCAACGATTTGTTCTTTTGTACAAACATACTCAAGTTTGATATTCTTTTCAGCGACTTGTTCTCTAAAAAAATGATATTTGATTGGAATGTGTTTTGTTTTTGAATGCATGACAGGATTCTTGGAGATGTTGATGGCACTAGTGTTGTCACAGAATATGGGAATAGGCTCACTGAATTGTACTTGAATATCTTGCAAATTTTGTTTCATCCAAAGGACTTGAGTACAACATGATGCTGCTGCAATGTATTCTGCTTCCGCTGTAGATAACGAGATTGAAGTTTGCTTTTTGCTCAACCATGATACAAGACAACCACCTAGATAGAATGCTGCTCCACTAGTACTCTTACGATCATCAATGCTTCCTGCCCAATCTGCATCTGTAAAGGCTTGAATAATGAGATTGTTACCCTTGGGATACCACAAGCCATATTCTTTTGTGCCCTTTAGATATCGAAGAATTATTTTGATGGCAATAATATGTGATTCTTTTGGTGCTGCTTGGAATCTTGCTACTTGTCCAACTGCTTGCATAACATCTGGCCGAGAGGTTGTTACATATAGAAGACTACCAATCATAGATCTATACAACCTCTGATCCACATCCTTAGATGAGTCATCTATGCTCAATTTGCAACCTGTTACCATCGGAGTAAGGACGGGTTTGCAATCTTCCATTTTGAATTTCTTGAGCATTTCCTTGATGTACCTGGCTTGACATATAAATATTCCTTTCTCTTGTTGAGATATTTGAAGCCCTAAGAAGTATGTTAGCTCACCAAGTAAAGACATCTCAAACTCACTTTGCATCTTTGTAGAAAAGTTCTTACTTAGTCGATCATCATTGCTACCAAATATTATATCATCCACATATACCTCAACGATTGTTAAATTATCTTTATCTATTTATACATAAAGATTGCTATCAACAGTACCTTTCTTGAACCCTTGTTGATGTAGATATCCATCAAGATGAGCATACCATGCTCTGGGAGCCTACTTGAGACCATATAGAGCCTTCTTTAACCTGCAGACATAGTCTTCTTTTTGTGATAGTAGAAAACCTTCAGGTTGTTCAATGTAAACTTCTTCTTCTAATTCTCCATTCAGAAATGCTGACTTAACATCCATTTGGTAGACTTTGATTTTTCTTGAACATGCATAGGTGAGAAACATTCAGATGGCTTCCATTCTGGCAACTGGTGCAAATGTTTCGTCGAAATCAATTCCTTCCACTTGTGCATATCCTTTGCAAACCAATCTTGCTTTGTTTCTGGTAACCTGCCCATCTTCATTCAATTTGTTCCTGAACACCCATTTAGTCCCAATGACATTTTTATCTTTTGGTCGTGGAACTAATTCCCAGGTGTTATTCTTCTCAATTTGATCCAATTCTTCATTCATAACTGCTACCCAATGTTCATTCTGGCTGGCTTCCTCAAAACTACTAGGCTCAAAGGTTGCTAGAAAAGCAACATGAGCTTGTTGTGATGAACGAAGCTGTCGACCTTCATTTATGTCACCAATGATTTGATTTGATGGATGGTTCTTTTGAATCCACTCTTTTTTTCTCCTTGGAGGAGCTTCTTGTTGTTGTTCTGGTATATCTTGATGATCATTGTTTACTTCTTCCTTGTTGATAGTTGCTTCTTGTTCTACAATTTTATCTGTGTCTTTTTCAGCCTCTGTCTCAAGTTTCAAAGATTCTAGATCCTCATCATTATTCGCTAGAACACCATCTTCGTCAAATGTAACATTTATGCTCTCCACTATTTGTTTTCATCTTAGATTATAACATTTATAAGCCTTTCTTTTGCGTGAGTAACTAACAAAGATACCTTCATCAACACGTGATTCAAACTTACCCAAATTTTGATCTTCTCTTTTGATATAACATTTGCTTCCGAAGATTCTGAAATATTTTACATTAGCTGGTTTTCCTTTCCATAATTAATATGGAGTCTTGTTGCAATTATTTCTGAGAAGACTTCGGTTGATAATGAAGATTGTCGTATCAATTGCTTGAACCCATAATTTTTCATCCAATTTTGAGTCCTTCAACATTGTTCTACCCATTTCCTGTACAGTTCTATTCTTTCTTTCAACAACTCCATTTTGCTGAGGTGTTCGTGTTGTTGAAAATTTCCTTTTTATTCCATTTTCGTCACAGTATTGCTGAAATAATTTGGAAGTGAATTCTCCACCATTATCTGATCTTAAACACTTTATTTTCAAATCAGTTTCATTTTCAACCAACTCCTTGTAGATCTTAAAGCACTCAAATGTTTCAGATTTTTTCTTTAGGAAACTGACGGCTGTCATCCTGGTATAGTCATCTATCATTAACATGAAATATAATTCTCCGTCTAAGCCTTTTGTTCTCATAGGACCACATAGATCAGTATGTATCAATTCCAATGGATGTGATGCAAAGTGTTTTTTTTTTTTTTAAATTGGACGTTTGTCTACTTGCCGTGCCGATAGGCTTCGCATAGTGTGTTGGAAGGTTTTGATATTTTTGGCATTTCTCGTACTGCTTCCTTTTTTCTTATCCTAACAATATTGTCAAAGTTTATGTGACCCATTCGTTTGTGCCATAAACAACTTTCATCTTCTTTAGCTAGTAGACATGCTCTAGTTACTTTATCTAGAACATATATGTTGTTTGGAGCTCGACTTTCTGTAGCCACAATTTTACCATACATGCCTTTCCCAATTTCACATTTTTTAGAGTTAAATAGCATTGTGTGCCCTTGATCACACATTTGTCCAACACTGAGCAGATTTTGATTCATGTTTTCGACCAATAGAACATTCTTGGCTATAACATATTTTCTTCCGAGAGTGATGATACCTGATCCTATAACATTTGAAGATCCATCATTTCCAAAGGATATGGTTCCATCCTTTTTCTCTTTCAGAGATACAAATTTCCTTCTATCTCCAGTCATATGCGTTGAGCAACCGTTGTCAACATACCACACATCTTTATTTTTTTTAGCCTTGAGAGCGAGAGCACAATTATCAGTCTTCTTCTTCTTCCATGTTCGTTCATTATGTGGCTTCAAAGATTCTTCTGGAGGATTTTCAAGTCTGCAGTCTCCGGCTATGTGTCCAAAGTTCTGACATTTGTAACATTCCATATTATTTCTTAAATGTTCAAATCTATCGATGTTTCGTTGAGCCCTGGGAGGTTCATATTTGAAGAATCTCTTGGAATTGTATTGGTTCCTAGGGTACGTGCGACATTATATAGCTTTATGACCAAATTTTCCACATGAATAACAATAGCCATGAAAAATATGTTGGTACCTGGATGAAAATATTTGTCGAGGAATCGTCTTCCAAGGATGTGCTTGCGAATCTTGTCCAATGAAGTCTTCATGTATGTCAGATCTCATAGGTTCATTGTATTTTGTTGTAGAAGGTCCTGCTTCTTCTTCTTTGTAACCGAGGCTAGTTCTATCGTTGTAAGATCGTTAATTTTTGATGAGTTCTTCCAATGCCCTTGAGCTGTTGGCATACTTTTGGACAATTTTCCCCTTCACTTCCTTACGCAGCGAGACTACTTTGGCTTCTAATGCTTCCATTTCTTGGTTGCTTTCTTCCAACTTCTTTTGAAGTGACTCTTCAACCTCAATTTTGAGACCTTGAAATTGTTCTTCAAGAGTATTGGAACAGATCTTCTCAGCATTGAGCTCTTTTATAAGCTTGATTGCCTCCTCATAAAATTCTTCTATGGTCAAACATTCTTCTTCATTTTTTGATACTTCTTGTTTATTGTGCTTGGCTATAAACAATACTTTCTCATTGGCTTCTTCTTTGCTATCACTTTCTTCATCGGATGATGAGCTATATTATTTAGAGAGAAAGTTCCTTTTGGATCCTTTCTTTTTGCCTTGCTTGTTGAATTTCTTAAAGCCTTTCTTTCCTTTTGAGTTTCCATCACTTTTTTTCGGATATTTTGCTACGAAATGCCCAACCTCACCACAACCAAAACATATAAATGGAAGTTTACCTTCGAATTTTCCCTTACCAGGTTTTAGTTTTCTCATAAAGTAAGCATATTCTTCATCTGAAAGACCTTCTCCATCATCTCCTTTTTCTTCACACTTGCATGTGCATGTCATTTCAGTTGAAGGTTGTTTGTCCTTATTGGTTTTCTTAGATGCAACAAACGCATTTTCTAGATTTGAAGTACCCTTTTCTTCATCAAGTCTCATTTCATATGCTATGAGAACTCCATGTAATTATTCCTTGCTGAGTTTGTCTAGATTTGCACTGTATTCTAAGACCGATACCTTTGGGTTGAATCTCCCTGGTAATGTTCTAAGAATCTTCCGTATAATAGTCTTCTCGTCAACTGGCTCTCCCAATCCTTCCAGAGTATTGGTTATTTCATCAACGTATTGGAAGTATGCAGCAATGTTGCAATCTTCTTTCATTCTGAGTTGCTCAAATTTTTCTCTATAGATTTGAAGCTTTGCTTCTTTGACATTTGAGTCACCTGCATATATATTCTCAATCTTGTCCCATACATTTTTGGCAGTTTTACAACCCAACACCTTATGATAAGTAGATTCAATAAGTCCACTGATAATAATATTCTTTGCTTTTGCATCATTTACCAAATTTTTCTTACCTTGTTCATCCGCGGTTGATGTAAATCCATTTTGAACAGTGTCCCATACTTCGTAACCTTGCGCCAAGAGATAGACCTCCATTCTTCCTTTCCAAAGTGAATAATTATTTTCATTGAATAGAGGTACACCATTCTTGGTATGCTCCATGACCTCCTTCCAACTGTTAAACTTCTATTGAAGGAACCAAGCTCTGAAACCAATTGTTGGGAATAATTTACAATGATTGTATGCAAGTACGCCCACTTGAAGACTTCATATGATGAAATTCTCACGCTCGTTATGCACCTTGGTTGTCAGTTTTGTCATGCTATCCCCTCTCGTTGCACCTTGCTTTGCTTTGCTGCCATAGAAAGTTTGGTCCTTTGCAACCCTTGACAACACATGCTCTAGCTTTTTCTTGCCTTCTAGGAGCTCGATATTGAATCTGGTGTATCTCTGTTATTTCATATCCTCAATATCTGATTTTCGATCTCGTAGTATTCCTCTAAGTCTTCTTTCCAATGCTACAGGTCTGACCCAATTTGGATTCTTCAAGAGAGAGTTATACCCAATCTCTCACAATGCCTTAATTAAGGATTGTTTCATCAGAGCGCACTTGTATGGCATTCCACGTGTCATTGTTTCTTCATTTTTCTTTGAAATTGATAGAGTGAAGAGTACAGACTGTGCACTATCTGAAAATCTTTACGAAATTACAATCTGATACTCAAATAGAGAGTTATGATGAATTTACCAAGATCACTTCTTTGAGATGAATTTCAGGAGCTTGCAAAAACCCTGACTTCCACAGATCATATCTCCAAAAATATTGCGCATCTTGATCTAAAATTTTTACTGCAGCTTCCTCGGGATTTCAGCTTTTCCTCATAAACATTTCAGCTTTTTAACCTTCGTAGAAAAAATTTAGAGCGAAAATTCCACGATGACCTATTTTAGATGGCCAAATCCCTTGCATAAGGAGGAAATGAAGATCACAATTTATATGAATGCTTAAGTTGAGAGGGGCTTCAACAAGTGAACGTGGGAGGGATTTTAGGAGCTTAAAAAATATTAATTATGACTTTTCAATGATCCATGCCCCAACCCCATGGGGTTTTAGCCCACTAACTGGGGGTACAAACTTCAAACATGAATATCTCTCAAACCGTGAAGAATTACATGGCGTGTCATATATCAACGAAAACATCTCGACAAGTAGAAACCATCAAAAGAATTATTGACCCAGAATATATTAATTTTGTAGGTCAAAATTCCCATTCAATATTAGGTTAGCCCCTGGTGCTGCTTGGGTTGACATCAATGACAACCCGTGATCAACATTTTTTTGTCTTTTCGGTTGCCAATTTCAATGTTCCTTGTTGCAAATTTCAACACCACTTATACAGTGAAGGTTAGCCTACACTTTCATTATAGTTAGATCCTTTGTTGAGTGAGTGTTCTTGATACGCATGTCCATGATCTGATGATTTGATCAGTTGTGTCCTATTCCATGCAGTCCATGTTTAACTCTGTGGGTGTGAATTGTTCTGAAATATCATATGTGTCCAATAATGGTGGAAAGTATGGTCGAAGGAGGTCCACATTGAACACTGGGTGAAAACCAAGCAATGGTGGAATGTTTAGATTTAAGGCATCATCTCCTATAGCCTTGGTGATGGTGTATGACCCATATCAGAGTGGGTGAAGCTCGCGGTGGGGTCCAACTAGGTGCTCCTTCTGCAAATGTAGCCAAACTTTGTTGCCCACCTGGAACATGTGTGGAACCTAATGATGATCATGTTTTTGCTTGTACTTAGCATTGTCTCTGTCCAATATGTCATGGACCTGCTGACATATGTGGTGAATGTGCTCAATGAATTTGTTCGCCCTATTAGCTTCAGATTGGACATGAGTCGAATCTTCCTGAGTATCTGCAAATGGTATGGCCACATCAATGGTACATATTGGCTAGAATTCCAACCCCACCTGAAAGGGGTTGTGGCTAGTTGAGCTATGGAGAACTTAGTTGTAGATGTGCTAGACATAGGGGAGGATTTCATCCCATGTGCAAGGATGCTTTGAGTTGTACATGCGTAGAATGTGTACAATCATCTTGTTGAGGCCTATGTTTGGCCATCAATTTGGGGGTGGAAAGTCGTGGAATTAGTGAGCTTGGTATCCAACATCGACCAGAGACTTAAAAAAAATGTAATTATGAACCTGTTGTCCCAGTCTAAGCTACTGGACTATGGGATCCCAAAGTGCACCCACACTCGTTCAAAGAAGAGTTTAGTAGTGGCCTCTACTATGATACTCTTTCTGCAGGCCACCAGAATGGCCATCTTAGAGAATCTATCGATGACCACAAAAATACAGTCATTTCCATGCTTGGTAGAAGGAAGGCCTGAAATGAAATCCATGGAGATGGATTCCCAAGTTCGACTAAGGGTAGGAAGCGAAGTATATAGGCCTTGCTTCTTGATGGTCGGTTTGGAAATGACGTAGGCAGTGCAGGATCTGATGTACTTCCCAACATCTTGTTGAAGGTTCGGCCAATAGAAATAATTTTGTATTACTGCCACTATTTTCTCAACCCCAAAATGTCTAGCGACCTGACTGTAGTGAGTTTCCCAAATCATCTTGGCACGCTCGCTTAAAGGAACATGAAGGTGTTCCAGGTGGCATAAAAGTGCATCCTGGAGGTGAAAATTTGGAACTTGTTTGCCTTCTAGGAGTGTCTATTATGTGTTGCCAAATTCTAGATCACTTTTCTAAATATGTGGCCACCCCGAAGTCTCGTGCCCACAAGAGTCGAGCACAATGGTCAGTGCCATGATCGACGGTCAGCTGAGGAAGTCCTCAACATTTTTGGTGCTTCCCTTCTTATACTTAACGTTCAAATGGAATTGTTGCACGTATACATACCATTTCTTATGGCAATCATTCTGCAACTTTTCTTGTGTTTGTATGAACTACAGGGGTCGATGGTATGTGTGGATGACCGTTTCCTTCCCTGGAATTTAATGCTTCCATTGTCGCTAGGCTTGCACAATGGAATACATCTCTTTGTCATAGGTGGGATACTTTCGAACTGTGTCTGAAATTATCTAACTATGATATACCCTTTGGATGCCTGTTGAGTCGGAAGCTGGCACCGGACACAATGTGAGCACTGGTACAGAGAAGAGTTGATGCTTCAACTCAGCAAATGCCTTTTTTTGGGATTCCAACCAAAGGAAATTTTCTTTCGCTCCTCTCTTGGTGACTTGAATCAAAGGCTAAGTGATATGAGAGAAACCCAACACGAACCTGCAGTAGAAGTTGGCAAGACCCAGAAACCTGCAGAGATCTGTTAGAGTAGTTTGGTATGGCCAATCCCAAATAACCTATATCTTGGTTGGGTCCACATGCACACCCCCCTCATCAATGAAGTACCTGAGGTATTGAACCCGGGCCATGCAAAAACTACATTTCTCCAAATTGGCACACAACTTGTGTTTCCACAATGTCTGGAGGACCTGTCGAATGTGGTGGAGGTGCTCCTCCCAACTCTGGTTGAAGATCAGGATGTCATCCAAATACACCAAAACGAGCGAGTTGGTGAAGGGACGTAATATTTCATCCATCAAACTCATGAAGGTTGTGGGGGCATTCGTCAACCTGAAAGGCATGACCAACCATTCTAAAAGGCCCTTCCTAGATTTGAAGGCAATCTTCCACACATCGGAGGTTTCGATTGGTACCTTGTGATAACTAGACTTCAATTCAATATTGCTGAAATATTTGGCCCCCTGGAGTTGTTCCAACAGGTCGTTAAGCTATGGGATCGGATACCTACTCCTGAAAATGATATTTTTCAATGCCTAATAGTCAATACAAAGTCTCTAGGTCCCGTCCTTCTGTACCAACATGATCAAGCTCCCACTGGATGATGAACTTGGTCTAATGTGCCCTTTCTGCAGCAGCTCATGAATCTACCTCTTGATTTCACCGTTCTCCAAAAGATAGCGTCGATATATCAGTCCATTGGCCCTAGCGGTATGCCCGGGGTCAGATCAATGGAGTTCTTGACCTGACAGTGTAGAGGTATCCTTGCAGGTGAGGTGAATATGTCCATGTACTCCTCCATGGCCTTGTCCATCTATTGCTGCCATGCAGAGGAGCCTTGTCCGGAGGTCGTGGCCACAATCTTCTTCTGGCCCTGTGTTATGAAACCATCTCAAAAAACAGAAGAAAAGAGAGATCAACTCCTTATAAATCATCATATTCGAGGGGGAAACCTCCTTTACATTACATAAATGAAAAATTATTCGATGATACAAATTTCAAAACCTCATTTATATATATAGGACTCTATGGGGTCACAATATAATCCTATCCTACCTAAAAATAATAATGTAAGGGCACAACAATAACAATAATGGGGCTACACTAACAACAATAAGGGACTACACTAGTAATATAGGGACCTAACATGCCCCTCTCTTTCAAAAAAGTGTTGTCATGTATTCTTGAGTAGTTCGGAATGCTTTTGTATAAAATTATCATCCTCCCATGTGGAATCTTCAATGGGTAAGTTCTTCCACTTGATGAGATACTCTGAAATTGATTGATTTCGTAGCTGTCAAGTTATTGTTTCCATGACTGCTTCAGGTTCCAATATGATTTTTCCTTCCTCATTAAGTTCTGGTAATATTATTTGAAATGGAAATTTTTCACCTATAACCTTCTTTAAGCATGAAACATGGAAAACTGGGTGCACTCGGGAAGAAGCAGGAAGCTCCAATTTGTATGCCATAGTACCAATATTTTGCAACACCTTGTAAGGAACATAGTCGTTTGGTGATAATTTATTCTCCTTCTTATCTTGCTTGAGGGACATTTTTTTGTATGGTTGTAGCCGTAAAAATACCTAGCCGCCTACATCAAAACTTCTCTCGTTGCGATGTTGATCTGCCTATTGTTTCATTCGATTTTGTGCCAAATTTAGGTTATCCTTTAAGAGTTGGAGGACTTATTGTTGATGCTCGATGTGATATTCCACTTCTTGAACCTTATAATTTTCTCTTAGATATGATGTGATGGATGGTGGATGATATCCATAAAGTTCCATAAATGGGGTCATTTTTTCTGAAGTGTGGAAGGAAATTTTAAACCACCATTCAGCCAAAGGTAACCCAGTTGACCCATTGTGTTTTTTTATCAGATACAAAGGAACGAAGATACCCTTCCAAACATTTGTTCATTGTCTCAATTTTCCCATCAGATTGACGATGATAAGATGAGTTATGAGCTAGTTGAGTACCCAAACAAGAAAATAATTCCGTCCAAAAATTTCTAGTGAAAATGGGATCTCTGTCGCTTACAATAATATTTGGGTTTCCATGTAGATTTTGAATTGTTTCCATAAATGCAGTAGCAACTGTACTTGCTTTAAATGGGTGAGATAATGCACAAAAGTGTGCATACTTGGTAAGTCTATCAACTATCACCATGATGGCACTCTTTCCTTCTGACTTAGGTAAACATATGATAAAATATATTGAAACCTCCTCCCAACGTTGACTTGGAATGGATAAAGGTTGTAGTAGACCCGGGGTCTTAATTGTCTCAACTTTATTTTGCTGGTAAACCAAACATTCCGCCACAAACTTTTGAATATCAGATTTAAGGCCATCCCAAAAAAAAAATTCTTCACCCAGTGGTAAGTTTTTAAAAATCCTGAGTGTCCTCCTAAGGGAGAGGTGTGTAATTCCAAAAGAATATTTTATTTTAATTAAGAATTCTTACAAAGATATAAGTGATCTATGTACCATAAGGAATCATTTTTCCAACTAAATGTATCAAATGTACTGGGATCTTGCTTCTCTGATACCAAATGTTATGAAACCAACTCACAAAATAGAAGAAAAGAAAGATCAACGCCTTAGAAATCAGCCTCTTCGAGGGGGCAACCTCTTTTACATTACATAAATGAAAAATCCTTGGATGATACAAATGAAAAAAGCCTCCTTTATATATATAGGAGTCCATGGGGTCATAATATAATCCTAGAAAACCTAACAATAATAATGTAAGGGCACAACAATAACAACAGTGGGATTTTATGGGCATAATAATAACAATATGGGGAATATAGGGGTACAACAATAACAATAAGGGGGCTACACTAACAACAATAAGGGACTACACTATAAATATAGGGACCTAACACCCTGAGGGTGGATCATAAGGAAAAAATAAATTTCCCAGTATGAGAGATGATCTTACTACATTGCTTCACAGTGATCAGAGAGATGGTGGTAGGCGATGCTACCTCTGATATCCTGTACAATTTATTTCCCAAAAAATTAATAATAGTGTGAGGCCTAGATTCATACACAACATGTTTCTTCCACAACTATGGTTAGCCCAATATTACATCACAAAATTCAAGAGGAGAACATCACACAATACCTCATATGTGAAGGGCTTCATGTTGTAGGGAGGCGTCACTGCTCGATGACGTGGAGATCTCGTCCTTGGTTAAGTCACTCTATGGTGTACTATTGTGGGTGTGAAGCATTTGGTAGGCCTAGCCACTTCACAACCTCTGCTGAAATGAGGTTCTTTTAGCTCGCTGTAAAAAATGAACTACAGCGGAGAACCCTTCACCCACTATAAGTGGAAGAGGCGCTCCCCCTCCTCTGGATCTTCAGGATCATCCTTCTAGATCTTGGTGGTGGAAATGGTAGCACTGGGCTCCACATCACTAATATGCTTCCCTTTGAAATTCCCCTTCTCAGGTTCTGACTCAGAGTTGAAGCACACATATGATTCAGAAGCCTTCAGTTCGGCCACCAGTGACTGCTTGGCTCGACAATCACTCGTGTTGTGAGTGGAGCTCTTATGGAACTCCCACCACTTTCCAGTATCCTTATTTGTCTGTGTGGTGTTTTTCTTTTCTTGCGGCTTCGATGGATTGTCCTGGGTCACCCCACCTTGGTTTTGTCCTTTGTTCTGTGGTTTGGGGGCGCCTTTCCCTTGTTTCGGATTTGCAGATCCAAAATATCTCTTCTTCTATTTAAACTTCTGCTCGATCTTGATAACATATTGATAGGAAGAATAGAGCGAGGAGATTTCCAGGAACTCCATTTATTCCTAGATGTACTTATGCAAATAGTCGCGGTACTTGAGTACCAAATTCCACTTGAAATTCTTGATACCTAGCTTTGTGCGAAGGGCATGAAAACCATTTGTGAACTCTGGAATATCTTGGTCCCTTCCCTACCACAGCATGGTCCAC
Organism: Pinus albicaulis; assembly: GCA_034641835.2. Classification (NCBI taxonomy): domain Eukaryota; kingdom Viridiplantae; phylum Streptophyta; class Pinopsida; order Pinales; family Pinaceae; genus Pinus; species Pinus albicaulis. The sequence goes on from CM076572.1 coordinate 48,747,803, forward strand.
TTTATGATTTTATCCTCATAGCTACCGAGCCTTCATGAGGTTGATGGATGACATCTTGCAACCCTTCACCAAATCGTTCATGGTGGTGTATTTGGATGATATCCTGATATTTAGCCAGAGTTGCAAGGAGAACCTCCACCACATTCGACAGGTCCTCCAGACACTACGGAAACACAAGTTGTGTGCCAATTTAGATAAATGCACTTTTGGCATGACCCGGGTTTAATGCCTAGGGTACATCATTAATGAGAAGGGTGTCATTACAGTTTTATTAAAATTTAAGATTTGTAGATTTAATTGTAATTAGTGCATGCATGTGAATATAAATTATGCAAAAAATTAAAGAATGAAAAAATAAGCTCACACACACATAATACACAAGAAATTCTCTCTGGGAAACCCTTTTAGGAGAAAACCTAGTTGGAAGGTGAGGTTGCTTCACTCTCATTCTTTATATGGAAATATGGCTGCAAGTACAAATAAGTAATGCATGTGGCCCATTGGCTACTATAGTGCAAATATACTCTCTATTTTTTGTACCTCCTATCTCTCTTGGCTATATTTTCTTAGTTATGGAACAAAATGCTCTCGAAAGAATGGAATGCTTATTCCTCATAGTGGCTCGATTATAACATAGCCTGATAGCCTACTAGTGGTTAATTTTGACTACATCAACTCTTAACTAGAGTTACAAAATAGAATCTTCTATATTCTTTTACATCAAAAACACTTGGCTATCCCATTTTCCATGAACAATGGGGGCTGACGTGACATCCTCCCGAACTATAGGTGTGAAAACAAGAAGGTCAACTTCTGAGTGGCATAACGTTTGCATACAGACACTGATTGACGTGATTATTGTGCCATTGGAAATGTATATGTGTGTAGAATAACATGAAAATATGTTTCATTAAGCATGAAAATTTTACCCTAAAAACTCTCCCAGAAGGTTTCAGACCATGTTTTGCCAAACTGGGTCCCGCCAGTAAAAACGGTCCCATGAGATGACCTCTCCATTTTTTCGATTCCAAATGCATCGCTATAGATGAAAAATAATATAATGATCCAATCCGGATCATCCGCACACCAAAATCCCCTCCAACCTTGGAGGTGTGAGCCTCTTTGATTAACTACAATCACTCACATTTAGGAACACATAACTTATCCAACCTATAGAGTAATTGATTCTTTAAATGGTATTCAATTATATTGTCACCTTCACGCACCTGATTGTGGATCTACAACTACTAAAACACATCCTTGAAGTCCTCGTCCTCTGTATATGCTTATTTTTATGCATCATTGATGAAAATATCCATGTGCATCAAAATTCCCAAAGCCGTTGATATTTGATGTGGATGGATTTGAAAGCATATAAGCCAACTTGTTTGTGCTTCCCTTCTTGTACTTGATCACCAAATGAAATTACCAAAAAAACCCCATCCACTTGTAATTCCTGCTCTATTATAAATTAATGTGGGCCTGTAGGAATTGTAGTGTCTTGAGATGTGTGTGGATTATTGTCTCCTTCCCCATTAGATAATGTTTACACCTTTTCATAGCTTGCACCAAAGCATAGATCTCCTTATCATAGGTAGGGTAGTTTAGAACCACCCCATGAAACACTTCAAATGGTAGCATAGAGGCTTTCCTCCTTGCATCAATAATTCTTTTATTACATACTCACTTACACCTATCTCCACTTCGAAGGGTTGTTGTAAGTTCAGTAATGCTAGAACCGACGCCACCGATTTTTTTCTTTAATTCCTTAAAGGCCTTATGCTAGCCCTTTCCCCACCAGAAACTCTTGCCACTCACTATGATGGAATGGAGTGGTGTTGCTAGTGTTGAAACAAAGGCTATACTATGCTACTCCAAGAAAACTCTTGACATCAGAAACATTGGTAGGCACTGGAAACTTCATGATGACCTCCATCTTGGCAGGATTTATCTTCATCCCTCCTCCACCTATTTTAAATCCTAAATATGCCGATGACTATTATTAAAACTCACACTTCTTGAGATTTTCTAGAAATAGGTGCTTCTTTAATGTATCTAGCACCTACATCAAATGCAAGATGTGCCCCTCTCAGGTAGCATTGTATACTAGTATATCATCCAAATAAACAATAAAAATGCATATATCATAGGGAATACTATGTCATTCATTAATACCAAGGATGTATCTAGTGCATTTCATATGAAAAATAACATAAATAACCACTCATACAACCCTTGTCTGGTTTTGAAGGTGATCGTCCAAGTATCTTCTTCTCTTAGTTTAACTTGTGATAAACGCACATTTATTCCTTCATGGTGAAGTGCTTTGCTTGTTGCAGTTGGTCCAATAGATCATCTATCCTTGGTAGGGGTACTTTTTCTTGAGAATAATTTTGTTTAATGCACTATAATCAATACACATTCACCAAGTTCCATCCCTTTTTGGCACAATTATGATGGGTGACCCAAATGGTGAGATGCTTGGTCGACTGACGCCTTGTTTTGACAGTTATTACAACTACTTATTCACCTTGTTTACTTTATAATGGACTTCCCGTGTAGCCTAATTTTTGGAAATGGAGAGTCCAACAAAAATTGTATCTCATGCTCCACTTCCCTCTTAGGTGTTATCCCTTTAGGCTCCTACAACACACCCATATATGTATATATAAATTCTTCTAGTTGTTGTTTATGTTCCTTAGTACAACCCTCTAAGGATGAATTAGATCTCAGTAACTCTTCTATATACTTATTTTCTCTTAAAAATAAAAATAAAAACATACTTCTTGCTATGACTAATCAATTTCTTGGCCTATATGGCACTTACCAGTAAAATATCTGACTTTCACTTATGCACACTAATGATGAAGTGTTTTACATCCTTGATGAGGTGTTACCGATTATATCTCTTCATGAAGATCACATCCCAAATATACATAAAGGGACTCCCAAACACAATTCCACATGCATAAAGTAGAATTACATCCAACTATACTTCATAAAAAAAAATCAGAATTGGTAGAAAAAATGACTCTACACTATTTGGTTACATTTATCTCTATCTATTTGTTGAATTATACCAATGGATATTGACCAGGATGATTATGAGTCTCCAATCTCATTTTCTTAACTAAATCTATTGATATGAGATACACCTGTGATCCTGACTGGAACATAGCATCAATTTCTATCTTCCTGACTTGTATCTTTATATGAAAGAGTCTAGTCATTTCCTTCTCTTTGTGTTGTTGAAGGCTACTCATATTCACCCTCTTTTGCAATGACTTACAGAAAATATTCTCATCTAAGTCTAACTTATTTGCCACTTAATTACTCAAATATGTTGCCATGAAATTTTCTTCATATTCTCTTTCTTTCATTTCTTTAGGTTGAGATTTGGATGTAACTTCCAACAATTCTCCTCTATATGACCATCAACATTACAATGGTTGTAGTGCTTGTTGGGATATTTGCACGGGTGTTCTATGACTGTTTTTTTTTTCTTTTCTCCTTTCCATTTCTTCTTTCCCTCCCTCAAAGCTTCCTAGTGCTTCATCTGCTTTGACCCACTTGATTTTCATTTCTTTTGTCATATGTTCTCTAGATATTATGCCATGTACATAAGCGTCGTCTAGTATTTTTGGTTTGAATTGCATCACACACTTATGCAGATGGTTGTGTAGAAAATCTTGAGGATTATATCTAAGTTCTTTGGGGAGATGCCTAACATTATTTCCATCTTCCTAAAATCAATGGTGTATTCCTATAAACTCTACCCCTTAACTCTACTTAAAGTAAAGCCACATGATCCACTGGTCCTCTACATAACCAACAGGGTAGAATTGAGACTTTATGAGAGTTTTAAAACCCTCCCACTTAGTCACTTGAGGATCCCCCCCTAGCCTCAGGATTTCTGTATGGTTTTCCCACCAAGTTAGAGCATGGCCCTCTATTTTCAAAATCCTAACTGCTTCAACCAATGATTTAATTCAAAACATCAATCTCACCTTGATATGGCTTGATGTTGACTTTCACTTCCATATTTAATAGGGACTATGAATGGTTCATGACACTCAAACTACATTGTTTTATTTAGGTTTCTTTCATAGAATCATTCTCTGGTTCTTCCTCATCCCACTCTGAGCTTGACTTTCAGTTGGAAACTCCATCTTCTTTTATTTTAATCTTTTTTTTAAGAACCACAATATAAATTTTCATATTTCAATTGATTTCTAAAATCTACTCTTCCAACTTTGAGAACCTCTTCTTTGTCATATTTTGAGGGTTATTTATAGATTTACATTGGCCATGCCTAGGGTTTTGTGACCATCTGCTTAAACCAACATGGATCTCTTTTAAATTCCCACAAAATTCCCAAATAAGCCTACTTTGATACCAACATGATTCATAAACTACTTTGGATTTTCAATGGGCAGTTCATCACAATGAATTTTATAAAAAATATACTTAAAATATGAAATATAATTATAAGGTTATTTTCCTTAGGATTTTGGATTTATTGAGTTAATGTCTTCATGAATGTAATATATAAAATGCATAAAATAGAGAAAAAAATAGAACAATCACTCGAAAAAACCATGATAACACAAGATATGACTTGGTAACCCATTTTAGGAGAAATCCCAACTTGAAGGTGATGTTGCTCTAGTCTCTCTTTATTTGAATGGAAATGGATGAATTACAAAGGAGTGAGGTATTTGGCCCAAGGGATACTACAAAAAAAAACCCTGTCTACTCTCATTTATGCTACTCATCTATGAAACAATATGCACTTGAAAATAATGCAAACTCTTTTCATCTAGTGGCCCAATTATAACATAACCCAATAGCCAACTAGTAGTTAAATTTAACTCCTTCAACTCTTAAATAGAGTTACAATATTGAATCTTCTATGTATCATTCATGATGATCATGTGGCCAACCCATTTTCCATGAAAAATGGGAGTTGACATGACATCCTTTCGAATCATGGTGGTCAGAATATGAAGGTCAACTTCTAGGTGGCATAACTTTTGCATGGAGGCTTTGTTTGAGGTCTTTATTAAATTGTTGGAACTGTATCTTTGTGTAGAATAAGACTAGGGGGTGGCTCACTTAGTGAAAAATATTTAAGACCATAAATTATCATTAATGTTTGAAACTATTTTGTAAAGTTTTAGACCCCAATTCATCAAATTAGGACATACTGGTAAAAATGGTCGTGTGAGCTAATTCCTCTATTTTTCTACTTTGAAAGCACCAAGATGGATGAAAAATAATATAATTATCCAATATCGATCAAACATTGCAATAAAATGATACTTCTGAATTTGTAGTGAATGTGGGAGGGTTGCGACAAAACTAGTTTTGTTTTCATTAATAAAATTGTCATTTTTTTTGCCAAAAAATGTATAATCAACATGAAATATCTCCATTAGTGAATATAATTATAAAAATGAATTAATATGCCGATTTATATGAATAAATTTATAATTCAAATTATATGAAAATATTAATATAACAAAGATACTAATATTATAATAAAAAATTATAGAATTTCTTCACATAATAGTAATATCATACAATTATTTATTTTTAATAAAACTTGATGAATTTTATTTATTTAAAAGATTGTGGAAAATGCACACAAATGGACTACATAAGTAGATAGTTCTTGTAGTAAAAGGGAGTTGGAGTAACTTTCTATTCATAATTGACAATTTCAAAACCACCCAAAGTACCCATTCATACAAAGATTTACTAGATAGAAAAGAATTATGACTTTCAAAATTATGGAATTGGCTAATTGACAAGTTTCCCATTACTTGAAAGCAATGAATAATGAACATATTTCTCTACCAAATTAATTTAGAGGCTCTAAGCTTTTATTACAATTTTATCATCCAATGTAAATATTTAATGCATTCACAAATTTATTATGAAAATAACATTTTTGGATATCATGTTAAATTTTGTTATGGTGATTGGATTTTGAGGGATTTTTTAATGTAAAGAGTGAAATATAGGTTTATGTAAATTTTTAAATAAATAAATAAAAACTGGTGTATCACAAATAAAGTATAATTACTTTGATGGATTAAATACTTATATATAATGGTTTTTTAAATTACAAACTAATTTTAAAAGTTACATATACTTGAAACCGGAATTCGGTGAAAATTTTTGAGTTAAAATTTTGGTTTTTGTTATTCAAACTGGTTTTTTGACTCTATATATGGAGTCAGCACCCTCAAAAACCTCTAGGGCACTTCCATTGTGCAAAGTTAGCAATCAAACTTCTCTTTTCAATAAATTCCTGCCCGAATTTAGAGAAATTACACCGTAAAAAGTCACCGTAAAAGCCTTCAAAAAGTCGCACTAAAGACTACTCGATTTTGGAATAGGGTTATATATTTTAATTTAATTATCAATAATTATTAAGTGGATGATATGACTTTTAACCTCCATAAAATATCTTACAATAGGCATGTCTATTTTGGAATAAGGTTACATAATGTTAATTTAATTATCAATAATTATTAGGTGGATGACATGGATTTAACCTCCATGAGATATTCTATAATATTCTTAGTAGTATACATGAATCAAAATGTTGAAATTTATCTCCAAAGTAGTTAATGTCATAGGAACAAGTCTCATATAAATTAGATTATGGTTTTTTGGGGACGAGGTATTGATAAGCCATGATATTTTTTTTTTGTCAATTTGGTAGTACCTTGCTATTTTCTATTTATCATCAAAAAAGAAAGTTACAAAGATAGTAAGTTGGTGTCCTCAACCTGCCCGGAGAAAACTAGGTTTGTTGGCTACGTTAATGCATTAAAATCCAACCAAAATTGGAAATGTTTCATTCTTCTACTTGCCGCATTTGCTATTTCACTATTTAAAACATTATCAAAATAGCAACTTAAAACTATGGCACTGTCCAAAAGAAACATTATTCACAAAAAATCAAGAACTTAAAGTGGATTTCTATCCATCTGAGGAATCAATTGGTTATGGGTCCTTCGCCGTGGACCTAGGCATGTCCGCTTGCTTCAGTTGTTGAATCTAATTTTCAATTCGTCCAATACAGTCCTTAATTCGTCCAATGTGATCTGTCGCTTGATATTGAGTCACCTTTATATGCTGGAGTTGAGTATCAATATCTTGAAGAAATTCCATAATTTTTGGTTCATGAGTCTCATTTCTTGGATGAAGGCTTTAGATAGCCTTAGCCAGAACACACTTCATAATCCAGTATGTATGAACTGTTTGATTGAACAGTGAAAGAAGACCTCTAGTGTTGCCAGGATCTGTGATAAAGTCCAGAATTTCCGCTTCTGCTTCATTGTCTTCCTCATTACTTTGAGTTTCTCTTTCCCATCCATGTATTACCTGCCTGACTTGATACAGATTTCCAAGGGAGTATGCTAATGATAGATTCTCTAAAACCTTTTGTTTTGTCTTCCTACCTCACTTTATGACTTCTGCTTCAGGTTTAACCATCTTTTATTTCACTTTATCTTGATTTCGAGCCACGCTCTATCTCGTCTGCCTCTTCACCATTGTTCTATATTGTTTAATTTGTTGATTTGAATCTGTATTATCAATATGAGATCCTGTATAATGGAAGATAATTTTTTTAACAGTTAATATTCCTATCTCTTGACCAACATCTTGTCGAAACTAGAGTTTCTCCGCTTGACTGAAATTATGCCGAAGTCCGAAAATATTGCCACCACAGAAATTAGACTGGACATATAGACAGACCCAGTAATAACCCACTGGAATAAATTTAACTACCCTCCATATTCCATTTGGATTTACGTAATTATTGGGATTACATTTAAAACCAAAACAGTGAACATGTAACTGACTAAATTGCAACTTAAGAGAAGAGGAAACCCAAGTTTGTAAACACCTCCCATCCCGACGCAGAAATAATATTTGAAGCAGCGAGAATTTTTATTGTTAACCGATACTCTGAGATTATTGGTTTAACAAAGGTCTCTAAAGAACTGACAACAAACTCTACCCTTAAGGTTTTGATACCTGGGGGCTATTTCTTTCGTGAATTTTTGAGTAGAAGGACGAACCTCTATCAGACCATTCCTGACCGAGATAAAGGAAATACTGAATGAAACTTCAAAATATTTTGTAAAGCATAGACATAAACCACGAAAATAGCTATACCATAGGTGCTGGTAATGAGAGCCTGGAGGCCTACCAAGAAATAAATTTTCATAATCATCAGGAAGACACATACTTAACCCATGCACAGTGACATTGCTGAGGTGATGGTAAAGAGAACCAGGGGGGCTACGAAAACAGGGTTCTATTTTCAAATGAACCCCCTCTACCATTACATGCAAACCATGAAAAATAAAAAAGCTCACAATGACCATCAATTCCTCTGCAACCCCTGTAGAAACTCCTTCTTTCATAGTCGGAATGTTAACAAGGAAACCGAATTTTGGAATTAGAGTGGCGAGAACCAGTACATATCCAATAATCTTCCTCCCGCTAAGTTGAGCTTCCCGTTCCTGCAAACCCTCTGTCACTGCTCTTGTCTGAGTGTCCTCTGTTGTTTGAGAGATAATTTTACAACATCCCAAACTTACCTTATTTCTTAACCTACTCCGTAGCCGGCGTATCTTCCCATTCTCTGCCTTGTATTGATGACTTGGGGCGGCTTGCATCATAACCATTTCATAATCCACGTGCAAGTACCACTACCTCCACATGGGGTTATTAAATGCATGATGATCAGCTGACAAGCCCCACCGCGTGGCGTTGTCATGTTGCCATCCTCCATTTTCTGGCACCCCGATAGGGGATCTTCACTTCCAGTTAAACCTCTGTCGAGAATGAGTTGGAGAGAGTGTAATTCAATATTATATATTCTAGCCCTTGGCATAACATCCAATTGTCATTCACTATTACAACACCCCCAATTTGCTAAGTAATCTGCCGCCTCATAACCTGTTCTACGGACATGTAGAGGTATCATATACTAAATTTATTTAATCAATAAGCTTATTTCCTGGATTAGATTTTTCGTCCTCCAGCTTTTACTTATCTTCTCCCAAGCTGATCCTTGTTGTAATTTTCGTAAAACTCTAGTGATCATTGCGGAAATTCCTTCTACAATAAGTCGTTGGTAATTCTCTCTTTTTGCTATCAGCAGCCCCTGTTTTACAGTTGTTAATTCTGCTTCATTGTTAGTTGCATAGCCCAAATCCATAGCATAGACGCGACAAGCTTCCCCTCGATAATTTCTAAAGATCCCTCCTGCTCCAGCTTGTCCAGGATTCCCTTTTGATGCACCATCTTAATTAAGTTTAATAAATCCATTCTGAGGTACCTTCCATCTATCCTGTAGATTTTGACGAGGAGGTCTATATTTCCAAAAGGTAACTGACAGCATTTCAGGTTTCAAATTTAATCTTGCCATCATTTGAGCTTCTATACCTTCTGTTTTCCAGTCTTCTTCTGTCCATCCTTCCACTAGAATTGTTTCTCGTATATTCTCAACCATCTTCTGCCAGATTTGGTTAATGGTTTTTTCTTCTCGTCTGAATATACGGTGATTCCTTTCTTTCCAGATACCCCATAATATAAACCCAATTGGGAGCCTCCATGCTCTATTCAACACTTCACATTTGAAACCTCCTTTTCGCCAATTGATAATTGTTGCATTTATATTTGTATTGTCTCTATCTATTTGCATGAATGTTCTTACTATACTACTCCATAGGAATTCTGCAGTCTGGAAAGTATTGAAGAGATGTTCTATTGATTCATTTTTTTTCCGACACATGTAACAAATAGACGGTCCATATAATCCTCGCTTCTGCGGATGGTTCCAAGTGAGAATTTTCCGATGACCAGATTTTCCTCCAAATTTACCTTTCGTTATTATTTAGATTCTGAGACTGGATATTATAGCCCTCTTGTATGGTAAAAATTCCTACTCTGATACTCCCATCTGAGTATATCACTTCCATTTGCAGTAACTATTTTCCTTGTTCTCAATTCTTTTTCAAGATTATTCCATTGTTGCGTTTATGGTGCTCCTGGCCAATGGGATTTCTCCTTCCATCTTCTCCACTGGTTGGTCTGTTGTTGGCACCAATAATTATTTATCAATCGATTTTTTGGAGTGTTTGTGAATAGGAAAAGTTCTCCTAAATCAAGCCGATTGAATAATTTTTCTCTTTGCTGCCATGAATCTTCCCAAAAAAGTGTCGTTCTTCCTTCCCTCTCTTCCCAAAAAATATGTTTCCGGATCAAATTCCTGTTGATTGTTGCAAGATTCCAGATTGAAGACCCTTTCGGTACAATATCCACTTTTAATTTTCCTGTTGCAGATTGGGGCATATCATATTTCTTTTCCCATATAATCTTCCATAGGTCAGGACGTCCTTGGATCCATCTCCACAACAGTTTGGCCCCCATGACTTGATTTAAAACATATGGATCACGAAGGCCCAATCCCCCTGTTGATTTTGGTTTGATAAGTTTATCCCATGAAATTAATTCCCATTTCCTGTTATCCTACGTACCTTGCTAAAGAAATTTCTTGAACATATTCACTAATTGGTTGCAAATGCTTTTTGGGCAAGCTCTCCCTGATAATTGATAAAGGGGCAAGGCTTGTAAAACCAATTTTAACATTATAAGTCTTCCTGGAGCATTCAAGACTCTAAAAACCCAATTATGAAATTTTTTTGCCAGTCTTGTAATGAGATATTTCCAGTCTGCGATTCTTAAAGGAGAAGTATTTAAAGGGACACCCAAGTACTTCATGGGAAAAGAACCTATATTGAATCCAAGCATTCTAGCTAAAAAAAATTGAGTGGAAATATTAGAATTGAAAAAATATACATTTGATTTATCAGTATTAACAAGAGTATCTGATGCCTCCATGAAGATTTCCAAAATCTTTAAAATGCATTTTGCCTCTCCCACCGAAGCCTGACAAGATAAGAGAATATCATCTACAAACTGTTGATGAGTCAGAGTACGAGCTGGCCCCCATAATTTTAAACCTTGTATCTGCCCTTCTGCTAAATGAGCCTTGATTAATCTTCCCAGTCCTTCCGCGACTAAAATAAATAAGAATGGTGATAGGGGATCTCCCTGTCGAAGGCCCCTAGTTATATTAAAGGGTTGGGACAGAATTCCATTAAGTAAGATGGAAAAATTACGAGATGATATGAATGAATGAAGCCACTGTACCCATCTATCATCAAAACCAAACGCTTTCAAAACAACTATCAAATAAGGCCAACTAATCTAGTCATATGCTTTAGAGAGATCCAAATTTATAAGCATACCCTTCATTTTAAGCGTCTTAAAAGAGTGGATTTCTTCCTGGGCAGTAACAATTCCATCTAAAATTTGTCTTCCTTTGACAAAATTGGTATGTTCCAGAGAAATAAGCCTTGGTAGGAGGGGTTTGAGTCGATTTACCATGATAGTAGAAAGAATTTTGTAAATTACATTACAGAGAGCTATAGGGCGAAAACCTACAAAGTGTATGAATTTTCCTGTTTCGGGATAAGAGTTAAAAAAGTTTCATTGAGAGTAGGGTAGACATTGTGATTCCTCCTGGATTACTCTACCAATTCCCAAATATCACGGCCCATGAATTTCGAGGAGGCTTTAAAGAATTCATTCGTGGGCATATTCATCACAATTTCTTCAACTTCTTCCATACTGATTTCTCTTAATAAAGCTAAGTTCTGCTCTCTGGTTACTACTGATGGAATGTGACATGTTATTTTATCAATAGCTGCCTATCTATTTTGATCTGATTCTGTAAGAAATTTTTTGAAGTGATCGACAAGTACCTTTTCCATTTCCTCATGTTGAAGCAGTCGGTTTCCATTTTGATCTTTCAATGAGAAGATTCTATTATGTTGTCTCCATTGTATCATTGTTTTGTGGAAAAAGTTTGTATTTATCTCCCCTTCCTTTAACCATTGAATCCTTGATTTTTGCTTCCATAAGATCTCCTCTTGTTGTCTGTGTTCTTCTAGGAGACTGAGAGTATTTCCTTCCTCTACCGCAAGTGCTTCTGTCCTACCATCTAGGACCATTTATTGTTGTATCTCTCATTTTTCCTTGTAAGCGAATCTGGTCCTGCTGGATGTTTCCAAATTATGTTCTATTCCATCTTTTTATTTCGGTCTTTGACTGTTTCAATCTAAGCTGAAAAGAATGCATCTTATTTCTACCTGTAATCTGAGTAGTTTCCCACCAATGTTTGGCTTTTTCCAGAAATCTGGGATCTCTTAACAAAAATAATTCAAATCGAAATGGTATGTTCTTTGGACCTTCTTTCACGTCTATATCTACTCGAATCGGTCAATGATCTGATCCAAGTGTTGGTAAAATTGATGCTTCATAGTAGGCATCCAGGCTTACTAGAGCTTCCGAGGCTATGAAACGATCCAATCGTGATGATATTTGATGTCTTTATCCACGTCTATTATTCCAAGTAACTTCCCATTCACCATGGGAATGTCTACTAAACGAAGATCCTTCAACAGGTCTCTAAAAAGCTCCATCTCTGGGTCTTCTCTCCTTACTCCTCCCTTTTTTCAGTCAAATTTAGAATCATATTAAAATCTCCTCCAAGAAGCCAATATTTTTCCTGATGCATATTATTTAAAGTTCTTATACTTTGTAAGAACTCCTCTCTTTCTCCTGGAATTGTTGACCCATAAATTGTTGATATGAGAAGCCTTTCTTGTGATCCAATTTGTCTAAACGTACCTGATAGAATTCTCGGGAGACCCACCATCCTTCCACTTCTATTTCTGTTGGATTCCATAAAATGGCTATTCCCCCTTCCATGCCTCTTGAACACGAAACATAAATTTGAATAACTGATATGTTATCCACCGAGATTCTCCCGATCACACACTATTTTAGCTTCATGCATAATACAGAATCTCTTCTACCATTGATCATCACATGCGGAAATAAAATCAATTGCATGCACACATTAAAGCCATAAAAATTCACACATATGAACACAATATGTAATGGGAAAGCTTAAAGCTGAAAACCCCCAACTATTTGTATATTATATATGTCATAGATATCATGTAACAATCATTGTACAAAGCTCCTCACAAGCTCTCAGCACAACCTCGAATTGCTACACACTATCAAGCTAGATCTAGCAAAACACATGCTCCAATCTTTTGCCACTTGATAGCCAACCTCTATTGCGTAATCAATGCCGAAGAATGGCTCATAAAATAACTTCAACCACCGGGGGGTGTACTCGCGTAATCTCATTGGCTTCTCCATCATCAAGTTGTTGCAAATCATGCAACCGTATAGTCAGTTAACCGATAGTCACACTACTTTTTCACCTATTCCTGCACTGGTCTCCACTGAAACTGTCCATGCACTGAAGTTAACTGATGTATTATTTAGTTGATTAATGAGTTTATAATTAGTGAATTAATTAATAATTAATTAACACCACTCTCACTAATTGTATCAATTAGTTAAACTGAATACAAATAGCTCAACTATGTTTAGATTAGTTAAACTGAATACAACTCCACTAACTTCCTCAATCAACTCCACCAAACTCTGTCACATGAGTTCTAACCGAAGTATCCATGCAATAGCTTCACATAACCCTCAGGAATAGCATAATTCCTTATGTCAGCTCCTGTGCCACATCTGTGCACTTAACTGAAGTGCTCCAAGAGAATAAGATAATGTTTAGAGTCTAAATATTATTAAGAGCTAATAATATTCGACATATCTATTTTTAGACCGGCAATCTAAAAATAGATTCCGCCCAGTATGTCTAAAAATAGAAGTCCATCTATTTTTTCCGACTTGACCAACCATCCACAAATAGCATCCTGCAACTCATAGAACATGATCCATATGTCTAAAAATAGACTTTGCGCCAAAAATAGCATGCGGGCCCACTTAGTGAAGGCGAATCCTTTCCACTAAGCTCATCATCTTGTCAGTAACTTCAACATCAATCACAGCATCACCTCAAAGCAAGGTTTAAATGATTAAAGAATATTCTCAAGCTTCTGTCCCGATACTTTAGTTTCTTGGATTAACATTACCTGAGGTTTCTCTATTTTCAATCTTTCCTTAAGATATATTTGTTTGTCTTTGCTATTTAGGCCTCTAATATTCCAAGAGATTACTTTCATTAGGTAACTTTGGGAAGTTGTTGAAATACTGTTGTTAACGGTATTATCTTTCCTGTATTAATCAGCATCTCTCCAACTAGTTGTATGGATTCCTGCAATGTCCTTCTTCCTCTTTTCTTTGTTCCTTTCGCTGTGGATCAGCTCAAACAATCTCCGTTCGTTTCACTTTCGTAATCGAAGTGTTCGAAAGTTTCTTTATACAATTTCTTTTGATCTGCAGGAATTAACCTATCATCAAGATTCCTCCATTCATACAATAGGCATTTCAATACTCTTTCTTCTGCACTCAAGTCCTCTTTATTCTGTTCTATATCCATTGGCGTCAATTCTAACATACCACTATCTTCTATCTCAATATTGTCCTGACCTGCTTTTGGTTTTGCTAACAGAGTTTTCTAATTAGAAACCCCTTGATCTTGGCCTGTGCTATCTTCCTCTGCATTCAACGGTTCTCCTTCCTCCTGCAAGATTTCATAACGGTTTACTGAGGGTTTATGAACTGGGGGGTTTTGTTGATTGATCAATGATTTATTATTTCGTTTTTTGTTTGTAACAGTAATGAATCCATCCTCTCGTTGTCGGCTCTGTTCAGGGATAGAGGTTTGACGATTTGGTTGCTGCTCATTGGCAATTAAAGGGCATCACTTATAAATATGTCCATACTCATGGCATCTACGGCAGCGGAAAGGGATATGCTCATAGTCAAGAAGCTGCTGCCAAATTTTTCCTTCATATTCTAACTCAATCGTTTCAGGCAATGGCTCAGAAATATTCATATATACACAGATTATAGCAAAAGAAGTATAACGGCCACAGCGAGTAGTTTCTGCTATCTTAACAAAACTTCTTAAAGAATTACCTATACCTTCCAGAATGTCAGGATCCTAGAAATCCATTGGGAGGCCAAACGGTTGAACCCATACAGGCGCTGCAAGAAATTGTTCTTGGTCTAGATTGTAACATTCTTCCCATTGTCTAAGAAATAGCCCTGCACTATTATAAAAATATGGTCCTCCTTCAAAAATTCTTTCCTTATCTAACAAGTTAGTGAAAATCACTGTAAAAAAAAAACCTCTAGCCCCAAATTTCAGATCAATGTGACCCTTGGGTTGCCATTTTATTTGTATCAATTTCAATAAATCTTTTTCAGTAGGCAAAATACCAATAAACTTACATATTAAAACATGATCTTTCATATAGCTTCTGTATTCATCCAATTTGTTTGCTGGAATTATGAATCGAGGTTTCTTGACTGCTCTTGGCAAGCATTGCCCCTTCATTTTCACCTGCCAATCTGCTCCCAGAACCAGATTCATCCTCTGATGTGAGCCTCCAGGTTGTTGTTGTCTGCTTGAGTGATCGCCGCTAGTTACATTGCGATAGGAGGGGGACGGACCCCCTTCAGATGATGCCGCCATAGTCGTACCAGTCTCTAACAAGGGTCTGTGAACACAGCCCTGAACACTAAATTTCAAAACCCTAACTAAAATCTACTTTCTTGGAGCTCATTCCGCACTTATGACTGAGACTGATAAGCCATGATATTGTAACAAAGCCAATTTAGGAATTAAAAATCTCCATGAAAAAGTGGGGGTAAATCTCCATCATTAATAATCTACATAATAAATAACATATATACATGAAAGAATCATAAATCTCCATAACTATAAGAGAATTGTCTTCAAAGATTTCCACTATTTAATTACAGTTCTAACCAGTATATAATACCAGTGTTTCAACCCTGGATGTGGGTGACATGCTTGACACAGGTGAACGGCAACTCCTAATTCACGCAGATTGCGGAAATCTCCAAGGAAAATCCCCACCTACAGTGGATCCAATTACCGTTAACTCCTCGCACGCTCCTCGCAGAAACAGATATCACGCAGATCGAACAGGCCTGATGTCACCTGACCCTGACCATCACATCACCATTACCGCCATTAATGACCACGATGCATAATCAGCAATGCAGCCAAGCCTACCCCTCTGCGCCTACTCATCAGTTTGAGCTCCACGCGCAGTACCGTGCAAAGATCATTCATTGCCTCTCTGACAAACCTCATCCGCAATTCTATATATCCTCCCTATCTCAGCCCCTTCCCTCCCTCATCCACTCTCCGCTGCATTTAGCTCTCCTCCTTCTGATATGGATGCTCGCTGATTCTAATCAACTGCAAAGTTTTAGTCCTGTAGTGGAGTTTTGCAGCCCCCCTCTACCTGGTGCATTGCATCCTGCGTACCTGTCCCCCAGCCTCTGCAGCTTCCCCCGTCCCTGTGTTTCCCCCGCCACCAATCCCAAGTGCGCAATGGCACCTAGGCTACGCCAACGCACTATGCATGGTGGACAGCGCGGGGCTCTTCCAGGTCATTATCACCGCGGCGAGGATAACGCCTCGAATGGATTGAAAGCTCCTCGTCAAGCTCCCCAGTCAACCATCATTCAGTTCCCGAACAGTGCGCAGACTCCTCCAGGTGCCTTGCGCAAAGGGGAAGTAGAGACGCGAGGAGGTCCACCTCCACTCCTAGAGCTTCCTCTCCGCAGAGCATTCCGACACCCTCGAACAGTCTTGTGCAGGCTGATGAAGATACAAACATTTGGATTATGGATTCCGACGGCATTTGAACGAAGGTTCCTGAAAGAGTAGACCCGAACTCCCCCATCCTCTGCGCTCATGCAAACCTCCCCAAACATACTGTTGCTGAAGTGGAAGCAGCAGTGGAAGAGGTTTGTCCCATCTTCAAGGAGACTCCCCATCGTAGTGATAATGAAGATGAATAATGTATGCGCAGTTGTTCAGTGTTATTTTATTTTTTGTCATCTGTGCCCGCAGGGCTTTACTGTTATGTCCTACTCTTTTGCTCCTAAATGTAGCAATGCTACTGCGCACAATGTAATGCATGCTTTCAAGTTTTGTTTGGGCCAGCCCCCTCCCTCGCGGCAGCCCAGAAACAGTGTAACAAAGGCAGGGATTGGTTAAGCGCAGCTTACCAACTCTGCCTGTAAACTATGTACTTTTATGTTTTCGAAATTAATAGATTAGCACAACTTACCAAAAAAATACCACTCCTTGATGTGAAGTCACTCGTTCAATTCCCACCATCATAAAAATGATATATTGAATATGATGAAAATATAATCCTACCAAATTCACAAAAAAAATAACAACTTTTCAAAAATAAAAATAAAAATAACTTTACACAGATACCAAAACCAAATGTCTCTATAACCAAATGAGAGAACCCTCCATCTCTATACGAGAAGACTGACCATCACGCATTCAAAAATGTAGTATAATCATCCAAACAGTCCCACTCAGACTAACCAAAAGTTAATCCCGTACTTACTGTTCGCTTGTGATTTGAATTTTATGAATCACATTTGACATGACTTTTCTGGGAAGAGTAATCCTGAAAACAAAAGTCTGACTTTGATAGGAATAAAATATATTTTAAATGTATATAATAATAATAACAAATCTAGTGCGCAATGATGAAATTATTGCACGGAGAGAACCGTGTCCATTGACAGCCTCGATGGGAGAGATTTCTGAGCCTGATGAAGTAAAGCCAAAAATATAATTATGTATAATGATATTTGAAACAAACATGCGTTTAATGAATTCAGGTTTTTGCGCTGCACCAGTATTTTTTAAATGAAATCAGCCGATGTTGATTAAAATTATATAAGTTGTTTTTAATGAGATTTTTTGAAAGTTATTTTGGTGGATTAGTTTTGTTTAATTTTTCTAAAATCTAGTAAGAATTTATCGAAATTATAATTGTGATGGATACCTTTTATATAATTAAAGTGTTTTAGATGGTGTTTTTCAAGATGCTGAATCTATATATAATAAAAAAACTAGTTTAAATAACACAAATCAATATTTCATCTCCAGTTTTTCCAATCCAGAATGTCCAAAAAATCACAAGAAAACAATCTCAAAATAATATAAATTTAAGCTATTTAATCCATAATTACTAAATTTGATTTTATTAGCTAAACATGTTTAAAATTCTAGAATTTCATTTTGATGACTTCAGGATTATAAACTTCTAGGTAACCATTTATTTTTCAGAAATGAATTCATGAAATGGCTATAGTTAGGGTTAATAACAGTAATGGTAATGCCCATTGATTGTTCATGCCATTAGATTTTATAAAGTAAATTATTTAATAGGTTTTGAATGTAATTTATGGTTTATGATGTTGATTTAGTTGATTTAAATGTTTAGATTTTGATTATGTTTATATGAAGTATTATATCATTTATATTCAAAAAATTTCACAACTTTTAATATATTTCTTTTCTAGTATATAATTTTATTTTTTCTAATATATAATGGAAAACAAAATAATTTTTTGAAGAGTTTTTTTTAATTTTTAATATTATAATAGTTTATTTTAAATTTTTATCCAAAAAATAATATATTTAAATATTTATAAAATGTAATTTTAATCAATTAAATATTTTTTAATATCAAATCTAATTAAAACATGAACTTGGTAGCTATAACTTAACTATAACTTGATTCGAACATGAAATTAGTAGCTATAATTTACTAATTTAATTTGCACCATCAAAATGCTAATTTTAAATAACCAAAACTCACAATTATTTGAGACATTCCAAAAAAACAAAACAAAAAAATCATAAAGAGTTGACAAGTCCTTTAGAGATTCTTATAGTCCTCAATTAAATGACTGGTAAGAGAACTTTTTAGTTAATGGTAATAAATCTGCTCAGGAACATTTTCCTATTTTGGATGAAGAATGTTGAACTAGAAGTATTATAGCTCAAACAAAGTATGGATATAGAGTAACTCTTATGATTTCATATTTTGGAGATATAGAATTTCAAAGATATAGGCAGTACGATAACTGGTAAGAGAACTTTTTAGTTAATGATAATAAATCTGCTTAAGAACATTTTCCTATTTTGGATGAAGAATGATGGATATAGAGTAACGCTAATGATGTCATATTTTGGAGATATAGAATTTTGAAGATATATGCAGTACTATAAAAAAGGTTTTAGAATAGAATTATAATAACAGTTGTAAAGAGTGGAATATAGAAGAAACACAGAAATTAGACCAATGATGTATAAAATTCCATAAGACTTGAAAGATTTATAAGATATATTTTAGTAAATGTATTTTTTTTCACAAAATAAAGTATTTTTTTTTCTAATCCATGTTTATATTAAATTTCTAGGTAACAAATTTGAAGTAATCTAAATTCATGATATTTTTCCACTTATTAAAAATTAACCGATGCAATTGAATTAATAACTTACTCTATAAGATTAAATAAATTCATCTTTTATCTATTTCACATTTACTCTATAAGATTAAATAATTTCATCTTTTATCTATTTCACATAGAAAGACAATAAAACAATCATTTGATAGTTACAGTTTCGTTCTTCCCATCCTTCTCTTAAAATTGTTAGCTCAAAACATAGCTATTTCGATCATAACAGATCTACGAAAAAACTCCAGATATGTTCTATAACATCAGGATCTTCATGAACCTATTAACATAAGTAGAAGACTATCAGAAAATATGATGGTAACCATGCTGCAAATCACTTATTTTTTCATAAACCATGTCTCAAAAATGTGGTCACGAAAGTTGAGTATAGTCTGAAGCTCTGTAACACCAAACTCCAGCACGCCATCTGTGAAGGGAAGGCACACTACTGTCTGCACAAAATGGGTTATTTTTCAATCTGAATTATCATCTTTTATTTCCCCAAAGTTGTTTGAAATATAATGCATGATGGTTCAAATAAATCCCTAATGTGCAATTAGGGAAGCAGTACCTGAATGCCAGAACTCTGAGCAGCACCGTTCGGCATGAAATTTTGGCAACATTAGCATGATAGCCGTTATACATAGTTGAACATAAGCAGAGAAATTATAGAGGTTATTTCAATTCGGAATATCGACATCAAAAATTTAAGTGTGTTATCAGAATATTTTTAAAATTCGTAATTGGATGAATAAAATTAAAGGAAGTTTTTTATCATAATAGAATATTAGATATTATTTTTTTGGGATTCATTTAAATCATCCATCTATGATCATTTTTATGAGAGAGCACTCATTGCATAAGTGATGCTTACAGAGGTGAAGAATTTGGATTGAAACTAGTGAAATGAATAACATAAGATCAATCATTAAATTGAAACTAGTGAAATGAATCACATAACATCAATCATCACTTACAATCCTTGCACTTTGTAATAGGTACTTTATGAAAGGTCACCCATCTTAATAACTTTGGAGTTTTTCTCACAATTAAGCTCACTTAAATTGCTATCCAATAAATAAATTAATTTACTTAACACAATTGAGTAAAAAAATAATATTTAATATAATGCACTGCTAAACCCTCTCAATACTTAAATATTAAAATATTTTTAGAATCTAAAATTAAATAAAGTTACGAGTAAAATTACCCTCTCTCAAAAAGTGAAAAAATCAGCACCTTTGCAAGAAGATGTCGTTTGAAGGTTTTGGTATGTGCCTCCCCTGCGTTGCTGACCCATAATGGACTTCCTCTTTCTAGCGTGAGGCCGGGTAATCTGCATATGTCGGAAATACTGTGGTAAGCTTTTAGATAATAAATGGTAGACTTGTGTTAAAATTGCCATCTGCGCATGCAGGGTGTGATGATTTAAAATTTTAATTTATCTTTTGCGAAAGAGAGAAGATTTAGGTTAATTGATAATTTTGAAATATTTTAGATTTAGAAAAAATATATATAGATTCAAAATATTTAAAAAAAAAAATTGGGAATGATAAATTTACATCGAATATATTGTGATAAGACAATTTTTTTTTTTAGATTTTTTTTTTTTTTAATCATAGTGAATTGGTAATTTATTAGGGTAATTAGTAATATGCCCCAAGTCCAAAATCAAATTCAATCTAAGGACTATCACTATAACACTAATATTATATGCAAGCAAATGATAAACTCACATTGAATATATTATTATAATGCACTGTGATAAGACAAATTTCATAAACACTCTTCTCCATTTCTTTTCTTTTTTTTTTTTAGATTTTTTTAATTTTTTTTAATCATGGTGAATTGGTAATTTATTGGAGTAATCAATAATATGGGTCAAGCCCAAAATCAAATCAAATCTAAGGGCTATCACTATAACAGTAAGATTATATGCATTAGTAAGCCAGATACGTTGGAATTTATGACTTAGTAATGCCACTATCACACAAAGATTATATTTAACAATAAGTTAAGATATACCAGGAATATATGACTTAGCAAAAGGGTGGACAAGCTTGAAGCCAAAAATGTTCCCATTAAAACTTGAAACCAGGTAAAAAAGATATTATCCCATTATACTAACCACTCTATTATTCCACTAAAAATTTAAAAAACAAAATTACTTAAAAATATTATGAAAAAAATAACAGCATATAGATTTTTAATTATTATTGATATATTTAAAATACATATCTACCTGGACATCAAAATTTTCTGTCTTTGACACATGAGCAATAAAATCCAATAAACCGAACTCACATATTACTTCATGACCTGAGTAAAGCCCCATATATAAATCAAAGAGAATGAAATAGGTTTGCGAGAAACAAAGTACCCTACAGAATGCCACATACATAAATGAAATAGGTTTGTGAGAAACAAAGTACCCAACAGAATGTCGAAAATCATATGACATGCTGGTCAAATAAAACCACTCTGTATCTGTGATATCTTCTGCTGATAATAGGCTGTGCTGCTGCCTCGTTGGAAGACTGCTACTTCCTCGAACAGAGAGGGACTGAAATAGTTCTCTTAATTGAAGAGTTCTCTTCTCATGCTTCTCTTCCCGTTGGTGCAACTCCTCCTCCATCCCTCCACCTATATCCTTAGTTTTGAAATCTTCATTGAAAAATCCATTATTCCAAACCAGATTTCTGTATAACAAACAAAGAGTTTCTAAATATATATAAAAGTTTGGTTTATTCATAAACTCTATACATATTAATTCTATTAGGGCAAATACTTTCCATGCCCTTTCACTCTTAAAATGTTCTCTTTAATTTTTTTTCAATAATTTTTTTTAAAATCCCATTATAATTTAAAGAACCGATGTTTTTGGAACTGCTTAGTGTAGTTCATCATCAAAAGAATATGATAAACTACACTGAATAAGTTCAAAACATCTTAAATTAAATTATGATGTGATTTTCCGAAAATAAATTATTGAAAAATAGATATAGATTACAGAAATTTACACTCTCAATTAAAAGCTAACTTATTTACATCACCCAACAACATTCTAACCCCTAAACCACATCCTATACCAAAATAATGAAAGTTAATGAGATAAAGAATCAGATCATGATGACCTGCAAAAACAATGAGTGCTAAACTGACTGAAAGAATATAGAAAGGGATGGTTAAAAAGAGGTGCATAGATAATAAATATGGCACAAACACATACCCTTGCTTTGCAGAAAACTTCCAGAATATAGAGTATGTCCACCCTATACTTTGAAGGGCTGCTTTTATCTGGAAGCTTACTCTACTTTGACAGATTTCATTGTGAAGACGTCCTGATATGTTGACATTCCTGTTTGAAGAAGAATTCATTGCCTTGCAAATTAAAGCTATAGTTGTTTCAGCCCTTTTCCCAAGCTAAGCAGGAGCAAGCAGCTGTAGCTTGGCCTTTCAGGAATCTCATAAGTGGACTATTATTGAAATGCAACCTCGGAAGCACAACAAATATATTCGCGCTCGTTTCACATGGTTCTGTCACCAGAGGGCGACCCGACAAAATGCCATCATAAACATATGGCCGTTCGCAATTCTCGCTGAGCACAGGGAGTTTTGCGTTTGCCCAGGCTTGTTTTTATCCATCAACCAATTAAAGGACATCTGTGATATTTTGTGGCTTGTTAATGGGAAGTTAGTAACAAAAAAATTGAAGCAGTGTACATCTGATATATTTTCTGGCTGGTTAATAGGAAGTAAGTTTAAAGAAAAACTGCAAAAAGAATTAAGGAGTGTAAAATGATGGGAAAATTTTGAATATGTGGAAAATAATTAATTAGTGTAAAATGATGGTATGTAATATAGAAAGTCAAATATTATCCTCTGATATGAGTGTTGAACAAAAAGTGAAATATATATAAATATATGTAGATTAGAATGTTTAAATATGACCATGTAATATGAGTGTATTTGAAAAAAATAATGTGAAATACATATAAATTAATGGGAAATATGATGGTGACATATAAAGAAATGTTTACATATATACATGAGATGTGACAGTATAAATGGAAAGAAAAAAGAAAAAAATTATTTTAATTGTACACAAATAACTACATCATGTGATATGCCTGTATTTCAACCAAAAAAAATGAATTACATACAAATTAATCCGTCATATGATAGTATATAGTCAGATATACATAAATTAGTGAGTCATGTGATGTGAGTGTATGAATAAAAAAATAATCACACAAATTAGTGAGCCATGTGATGTGAATGTATAAAAAAAAAAAAAATCACACAAATTAGTGAGTCATGTGATGTGAGTGTATGAATAAAAAAACTAATCACACAAATTAGTGACCTATGTGATGTGAGTGTATGAACAAAAAAATAATCACACAAATTAGTGAGCTATGTGATGTGAGCGTATGAACAAAAAAATAATCACACAAATTAGTGAGCCATGTGATGTGAGTGTATGAAAAAAAAAATAATCACACAAATTAGTGAGTCATGTGATGTGAGTGTATGAACAAAAAAATAATCACACAAATTAGTGAGCCATGTGATTATGTGGGTGTATGAATAAAAAAAATAATTATGTAGTTCAAGTTTTGGAATGAAGACAAGGAATGATGGTTGAGACAAGGTTCCCTTTGCCCAACATGTGAAAGATCATTGCACGTCTACAAGTCTCCAAGATAATTAAGATGCTTTTCATCCACAATGAGAATTCAATGAAGAAGACTTATTTGGTTATGGCCACTCATTAATCCAAGATAGGTAAAGGCCCACTGTAGTGCAGTAAGATGATTTTTATAGATAGAGAGAATTCAACTAACAAGACTTATTTGGTTGGCTACTCATTAATCCAAGATAGGTAAAGGCCCATTATAGTGCAATCATATAGAGTACAATGTTGTTGTGGCCATTTCTACCTATCTCTAAACCACCCATCTCCATCTTCATAGTTGTGTGAAGGAAATGGAAGCAGAGTTGGAGGTCAAATGGGGATATGAGGTGAATGCAATGGTTACTAATTTACTTACATACTTTGGATCTCGTCACACTCAGGATACCAAATTTCATTATATTGTTGAACAATACTAGCATACTAAAGCATTTTTGGCCCAAGCCTTATCCTCACACAACAATGACTAGAAAGAGCTATGCAACCAAATGGAGATGTTAAGAAAATAGAAGAAGTTTCTCAATACTTTGTTTTCTTGGAAGGTAAAGAAACATGGAAGCATGATCCAAGTTGAAGCTCATGGGCCTTCCAAGGAAATCCCAATTGTCATCATGTCTTTAATACTCCTATCCAGTTTCAATTTTTAATGGATATTCCTTGTTTATTTGCATACAATTAGTAAATCTAGGATCCATTTAAGAAAATGAAAGTCTTTCTAAAACTATTAAAAATTTAATGTTATTTTTTTTGGCTTCTACACTACTAGACCTAGTTTCCCTTTTGGGTAGGTCTTTCTGGATTTTTGTTTTTTTCTAGTATGTATAACACAAACTTATTAGTTATGCTTTCTTGATAATGATAGCTTAGCAAAATATCATAATATCTATTTACTATATTTAGTTTTTATAAGAAATCAATAAATTTACTTTAAAAATAAATCAAATAAATACAAAATAAAACAAAATAATTTTAGCATATATATTTCCTAAATAAACTTTATTCAATTAAAAATAAAATTATATTCTATCTAAAATTTATTCTATCAACATTTTAATAATATCTTAAATTTTATATATTCAAAATTATATTTTATTTAGAAACTATATTAAAAATCAATTTAAATATTAAAATAATAATAATAATAAAATATTTAATCCCCCGGATGCGGGTGATTAAATGCATAGGTACGTGGTCGAGATTTTGGGACGGCGTGTGGATCCTCCTTCTCACCACCTGAAATCACGCGAAGCTCCTCATTAATATGGTCACCATCATTTGCAGAGCAGCATTAATGCTGCACAGAAGCCTATACCACCTTGCGTCCATAATGAGCATGGCCTCCTCCGGAAGTTTCACTCATGCTCCGCCTGCCTTGCATTCTAGCTTCTCCTCTGCTGCTGCGAAGCCGAGCACTCGAACAAGCACTGGGAGACGTTGCTTCATCGTGTGCTACATCGATTTAGCTCCTGGCTGTCATTTTTCACAGAGCTCCTTCTGCAACCTGTGGCTCAGCTTGTCCACCGTGAACTCCCTAGCTCTGTGTGAAAGGCCTCCCCTGATTTATGTTCCCTCCACTGTCGACACCCTCTCTATCCCCTATCATTCTGTAGGCCGCCCCCGTCATATCGATCAGGGAAACATGTCGTGCCTTCGCCAACGAATGAGATGTCGGAGAGGTAGTAGTCGTGGCCATCTCTCTCTCCAGCCCTCCACTTCCACTTCTAATTCTTCGTCTCCCTCTTCTGATAACTTCATCAGTCATTATCCTGACACCAGAAGTGGGCGTGGACGTGGGCATGGGCATGGGTCTTCTCATTTTGACATGGGATCACCCCTCATTTCTGCCTCTCCAATTATTATCCCCGCACATCTCCACACTGCCCAGCTTCGCTTCCCCTGCGCTCTGAACTGGCCTACCGTCATAGCCACCATTACCATTGAGCTCAAGGAGGAGCCCCCCGGCTCGGAAGTTGAGCAAATTGGTGCTGGGTTGGAGAAAAGGGCCAGCGACCAGCATTGCACTCCACAAGGTCGCCCAAGAGGTTCTCCACTCCATTCACTCGGAGAAAAGAGAGGCATTGATTATGAAGGTTGACTTGTATAAGGCATATGATACTCTGGACTAGTCTTACATCCGCCTGGTCCTATTGAAGATTGGTTTGCCGCTCAAGATTATCTGCTAGATCATGTCCTGCATAACCACTGTTCGATATGTTGTGATCGTGAATGGCCTTCCTACAACTTTCTTTGAGGCGGGTCGGGGGCTACGACAAGGCTGTGCATTGCCCTCACTAATATTCATATTAGTCATGGACGGATTCAATCAGCTGATGAAAATGGTCATTCACAAAGAATATATCAATGGTTTCCAATTCTATGAATCCATTTCTACATCACATTCTCTTTTCGTGGATGATATGCTGCTATTTGGGAAACTTAAAAGGAATCACTGGTTTTATGTTCACTATCTTCTTAACAGATTCGCTGCGGCTACAGGTTTGTGCATCAACAAGTCCAAATCCTTTTTAATATATGAGAGCGGAAATATCAATGAGATACAGTTCATAGCTGATTTTCTTGGTGTTGGCATTCATATGCTCTCGGGGGGATTGAAATATCTGGGTTATAACATTAAACCATGTGGGTACAAGCGCTCGGACTGGCTCTGGCTGATTGAACGATTCAAAAGAAAAATCACTCAATGGACCCACAGATGGTTCTCTATGGGAGGCTGTTTCATTCTTGTTCAAGCGGTGTTGTCCCAAATTCTGGTTTATTGGGGACATTTGTTCTTCTTACCAGCAAATATAGTGTCTGATATCAACAGAATTATTGCTTGATTTCTTTGGAATGGCTCTACAAATTCCTCCAAATTCCATCTAGTCAAACTTGAATTCTTGAGCAGGCCCAAGGAGCATGATGGATGGGGCCTTCTGGACACCAGGAATTTTAACTTGGCCCTCCTCATCAAATATTTCTGGCGTGCAATCACTGGCACTGGCATATGGTCTGAAATTATTAGGCGCAAATACCTGGCAGGTGATACTCTTCATAATATTTTGTGCCATGAATTCTATATACCAGCGAGCTACTCGTTTATATGGGGAAGTTTTAAGAAAATCCTGGGTCATATTGCTGGTCGATTAACATGGCTCTTCCGCGATGGGAGTAGAATACCTTTGGGGGAAATTAATATGCAAGGTTTTGACAGGAACACCAAACTTTCTGCCCGGCTCATCCACAAATTGGCACA
The DNA here is from genome assembly GCA_034641835.2 of Pinus albicaulis. Lineage (NCBI taxonomy): Eukaryota > Viridiplantae > Streptophyta > Pinopsida > Pinales > Pinaceae > Pinus > Pinus albicaulis. The sequence continues at coordinate 48,775,219 of CM076572.1, forward strand.
CAGGGGTATTAGTTTCCTATCTCAAACGATTTTGTCGTGGACATTTGGCGCCCCTATTTTTAAAAATGCTACGCAGTTGGGCATTCATGGAGAGGACGCTACTGAATGGGGGCTAGTATTAAAATCATTGCGGGCTGCTGGAGTTAGTCATGCTACTGGAGGCGACTGTATAGTTTGGGACGGGCCGACTGTGGGGAATCTTCCAATTATCCGTGATATTTATTTCAGAATCAACACTCAGGTATTCTCTGAACACATCACCCGCTATTTTGTCCCATACTGGAAGAGACACCTACCCACGAAAATTGTCCTATTTGGGTGGCTGACATGGAAAGATAAAATTTTTACCTGGAATAATTTGTTGAAGAGAGGTATGTCGGGTCCAAGTAGATGCGCCCTTTGTGGGTGTGCTGAGGAATCCACCTCGCATCTTTTCTTTCTATGTCCGGTGGTTCAGATAATATGGAAACTTTTTTCTGTGCACTTATTCGACCCGGTATGGGTTCCATCAGATTTTATCTCCGCTGCAGGGGTATGGGATTCACTGAAGAATAGATTTCGATCGTTGCCTTTCATATTAATCTGGGAAGTATGGATTTCCAGGAACCGGCTTATTTTCGATGGTGCCCCTTTCAATATACCTCACATCTATCGAGCCATTATGTGCAGGATTGATGATCTTCCCATCACACAAATTATCTCTATTGATGGCTCCCGTAGGATACATCCTCATGAGATTGGTTTACCTGCTGTTTACTTCGATGGAGCTTGCAAAGACGGAGTCATGGGTTGTGGAGCTTGGATTAAACTTTAGGGAAGCGAAAGAATTCGCTTGAACTGGAACGGTGGCCCAGGTACCAACAACAAGGCAGAACTAATGGCACTCTAGGGCGGGCTTTATGCAGCTGCCAATATGGAGTTATCAGATGTTCATATATATGGTGACTCATCATTGGTCATTGGCAGTATTATGGATATTTTGCATATATAATCCCCAGATCTTCAGGGGTGGATCTGCAGAGTTCGACATCTATGGCGTAGACTTGGCTCCCCACCATTATCCCACATCTACAGAGAATTGAATACACGTGTTGATGGTCTGTCCAAATTGGGTTTAATGTATGAGTTTGGTATCTTCCAGGTGGTACATTATAGGGATGGGGCTCAAATATGGGAGTCCTCCTTTCCTATCCCATAACTCTTTGTTTTCGTTGATATCAGCTGGTGGATTATACATCCATCTATTGGATTTTTGTTTTTTGTTAATCCTTATATTTTTTTTTGCCTCTAATCCCTTCGACATATTACTACTACATCAAGCGAGCCAGTTACAGCTCAACAAGTGAGCCTGATGGACTACTGTAGACACTCTGTTATGGCTTCATAACTTCCTACTGGATCACTGTTTCTCTTGCATATGCTCTGTGTATAGATGGCTATGTTTCTTCATATGAGTCAACACAGATGATATTTTTCATTGATTCAGACATAGGAAGATCAGAAAGCCGTTGTGTTTACTGGATACTTCTTTCATGCAAGCCAGTTTTCTGCCTTTCAAAGAGAATCCTAGCAAAACATCTTTAGGAGTTGTCAAGCGAGCTAGAATTATATGCAACTATTACAAAATATTTTTATCAAGCGAACCAGATTATGGATTATTTTGTTGAACCAGTTTTATTCATTTTCATCATAACAACCTCTTCATGTGAAGCCTAACAAATCACCATATGGAGCTGTCAAGAGAGCCTGGATATACATCTTCAATATCTGTCCTGTCAAGCGAGCCTGTGTTTTTTCATCAATGATCCTATCGAAGGATTGCAAGAGTCCCGGATTACTATTTATATTTAAAACTATTACATATTATCTACCTTTATCTCCATGTTGCAGTGCTTATCTCTTTCTTACAGGGCCATCATTATGTTTTAACAGGCGAGCCAGATTTATCTTTGTTGATCCCTTATTTCATGATATTGTAGAGTACAACATTAGACCGCTTCTTTTAGTGTCTCTTTTTCTAGTCTCGTTATTTGATCTGGGTGTCTTCCCCCCAGTTATGTATGGACACTACATTTTCTTCCACGACTCCTTTCTTTCTTAGAAGTTGTCTTTGGGGAACGATGTTTTCGTTGTTCTTCTCATCTAACCATGATGGAATGTAATGTTTTGATATATGTATTGTTAATACAAACAGCGTTTTTTTCCTTCTGAAAAAAAAAAAAAAAAAAAAAAAAAAAAAAAAAAAAAAAAAAAAAAAAAAGAAAGATGTCATTTTGAAGGTTTTGGTATGTTAAAATTGTCATCTGCACATACAGGGTGATGATTTAATTTGTCTTTCGCTGAAAGATCTGGCAGTTTTGGTTAGTGTGGGAGATTTTTTACATTTAGGTTGCGTTTAGTGTTTTCGTTTTCTTTTTTATTTTATTTTATTTGTAGTTATTCATTTTCAAAGATTTGAAAGATGAAAATTGATATAGTTTATTTTAAGGGTAAATTTTGAAATATTTTAGATTTAATATATATATATATATATAAAGCTAATTAGATACGAAATATTTTAAATTTTATAATAGGAATATGGATATAATATTGACTTATAAATTTTAAGATTTACTATCAAATTAAATCTAGATAAAGAAATTATTTAGTAGAAAATAGATTATTAAATTAATTTATGTTTAAATAATATCATGTTATATATCTAGATAAAGAAATTAATTAGTAGAAAATAGATTATTAAATTAATTTAGGTTTAAATAATATCATGTTATATGAGTGTATTTGAACCAACAATGAAATACATCTAAATATATGTCAATTAGAAGGTTTAAATATATATGTAAATAAGTAGACTATGTGATATGAGTGTACTTGAACAAAAAGTAAAATATATATAAATTAATAGACCATGTGATAGGGATATATAGAGAAATGTTTATATATACACAAATGAGTGGGCCATGTGATGTAAGTGTATGAACAAAAAACTTTTGTCCAATTATACACAAACAACTAAATCATGTGACATGAGTGTACTTGAACAAAGTAAAATACATAAAAATTAGTAAGGCATTTGATGGTCAAATATATGAGTGGGCCATGTGTTGTGAGTGTATGAACAAAACAAAAGATCGCACAAACTAGTGGGCCATGTGATGTGAGAGTGTGTAAACAAAAACTCGGAATTAAAGTATGTACTGCATGTTTTGAAATTAAAGTACCTCCTAAGTGGGTTGATACAAAGACACAATGTTGGTAACATTGAGATTATCATCCCTCCCTCACCTGTAGCCATATGTTGTGATGGTGACTCATTGGGTGACCCTCCCATTCAAAACAAAATTGGATGATGAACAAGTGTCGATGGAAAACTATTCAACGCATTCATGGCACACCAAATGGCATATCCATGGGAAGGATGGTAGGAATGATAGTTCAAACAAGGTGCCCTTTGTGCAACATGCGAAAGATTGTTCCACATCTACAACCCTCCAAGATAATTAAGATGTTTCTCATCCACAATGAAAATTCAATGAAGAAGACTTATTTGGTCATGGCCACTCATTAATCCAAGAAAGGTAAGCAGAGTATGATGTTGTTGTGGTTGCTTCTACCTATATGCAAACCACCCCTCTCTTCCTTCACAGCCGTTTGCAAGAAATGGAAGAAGATGTGGAGTTTGAATGGGCATATCAAGAGAAAGAAGAGGTGGATGCAATAGTTACTAATTTTCTTACGTACCTTGGATCTAGTCACAATTAAGATACCAAATTCCACCAGATTGTTGAACTATACTAGCATAATAAAGAATTTGTTGCTCGTGTTTTATACTCTCACGATAATGACTAGAATGAGCTCTGAAGCCAAGTGGAGATCATTAGAGAACTTTTGAGGTAAAAAATGGGTCTCAAAACAAAAATGTACAACCAAAATAAACTTTATAAGAACCAATAGGATTCAAGATAGTCATGTCAACCATGGGGGATGACTCACCATTTTTGGAGTAAAAAGTAAAAATATAATATAATAAAAAATAGAATACTGCTTTTTCAACTGGTAGTTTCAATTTATCTCCCCACAATTTTACTAAAATTTCAAGCGAGAGCACTCGTTGAATGTAAAATTTAATTCATCATCTAAGGAGTACTCATATTGCATACTTTTGATGGACCCTATTACACAAAAAATGAGAAATACATGAAAAAACATGATTGTTATCACATTTTCATAAATTTCTCTTTTTTTCGTGTATCAAAGTCCATCAAAAGTATGCAACATGGGTACTCCTTGGATGATGAATTAAGTTCGACATCCAACAAGTGCTCTCGCTTGAAATTTGAGTAAAATTGTCTGAAAATAAATTTAAAATATGAGTTTAAAAAGTCGTTTTTTTATTTTTTCCCTCCAAAATTTGATGAGGTAATCCAATCTTATTTTATTATTTCCAATATTATTTTATAATATTCGTTATGAGACTCATTTTAGACATCAAAATTTCTCTAATGCGTTGACGAAATAGAACAAGTTCTTGTTTACTTTGATTTCTTGGTGGGTAAAGAAACATGGAAGTGTGATCCAAGTTGAAGCTCATGGGTCTTCCATGGATACCCCAATTTTCATCCTCTCCTTTTTGAAAGAATTTGGTTGTAACACTCTTATGTAGCCTCAAGATTTTAATGGTTTTCGATAAGTTTCAATTTCATAGTCTTTTTTTTTACCTGTTCGACTTCATACAATTAGTACTTCTAGGATCAGTTTACATAAATGCAAGTCATTTTAAAACTATTAAATACTTGCATACAACTCTTTTTGACTTCTAGATTTCTAGACCTAGTTTCCCTTTTGAACATGTCTTTCTTGCTTTTTCTTTTTTTAGGGTCTATTTTTCATGCATGAATAGATATAGCATAGAATGATTGCTTATGTTTTATTAGTATTTATAGTTCTAGGTCTAATACTGCTAATGATCCAAATTAGCATAATATCATTATATATATGTAGCATATTTTGATTTTATAATAGATCAACAAACTTTCAATATTCAAAATTAATACTTTATATTGGATGGAGGAATCGAAGTTGTAGTTAGGGTTTGGAGTTGAAGGACGAGGTGGCATTAAAGGATGTCAGACTATGTTAGAATGGCAAAGAGATGTGGAATGTTCAGACTTAGGCATAGTTTTACTGTCCTCGGATTTCCCCATCTGTTGTTTTCCCCATTATGCAACCCAGTAGGTAAGGTTTCCCGGTTTTCTGTGGCAGCAAGGTTGGATGTAGGAAGAGTCAAACGGGGAGCCATGAGTAACAGAAGACTTTTACCCTGCATTAAAAATGATAAAAATGGAGGGTTTCATGGAGTTGGAGCCATATCCTTTGTATATTATGGCGGTTTGGGGCCTAGAGTGTAACACCCTCCTCCCACATCTACCCAAGTAACTAACCAACCGAGGTAAACATGTGACGAGATGCTACAATGATATGATTCAACTACCCATATATAGTTAAGGAAGTGGAAACGACACAACACAAAAAACCTGGCCTTATACACATCCTATAGAATTTCCAGGAGCTAACCCATCCTTCTAGTTGACCAACTCCTGAGGGAACTCAAAATTTCAATGAATTAAATCCCGGGTCTCTCCCTTTCGAAGGGCTCCATGCGACTGAGAGCCCTAATTTCTCCCATGAGCCTACCTGAGTAGGACTGTAGCCTTTTTCTGCGAGTGTTATGCTAGCGACTGCGATATTTAAGGTTAAATTCCAGGGCTAGGACCCAGTCACTGCATATAACTTCACCGAATTTACATAAATTAAAATTAACATAGAGAAAACGATACCAATGAAAATTCTTGAACAAAGAATTTATTTTACCCCTACTAGACATGACAGGAATTTCATCAAACATGTCACAAATATTCATTCTACAGATCGTAATAACATATATGAGCATAAGGGTCTCATACTTATCTGAGAATCACTAAGAAGAATTGGTTCCTTACCACATTAGCTTCATTATCATCTATTAGCTCATATATTCATTTTTCATTCATTTATAAATCAAAACATGATGAGAACCATGCATCATCACAATCATAAAACATACTCATAACCAACATATAAAAAACAAAAATAATAAGGATACAACAACCATAAATACCACATATTAACCAACATATTTTCACATAAAATACGAAGGAAAGGAACTCTTATTAATGAATGCAAAATCTAACCAGGTTTGGGACCTCCATGTTCTACCCGACCATAGATTGGCTGAGAAAAATTTCTCTTTAGCCAATCACCCCCATGCCATATTCCAAGCATGAATGTGGGACTCAAAACCAAAATAATCAACGACGGATTTTTGAGGCTAAACCACCTCACTCTCATCAATAGAACTAGGCTTTACGGTAATCCTCACCGGATCACTAGGCCATAAACAAGCATGAATGTCGTCATATTTCTCTACTGACACAGTGAGGAATTTTCATGTTTCCTAATCTCTAGTATTTACCATAATCCACAGTTTGATCCAGGGATCATTAGGCCATATTAGAGACAACACCCTCCAAGATTAATCGAATAACTCACCATTCACTAGCAAGGATTCCTAGGGATTGATCAATGGAAACAACCTCTAGGCTTTACCGTATATCCCATCATCCATTAGTCGAGGATTCCTAGGCCCACCGAGGCACACAATACCTGGATTTACCGCAACTCACAGTTTGGTTTAGGGGTTACTAGTCCAATGGATTTACCCCAATCCACAATTTGGTTCATGGATCACTAGGCCATGTGTTCTTTCATTCAGAGATCCACCTCACTTAGTTTTGAATCCATCAAGCAATCCAACTCAACCAAAACATGAGAACCCCATCACACCATGGCTATCCAAAAATGCGAGGCAAGGCTGAATAATACTATCACACCTAGAAAAACCCATGCCAATGACAACAAGATAACCAAGAACACATGCATAACCATGCATGTCAAATCTAGTAAGGAAATCACACATGAAAATCGATATCTGTAAGTAAAACCGTTGTAATTACTTGATCCTGCTCTTCCTTTCGTGATCTTTGGTTCCTCTTTTCCTTATTTTCCTTTATTGGTCTAATTTTGAAGTGCTCCATGAAAAATCTAAGTGTCCAAGAGTGAGAGAGAGAGGGAGAATAAAGGGAGAGCTCCAAAACTGAACTGACAAAAATATTACACAGGTACCAACTAATCCTCATAAGCCTTTTTATTAATGGGGCCTCTATTTTCTTCATTTTCCATTAGTTTCCTTCATTTTCCTCCTCGCATGAAATTTGTAACCTTTTACCTTCCTTTTCTTATAATTTCCACTATTTTCATAAATACATTGCAAAAATTCCATTTTGCCTTTCCAAATCCTTTGTCATTTCCTTTGCCAATTTCCTTAGCCATAATAACTAAAATAAACACTCACACTAGGATTTTTTTCCCAACATTCAGCTTGGAATAAGTGTCCCATACCCGTGGTTATTATTTTTCTTATATTAACTTTTATTTACATGGAATTTTCACTAGGGTTGTTACAGAACCCTTGTGTTAGTGTTTTTTTGTAATGGAGTACCAAATAATACCTCCTTAACAGTTGGTTGTTCCATGTAAAGGATCATAGATATAGTTGGTGTTGTTAGTGGACAAACTTAGATAAAAACAAAGCATTGCAAATGGTGAAAACAATGCATCTACAAACATAAACTAAACAAAAGAGACAAATCAAAAATAATTCTTAATGAATTAACAAGTCAATACAATAATGGAAAAAAGACTCCCTTTATCGACTGGTAGTGGTAGAATATGAATACAATAGAATACTAAAAACACTTTAAGAGGATTCTTTGAGCTCTGGTGTTCAAAATCCTCAACAAGGAGGTTCATTTCCTCAATCTCTTTGTGAGATTCTCCTCTCTCTCAAAAGGAGTGTGAATACTCTCCTAATGGTTGACTCTTCTACTCTCACTAAGATTCTAGATTGCTTAGAAGAAATATGGCCAACAAGCTAGTGCTCTTACTTCTGTAGAAAATCTCTAACATAGCTCCAATACCATGTAGAAATTATATCAATGGATTCAATGTGATCTGTAATGTACTAAAACAAGATATTGAATCCTTCTACAATATTTGTGAAATATAAATTTTGATCGCTCAACCACATGCAAGTAAGAGAAAGAAGTAAATCAATACACAACACCAGATATTCCTGGGTAAATAAACTGCTCAAAACCCCTCCATCTTTATTGTATAATCAACCAAGGAATCATGAAACAATAAAATTTATTTGTGATCACCACAACCTCATACACTCTACCAATTGCTTCACACTGATCTAGGCAAAATTGGACAAACACGTAGCCAATTATCAGCCTACCCTTAGCCTACCCTTCTTACGCAATCCCTATAGAAATAAACCCTTATTAAATAGGAAATTCAGCCTTCCTTGATTTCGCAATTCATCATGGGCTTCATGTGGTTATATATCTGCATCTAGGCAGTTTTCTAAAAATAAAAATGATAGTTTACTTTCCTTGAACCTTTGTCTCAATTGGGTCTCCACCAAAATTAGCATGCATGCAACTATAAATAGTGATTCGCGAGTGACCTGGTAGATCACTAGTGGTGAATTAAATCTATTTTAATTCACTTGATCTTCCACTAGCTCATCAAACAGTTAGAACTAGCTAAACTAATTTTAACTCAAGTAATGTGAGTTAATTGATCCCACTCACACTACACTAGTGCTAAAACTGAAACTGGACCCTGTTAATAATAGAATCAATCTACGCAACTATCCTTCGAACCTCAACTCGAAATTCTTGAGCTAACTAAGTCGATCACACTTAGTTAACTATTACAAGTTGTTATGAGCTAACTAAGATTATAATTAATTTTCCAATTTACTTCAAAATTGGTTGCACACTCTTTGGATGCGGATGCTTAACTGGTTTGACGGGACATTTGTCCCTAGCCACCTCCCAAAGCACTTCGCATGGGGTGGCCACATGGCCCCCCATGGCGCCATTAATACAGTCATCAATTCGCATCGGCTCAGAACATTTACTCCTCAGCGCCGAATCTTTCTCCTCCTTGGTCCGAACAGTCGACACAATATGGTTGCAATCTCGGGCTCTCCAGAACATTCATGCTCTGTCAGTAGATCTTTGAAGCCCATTCACAGTGTTTTCCCTGAGGATTGTGCAACGCCTAGTGCCCGCACAATCACTGGCCGACGTTGCTCGTTGCGCAATTGCATGGAAACTATCCCTGGATATCACTATTCGCATAGCAATTTCTATCTTTCCAATTCCAATTTGCAGGTCCCTCCTGGCGCTCACGGTGGTTTAGCCCCTGTTCAAGTTTCTCCCTCCTGTTCGTTGCCTGTTCACACTGCTGCAACTATCATGCCTAGGCTTAGGCAACGTATGACGTGCCGACGAGGAGCTACTCATGGCAGGGATGCGAGTGAACACCCTTCTACCAGTTTTGGCGAAGATCCCTTCACTGAGCAAACTGACGGGCGGCATTCTCAAGACCACAATGTCCCTCCTGGCCATGCCCACGGCAATCATCCCTCTGCTCCTACTCTGGCCGTGCCACCGAGCCCTGCTTTCTCTGACCCCCATCACTCCGGAAGCCACATTCTGAGGCAAACCTCTCAAAGAGTCGAGCTTCGCTTTGACAGTGCCTTCAATCGCCCCACCATCACTGCATACATAACTATAACCTTGCGTGAAGAGGCCACCATTCATTCTCCTCCAGTGTATGAACCTCTGCCCTCTCCTCTTGACCCCATACCCAACCTTGCTGCTATTCCCACTGCTGGCCCAGGCAAACCCCTTGTTACTACTTCTCCCTCTCTAGATCATCTTTACATGCAGGTGGATGCAAATCTTTTAGACAGAGATGGAGCTCAAAGCGCTGATGCATATCCTGAGGAACAATACGGGTGTCGCATTGAGGAGGAGCCGCCTACTCCAACCCACACGCATTGACCCTGCTATGTCTAGGCTCAGTATGGTTTCTACACTTGACTTTTTTGCAAGCAACACTGATTTTTTGTTGTCTACAGCAGCAGAAGCTGCATGCTAGTACTGTCTTTATGTAGTTTTCATATGCTGAATGTAATAGACTCTCCACCGGTTTCCCTTTCCGAGGGCGGTGTTACTGCTTTTATAAGAACTAGATTCCCACTATGGGCAATTCGTCAAATGGATAGAACATGGACATCAAGCCCGGTTTCAGGCTACCATAGCTGAACCAGAGAAGTTTTGTAACTTTATGTTTATATAATAGAATTAGCACAATTTAGCAAAAAAAAAAAAAAAAAAAAATTGGTTGCACACTAATGTGTCGCTAAGATCCATCACTGTGTGACCTGTGATCCCACACCAGTGTATGTGTTTTTTCTGGATTCCAATTTCACTATTTCTTGTTGCAAATTTCAACACTCCCTTTCAACAAGAAAGAAATCAATATGTTCGTATCTGGTACCTTTGGAATGTTCTTGCATGCAACACATCCTAGTGTTGTTCGCACATGCAACTCTCCTGAAATTGAATAGCCTCTAAACAAATGAATCAGTATAATGCATATTTCATCCGAGTCTTTTGACTGTTGTTATCTACTGCACATGTCTACTGGACTCTTTGCGTTGTTGACATCTTCATCCATGCACTCTGCGTTGATTCCAACTCTGATATGTGCTCCAGTATCTGACACCTGTCACTCTGATTTATGTCCTCCTAACATCTGACTGATCCTTCCTGCTACTGTTGTACTATAGGCTCCTCGTAGCTAGGTTCGATCCATGAGATACACCATCTCAATGGACCCTGTCCAAATTTCTTCTTGGGATCATATCTGCACATCGCCCCACCTCGCACTTGGAGGTATAGCTGCATGTACTCCCTGTGCCCATTTGGCTCGAAATTTCCCCCTCCTGGAGGTCTTTGTTTGCTTCATCCCATAGATCTGCCTTGATCCAACCATTGACTTCCCCACTTGTCTTGGGAACACTTCCCATGCATTTTTTCTAATAATGGATTCATACTCCTCAATGATGGCATCAACCCATGTTGGTTGTTGCACTGCTTCTTCAAAAGAGGATGGTTTTGTTACAATACACTCGCTCATAAGAGCCATGTATCTAGTATACCTATCTGGGGACCTTCTCTGCCTATGCTGTGATGTAGGTGCACCTACATGCCCTGTCGCATCTAGCATCAATCTGTCAGCCTCTCTGGTGCACTTCCTACCATTTCTGGTGGATGGCTCTACATGAGTGGTTTCTTCCACTCCATGATCCTCTGCTTGTGGCTGCTCCACATCCTGAGGTTCATCCTTTGGAACTAAGAGTTCCTCATCTACATGTAATTCAAGATCCTCTCAAGGGACAATTGCATGGATTTCTCATACTTCCCCATGGTACATCCCTTGCATGTGTATATCTTTGCAAGAGTACCCTTTGGAAGACCTGTAGAACTCTTATGCATGATCCTCAAAGAAATGTGGTGTAGATGGCCCAATCTCATGTGCCATAACTCACCCATATCATGTCTCACCACCTTCCCTGCTATACTGCTCAATGTTGTGCAGCCATGTACATCAATTTTGTAGAGGTTCTTCACACGAACCCCAATATTCTTTACCTATCCTTTGGATTTGTTACGAAGGAATCCCTTACTTCACTGAAAACCACATCATATCCAAGATCCTCCAACATACCAACTGAAACTAAATTCTTTTTCAAGCCTGGTACATGCATGACATATTTTAATAAGAAATGCTTACCCGACTATCTCTGGAAAGTAACTGTACCAATCTCGGTAGTGTTATACCTCTCGTCATCACCCATCACGATGTGCAACTGAATATCCTTCTCCTCCAAGATACTAAAAAGTTTTTTTTTTCCCATCATGTGGAAAGATGCTCCACTATCCAAGTACCACATAAATCCCATCACAGTTGATGCCATGCATACTATGAGAGAGAAGTCCAACTCAAACTGTGAGGCCAAAGCTTCACCCAATGCATCTTCTGGATCCTTCTTGTTGTCCTTCTTCTTTTGTGGACAATTTGTGGCATAGTGTCCATGATCATGACAATGAAAACATTTCACCTTTGACATGTCACACTTCTTGCCTTCTTTGTCGGTCTCAGATTTGGAATGGGACTTCTTCCCCTTCCCCTTATTTTCCTTACCAGCAAAGGCACAATCTTCCTCATCATCATTCTTGGATGAGGATCCATCCCTGGTATTCCGCCGAAAATCTTCTTGTACCAAATTTGATCATAGTCGCTCCCAATCTAGTAACTTCTCCCTCCCATTCACAGAGTCCTGGTAACTATACCAGCTCTTGGGAAGGCTTAGAAGTGCTAGGCTCACCAATTCATCATCAGCTACAGTAATCTCAACACTTCCAAGTGCATCTCAACATTGAGTGAACTTGGTCAATTATTTTTGGATTGTGTTGTCCTTCTCAATTTTGATTTTCCTCAGCTTGTCCTGGAGTGCCAATTTTTTGTGGTCACTTCTGCTTTGAAATGGATCTGTCAAGGCCTTCCACATAACATATGGAGTTTCCTTTCCATGGAGACTCGAGTCAATATGATTTCGAACTCCCTCTAACAATATCCTCCTCGCCTTTGCTACGTCCTTCGTCTGCCATGCATCAAGAAATTGGTAATATGCTATTGCGGGCTTGGGAATATCATTATCTATGAATTCCTTCAACCCATTGTCCTCCAACACTGCCTCCATCATGTCCTTACATGCAATATAATTTGAACTACCCTCAAGTTCATATTCTAGTCTCTAGCCATTGAAAGACATCTTTATCTGCTTATAGCTCCAAAGAAAGTACCTACAAATTTGAATAATATTCAACACAAACTCAATTTATTCTCCACTATTGTGATTCCTGGCGCTCTGATGCCATGTAAAAATCTCTAAACGGCTCCAATACCATGTAGAAATTATATCAATGGATTCAATCTGATCATGTAATGTACTAAACCAAGGTACTGAATCCTTCTACAATATTTGTGAAATATAAATTTTAATCACTCAAACACATGCAAGTAAGAGAGAGAAGTAAATCAATACACAACACTAGATATTCCTGGAGAAAGAAATTCCTCAAAACCCCTCCATATTTATTGTATAATCAACCAAGGAATCATGAAACAATACAATGTATTTGTGATCACCACAACCTCATACACTCTACCAATTGCTTCACACTGATCTAGGAAAAATTGGACAAACACGTAGCCAATTATCAGCCTGCCCTCAGCCTACCTTGCTTACGCAATCCCTAAAGAAATAAACCCTTATTAAATAGGAAATTCAGCCTTCCTTGATTGTGTAATTTATCATGGGCGTCATGTGGTTATATAACTACATCTGGGAAGTTTTCTAAAAATACAACTGATTGTTTACTTGCCTTGAACCTTTGTCTCAACTGAGTCTCCATCAAAATTAGCATGCATGCAACTATAAATAGTGAATCATCAGTTACTTTGTAGATCACTACTGGTGAATTAAATCTATTTTAATTCACTTGATCTTCCACTAGCTCATCAAATAATTATAACTAGTTAAACTTATTTTAACTCAATTAATGTGAGTTAACTGATCCCACTCATACTACACTAGTGCTACAACTACAACTGGACCCTCTAAATAATAGAATCACTCTACATGCCTATCCTTTGACCCTCAACTCGAAATTCTTGAGCTAACTATGTCTATCACACTTATTGAACTATTACAAGTTGTTATGAAATAAGATTACAATTGATTTTCCAATTTATTTAAAAATTGGTTGCACACTTATGGGTCGTTGGGATCCATCACTGTGTGACCTGTGATCCCACACCAGTGTGTGTGTTGTTTCTAGATGCCAATTTCATTGTTTCGTGTTGAAAATTTCAACAAGTTCTTTTACTTCAACAATGCAATGTGGTGTTGCTATGATAGCAATTTGGCCAGCATAACAATGTCTCATGTTTTGGTTCTCCCATCACTTGTTTATATAGAATTTTTTGAACCCATATTCCCTCTGTTGGTTCATGAATAATAGTGACTTAAGAGTAGGAAAAGATGATTCCATTGATGGTTTTATATCTTTGGGGCCAATCCAAGTCGTCTGTCCTTGATTGGCAATGCCAGGGAATCCTCCCCCAATTGTGGGAAGTGGTCTCGAATTTTTGAATCGCATCTTTCCTTGACCGTGCGACTTTCGAAGGAAAATTCGTGCAGTCTCACATTTAACCTTCTTTTGTAGTGTGCGGTCCAATTTTTTCCTTAATAGCCTTAGGAGAAGTTAAATATTTGGAACTTTCATAATTTCTTTGGCTGGAAAATATCCATTTGTATGTTTTGATACACAACCTTAGATGTCTTTTATAGTGTACGATTTTCTGGTGTTAATAGTTTCCCCCTGGTGTATGAGGTTAAGAGTAATCATATATCCGAAATACATCATGTTTTTCTATTCTTAATGAGAGTATGTGTAACTTCTTTCAGAGAGAGAGAGAATAACTTGTCGCTAAAATGAAGAGAGGAATACCTTAACTGAGGAGAAAGGATAACCATTATCTAAAGAGCACATGAGTGATAAATAAAAAAAGTGTATATAAGGTGGGCATGTCACATGCTCATTATGATGACTATTTGATACAATCTGACAGAGATTGGTTGTATCAAGTCACACTTTGGTAGTTGACATGTTGATGGTTGGTGATAATAACTGTTGATGCCCTCAAGGGTGTGTTTTGAACAAATAGAAAGAATCAGATGTTCCCATGCATCATCAGTAGCTGAAGAACTTCTTGAGTGAGGTGCTTATGTATGCACGGGTCTTTGACTATGGGTACTCCCTCACATCATGGTGTAATAATTGTTGAATGAGGTACTTAGTGATGCACGAGTATTCGACTTAATGGAAAAGTTGCAGCAGTTATAAAGCACGATACAACCATGACATGAAAACTGGTGTTGGTGTCGAATTACAAGGGTATCGATAGCATCAATGGGAAATGTTGATTCCCATTGTGCCACCTAGGGATGCTCCTTAAAGGGGGAACACATCCAAGGTACAACCTCAATCCTGTTATATTAGTGGTGAAATCAATAGCAAATAAGCATCAAACATCAAAGAATTTTTGATATGTGGTATCAAGAAATCTGGTGAAGCAAATTGTAACATGGTGGGTCAACAAGGCATGATAACTAAAGTTGTTTATAGTAATGGATATGGACAAGTGGCCCGAGGTCGGAGCTGTAATGCAAGTGGCGGCAGTCAAAACATTTTTTCTGGCAAGGACAACCCTATAGTCGGTAGGACATCCGGGGTATGTGGAAGTATGCTCTGACTAATGTGATGGGGATAAGTGGATAATGTGTGAGCTCTGACCAAGGGTGACTATAAACTGTCGTCGAGTATAGGATATAAAAATATAGGTGGGAATAATTTTCCTAAAAAATCGTTGTACACTTTCCAAAATAATGTAAAGGTGGTTAGGGTGTACAAACACAGAGACAGGTGCCACAAAAAACACGTTGGCTTACATAATGATGTAGAGGCAGTGTTTGTTTGCTGAGGACGAGGACTCCATTAGCTGGTCTCAGTGCAGGGTTTATGAGGTGGAAGAAGTGACGTAAATGGGTTATGAAAGTTGGGGGATGATAGGAAAAATGTGGAACAACTCAGATAGTTGTCATACAAAGGTTGGAGGCGAGCCACTTCTTCGACTGGGCTCAGTTTTTGTATAGGGCCATGACGTCCTAGCTAACACAAGTGTGATATAGAAAGCTTTAGATCTTTTTCTACACTATAATTTTATGCATTATTATGTATGATAGGGTCGTGATTCTCCAACCCTTCTTAGCAGTGCATCTAGGGCCTGCTAGAGACTCACGTATCTGATGGTGGGCACAGATGATTCCACAGGCTGGTGGTGGTGATGTGGGGCATTATTGGAACACCACTGTGGAGGGTTGGTTCAACTCCAACCCTCAATTGATTTTGTAGTTCTCATATCATGGCATGGACTTCTGGGGAGATCCAAGCAAGGGGCTTCCTCCGGGTGATGCTTGGGGACCAGAAGGTACGAGATTTTTTGTTTTCTGCATTTCTATATTTGTACATGTATATGTATGTTTTTATATATAATGATGTTGATATCATGTTTTTTTACTTACAGATGCAGGGCCCCAAGGACATCCACTATCATATTTTCTAGGAAATGATCTGATACGTATGGGTGTCGTCAGGGAGACACCCATACCAAAGAGGTCGTGAGATGCTAGGCCACATGCTGAGCCTGAGCCGTTAGTGCAGCACCGCTGGTTGAAGATTGGTGGACCCTCCGAGGAGGGTAGCAGTGCTCGGTTGACGGGGATACTGAGCAGTGGCGTGACTGTGCCAAGGAAGCATAGGCATGATTGGCAGTTGTGGAGGCCAAGCTGTGGGATTATCGGGATACCTGGGGTAGATTTGAGGCCCTTACTAGACGGATTCCCATGGAGGGTTGGGCGGGGTTGGGCGAGGTCATCGTGGAGACAGTAATGGCGTACGAGCGGGCACATCAACAAGTTTTGCACTGTATAGCTATGGTGGTAGCCACGACTCGTCCAATTTTTGCTCTGGGTGCAGAGATTGGTCCTCGGGAGTGGGAGAGAGGGCCTCGGCCCTAGATGTATATGATATGATGTATTCACTATGGAAGTAAAACATTATGAGGATGTTCCCCTGTGTTATGTTGAATTATTTTTCCTAGTCGTGAGCTAGTGGATTTTATAACTTTTTTTTTTGTACCTGATATATATATTTTTTGATGTATATATGTGAGATATAATTTTGGCGGCTCTCATGATGTTTTTGGTGTATCTATTTGATGTATGTGATATATATATATATATATATATATATATATATATATATATATATATATATATATTTTAATTTTTTTTTATTATTATTATTATTTTATTTTATTTTATTTTATTTTATTTTTATTTTATTTATTTTTTTTTTTTTAATTTATTTATTTATTTATACATGTGATGGATATGATGCTCTATGGTTGATGGTATATATGTGATGCATTCTAGTATAGGATTTGGTTAGATATGTGATCAGCTATATTATTTTTATCTCTTGGTAAATGTGTAAATGTGATGTAATCAAAACTGGGAGCTAACCTTTGTGCATGCAGATATTTCCTAAAGAGGCATGGATCACAAACTTAAAAGGTTTTGTTCAACTATGATACAAAAAGATAAGAAACAAGGAAGACATGCAACTGATGGATACTTAGCAAAGAGGCATTGGCCAAGAGGCCTATGATGGCGTCATATTCAGCTTGATTATTGATGGCTGGCTTGATATACAGTCCATTAGTGAGACGGGATGTCCGATCGGGAGAGTATATGGCTCAAGTTGTAGTAGCGATATTTTGCGACCATCAAGAGGTACCATCAGCAAATCCATAATGATAGATTGGCGGATGATCCATCTACGACACATGATAAGAGTGGTTTTAGAGTGAATCCTGATGAGGATATCATCATAAAAATAAGTTACAGTGCATACGTATTTATCCTAGGGCACTGAGGGAATTTCTTTATGGGTGGAATTTTTTTAGGTAGATTCCATTGACGAGATTTTTGAGGCACATCCCATCGGGCTTTGATAAAATGTATTCCCCCTTGAGGAGGAAATGCTTAAAAATATATGGACCCGTCCATAATGTCTCAAAATTCCCAAGTCCTAGAGCTTCTTGGGTGACATTATAGCAAAGGACTAACTCTCCTTCGGTGAATGACCGAGGGGTGATGTTGTGATCAAAAAATGCATTGACCCTCCTTTTGTGGGATTCTTTATGTTGTAGAGCCTATCTTCGTCTTTCGTCAACCAAATCTAACTATACCAACCTTTTCTCTAAGGGTTTGGTATCAGTGAGAAGTTCAATAGTCGAATGTAGGGTGGGGATTTCGAGTTCAATGGGAAGCATAAGTTCCACCCCATAGACTAATTGGAAGGGTGTGAACATTGTTTATGATTTTTCCATTGTGTGGTATGGCCATAGGGCTAAGAACAACATGTGATGCCAATTGGTTTTGAGATTTTTCACCATGCACTGCAACATTGTTTCAAGGACTTTGTTGACAACTTATACCTGGGTGTTGGATTGGGGGTAGTATGGAGACGCAATCTCATGAGAAAAACCAAGGTGTTGGGATAATTCATGGAATATTTCGCTTTCTAAATGTTTCCCATGATTAGATACCAATTCCTTGGGGACACTGAACCATGTAATGACATGGTTGAAGAAAAACCGTGTTGCGGTTTCTAAAGTGTTATTATATGTGGGCATGTCTTCTTCCGACTTGATGAAATAATTGATGACCAACAATATGTATTTGTGGTTGCTGGATGATGGGGGGTTGTAGTTCATGAAGTTAATTCCCCATTTACAGAAGGGGTCAGTGATAATGACAATGTGTAGGGAAGTTGGATGGGATCATGCCTTATGAGCGTATCATTGGAATCGCTCACATTGTTTGACTTCTTGAATGAAGTTGTGAAAAAGAGTGGGCTATAAGTAATCAGAATGTAGGACTTTTTGAGTGGTGGCCACCGCAAGCCCGACTGTGACAGTCATTCAAGACCTGCTCGGATTGGTCGTGAGTGAGGCACATACGAAGGATGGTGTTGAAGCCTTTTTGATAAAGGATATCTCCTAGGAGTTAACGGGGGGCCTAATGGCGTATATGCCTTTGGTTGTCGTGATTGAGATGAGGTTTGAACTTTTGAGTTTGTAAAAAGAGGAGGATATCACTGTACCAAGGGTCATCCATTGACACTAAGAAAATATGTTCATCAGTTAGTGCATCATTAACGAGAGATCCTTGGGTATCATTTGGGAGATTAGTGGTGAATTTGGTGAGGATGAGCACCTTTTTTCTTTTAGGAGAGTTAAATTGTAGATTTAATTCTTATAGTATTACTACCCATCGAGCATATTTGTGATTCATCATATGACGAGTGAGAAAATATTGCATATGGTTGATAGTTGCTATGACGTTGGTGGTTCGAAGGATGATATAATGTCAAATCTTTTGTACTAAATGTACTAGGGTTAAGGTGGTTTTTTCTTCTGGATCATACTTCAGTGTGGGCATGGATAAGTTCTTGCTAACATAAAAAATTATGTGTTCCCTATTTTCAGTTTCGTCCTAGACTAATACCCCAGAAATGGCTATATATAATGCATATAGATAATAAGGTGTACTCTTTATTGTGGTCGGGTGGGCTAATTAAATGGGTTGATGATAATGCATATTTTAACGCTCCAAATGATTTTTTAGCATTTTCATCCCATTGTAACATAATGTATTGATGAAGGAGACACAGGAAAACCTGTGTGCAAGTAGTGTATTTGGGATAAAGAATCGTAAGAAATTGGCCTTACCGTGCATGCTTTGTAACTACTTCAATTTTTTTTGTGGTACTTCATTAATTTCTTGGACTTTGAGAGAGTCGACTCTAATACCTTTCTGGGAGACTATGAATCCTAGTAATATTTCGACGTTGACAAAGAAAACACACTTGAGAGGGTTCAAGAATAGGTTATATTGTCGACATATTTGAAAAACTAGGCAGAGGTCTTCCAAATGGTTACCACGTGTCTTGGATCGTACGGTAAGGTCATACAAATAGGCGAGGATGAGATGACCAAGTCATGGAAGATGTAGTTCATGGCTCACTGGAAGGTGGCAACCATGTTTTTAAGATCAAATGGCATGACTTGGTATGCAAAGGTACCCCAAGGGGTAGTGAATGTGGTTTTGTATCAATTTTTCTGGATAATCTGGATCTGATTGTACCCAGATAATCCATCCATGAACGATAGGGCCTCATGGTCGGTGCAAGTGTCAATAAATTGGTCGATGAATGGTGTGGGATAATTTTCTTTAGGAAAATATTTGTTCAAATATCAGAAATCAGTACAAATGTGAATGGTGCCATTTTTTTTCATGACGGGTACAAGCTTATAAACCCAAGACATGTAAGAATATATATAAACCCAACTTTGTGGAGTTTATTTATTTCATGTTTGATTGCTTCTGCCTTAGAGGGATGTAATTGACGTTGTTTCTGTTGGATGGGTTGGGCGTCAGGCCACGTGTCAATATGGTGTTCCACAATGGTGGGATAGATGCTTGGCATCTATAAGTAATCCCATGGGAAAATATCCCTATATTCATGAAATAAGGAGATGTATGAGGTTACCTAATATTTTATAGATCATGATGCCCCCAAGTAGATTTCTTTGATTTTTCCAGGTTTGTTCAAAATATTTACCGTAATGGTAGGTGAAATATTTGACATGTTTCCTTTCTCAAATGCTTCAAGCATTGGGTTTGGAATTTTTGAACCAATATATTCTCCCTGATGGTAGGAAATCTTTAGATTCGATGGCGCAAATATCATGGGTTTGTGTGTTGGTAGGCACAAATGATTTTTCAGGTAGAAAAAATTAACGATGGTGCATGGCGTCGAATGGAAATTCAGGCTCTATCATGGCCTCTATAATATCTTCATATGAGTGAAAAATATTATCTAAAGTTGAATTGGATTGTGCGAGGTTGTGAGGACGGATTTTGGGCCTAGAAGTGCTGGTTGAAAAGCAAGAATAGCATTCAGTGGTTGATGTCGTAGAACCAAGTGAAGTTGACAATGTGAAGATGAGATGGCTCTCCATCATCAATGGTGTTACTACTAGTATAGTAGGTTTAGTGGCATCGACACCAAAAAATGATGATAAAGAAACACGAATAATGGTTCCCATGGATGATGAGATGAATCATATGTGATGTTGCATGTCATCAGCATTAGGTGGTGGAAGAATTTATGTAATGGTTGGTTTATAGCGAGTGGGATGGAGTTCTTGCGACCTTATTGGCATACAAGGGGCAAAGGTTTCTTCTCCAATAGGAGGTCTGCGCTGAATCCTAAGATGCCAATTTGTAACATACAACATGCTTTTGTACTATGATAATTACCTGTGAAAATGTTGCACATATGGCTAGTACTAATCGAGTAGATATTATGTGATTCAGTACTCCTCATAGCATAGGACGACGATGCTTGGTTAAGGTCGTGAGATGGGGAATTTATGAGTGCTTGCCATCTTCAGGTCTTAATACTAGCGAGGTGTGACTTCCTAGGGTGGGTTTGGCTTAATGTTGCTCTGGCTACTCTAAAACGTGGAAGGTATTGACAGTTCTCTGTGTGATGAAATTGAGAGAATATGCAACAATAGTAGCATTTGATTTTCTCTTGTTTAGAGAGGTGGATTTGGATAATGGGGGCCACTATGCGAAAAACATCAGTAAACTTGCCTAATTACTAGCATTGGTTAATCAAATGGTTGTGTTTATTTCATAGGGCACATGGAAGGGGTGGTTTGGACCATGCGGTTTTAGGGCCTTTAGTATTTTTTCTATATCTAGGTTGGTGATGGTGAGAGGAGGCCAGTGGGACTATTAACGACCTTTTTTCCTCAAACACACATAAGATGGACCTATATGTTTCATCCCCCTGGGGTGTGGTTTTCTCCGAATATTCAGTTTCCAAGACGACTAAGTCAGAGTTTTCAACGATGAACCGACACATGAATACTAACATGGAGTGGAATCAGGAAATATGAGGGCAACGGCGTACATGATGGTTTATTTCGCAAATATGACAAGCATGGCATTTGTGCCTATAAATGTTTCTTTGGGAAACACGGTTGACTGGGTACCATTGATTTAATTCTTGTAATTCAGGGCATTGGGTGATTAAATTCTAGGTTTCATCGCACAATGCATAGACTAGGACGGGAGGTGTAGACTCTATTTTCCTTCTTATATTTAGATGGGTTAGACGAGATGGGTATGAGTACGAAGTTGGTTCCTCTCGTATGTACAAGATTGTGTTGGATCCATCATCAATTATCTGTGTCGCTGCTACTAATGGAGCCCAGGAATTGGATTGCATGATTGCACGTAATTTACATTTATATCGATGGATTTCAGGGAAATGATGAGCATAATGTCTGTATTCCACACATACAATGCATGCATGGTTGGTGCTTAATGCCTTGTTGTGCACCGTTGTGGAATTTTCTCAGATAGGTAGAGTTGGGATCGCAGGCGATTTTTGGGCATGTAGGAGATTTTTTAACTCCTCTAACTCAAGGAAGGTGTTGGTAGGGTGGCCAATTATGTTGCATAAAGCACAAGGTGGAGGTTTCCTACGAATATTTGGGGTCCACCTTCTTCCCTTTTTTCTTATCCTTTTAAGTGGAATCGGTTGGTGTTGATACATGTGCTTCCTGATTTATGATGGCATCCTTAGAGGAAATAGGAATGATGTATGTAGAGGTGATACCTGAGTTTCCTGATATTGCCTGAGGAGCTAGATACCAGACCGATATCGCGAGATTCATATTTGGAAATGTGAGTGTTTCCACGACTTGGTACGAGAAAAAACCAAGTGGAGGGTACAAAAAGGGGGTTTGGATGATGGCATATAGGAGGAATGTTGAGTTAACATAGGAAATACTCAAGGTGTCAGACATTGGTTTCTAACTTGATTGGGTGTTCGATGAACTCATCATGCACGTCGCAGCTCCTATGGTTGTTGGAACCTCCTCCAACAACACAAGGATTTCTCTAAGATATGTTATGAGGACAGTGGATGGTTTGAATTGACCGAGAGTGAACTCTGTGTATGTTGTAATCAACTCTAGAGAAGATCCTACATATCGTGCGATGTTGTTAAGGGTGGTTACAAACTTCTTCTCGTAATACGTGATATGGTCAATAGTGATGACTTTATCTTCATGGGGGAATATCATTACTCTGAATACGGAGGATGCTACCGCAGTCTTTGCGTACATATAACTTTGACCAAGAAATTTTTTGTAATCCAACAATGCATCCAAGACTTCGATGTCAATGAGGGCAATATTTCCGGTGAGATGTACTGGTATGTTCTAGAATATACCTACGAGGGCAGAAGGGCACCCATCATATGCTCTAAGCATTATGTCATATGTTTGAGTTCTCAAGATCCTAGTTTCTTCCAAACTGTTTTGGACGTGATACATGTGGATGCTCCTTCGTCCATGATGCAGCGATGAATTGTAATATTTTGTATCAAGACTGGAATTTGGAAGGCAACTAGAGAAGGGTGTTGTGGGATCGTTGTATCTAGGTCCAAAAACATTAAGAGAGAATCAGAAGGCTCGATTGCGCCTAATGCGGAAAGCAGGGCTTTCCGTTTGGCTAGGAAAGATTGCAGGACTTATAATGTAGACATAGTTGAACGAGATAGAGCCAATTCATTGAATATGTTATAGCTATGGATGGCAGGGAAAATTTTGAGGATGGAAAATTATCTTGAAGTTTAAAAACATTAGTGAATTTCACTAGTCCCTAATATCCAAACTATAAAATGTTTATTAATGTATTTATAAAATTATTCAAATTTATAATGATTATATATATATATATATTATCTATATAATTTTGTTGATTCTTAAGGTTATATAATTGTATATTGTAAAATTTAGGCGAATCATTTTTATAAAAAATGGAAATTGGCGAATATTTTTTTGAAAAATCATGGAAAATTAGCCCACCTGCAAATATTAGCCCCTAAAACTTTCCATGATTGGTGACCTTCGAATTATGTCCTGCTCGCCATAAGGGACCTTTTACCATTTTTGGCATACCTTCCATAGGAAATTGATGAATTCTAAATGGTGCAATATGAATGGTTTTGGTCGAGGTAGATGGGTTGGTCTTCGGGGGAGCTTCATAATTTCTATTTTGTGTTTGTAGGAGAATGTACTTTCTTGTCATAAAAATTCCGCAATTAGAATTATTACGTGGATTCCGTCCAGGGTATTTGGTTGGGATGGTTGATGTTATTGAGTATTAACCACTCCCTGATGGGGGAAAGGATCCTAAGTTACTGCAGTTTGTTGGTTTTTCCCTCCCTATCCCTTATTATCCTAAATATTTTTTAACTCAGGAAGTTGACGACAATAGTGGATATAATGACCATATTCCCCACAGATGTTGTAAGAATGATTTTTCCTAAGACTTGTGTTCTTTCTTTTCCTTTGTGATTTTTTTTTGTCTATTCCTGAGTCTGATTTTGGTTGGTGTTGCCCCCAACCAACATTCGCGAGGGGAGTTGTTGATTGTTGCCCCCCTGGATAGGTTGTCCATTTGGTTTTCTCTTTGGTTTTTTCTAAAAAAAATTAGGTGAATTTTTTGTATTCACCTGGTCAAATGACGGTTGTTGTTAAGCATGGGAGGGTTGCACTAAATTAACCTCTGCATTATTTTATGATGGTGGGTTATTATTTTGTTGTGCAGGGAAAGGAGAATATTGGTTTTCTTGTCCCTAATGGGTATATGGATTCTGGGAAGAGGACATTATTTTTGTATTCCTAGAGGAGTATTGGTTTCCCTACAGGGGAGGATATGGTCCTCCTTGTGGGGGTTGGTACTATTTAACCCTATTAACCGTATTCTGTATTGGTGTGGGTTGACCGAGGTAGTATCATGTATACGGTGCATTTTATGTAGCATCAAATGATTGGCTACTGAACGAGTATTTGGGATACTGGTAGGTGTTTTTGTGTTATGTTTAGGTTATGGATCCTATCAATCCATGAGTAGCATTATATGCACCTAATATTTCTTTATAAGTCTACAGGATTAGGGCATTTGGAAGAACGTGATAGATATATCCATATTGATTGTATATAAGCTCTAATTGTTTATATTTTTTTTGGTTCTTCCTCATTATGTGGGGTTGATTTTTCCACATCCTTTGAAATTTCTAGTGTGAAGGATCTAAAAAATAAGTTGAAGAGGAATTTTTCTTCAAATTGTGATTTACACAAGCTACGACGTTTCTGCCACTCATGGATATGATCCGATATGTGTGTAGTAGGTGTTTGTTTGAAGTGGGTGAGAAAATCCAGGCCTAAATCATGGAAAATTGGGTGCTAAAAGAATGTGAGGAATGTTGTATCTAGATAACTAAAGCTTCCATGTGATGCAAAAGGTTATTCAATGTACCATTTCTTTTTTGGGCCAGTAAGGGTCTGTTGAAATAGTCATAGTCGAATAGTATCATTAGTAACACTATTCGAAGAACACCATAGGTGAAAATTCATGGCATAGTTTCATGGGTATTCTCCCTGCTTTCCTTCAGATTTTGGAATGTCCGAAGGGATCTTGGTGGGCATGGTTGGCCAATTTTGGCCATGCCTAATTGGGTAATTGGTTAGCTTACTTAAATCTAGTAGGTTTAAAGAAGATAAGAATGGGATTTTTGAGTTATCCACCATCGCAAAATGCTTTTGAACAGTTATATGCAAAGGGATCCTTTGTGGGTAATTCTGAGGAGGGCTACCCTGGTGGGAAGTTCTTGGACTATCCTAAGAAATGGTATGTGGGCTCCCTAAAGGGGTAGAAATTGGGGACCCTTGTGGGGTCGTGAAAGGTGTATTTTTACTGGGAGGGATCTCGAGCAAAGATGCACCGATAAAGGAATATCATATAACAGTGGTTGTGTGACGTCCTTTATGCTTAAATGGTGGGAGGCCTGGCACACCTCCCAGTAATGGGAAGAGGTTTTAAAAAATCTAGATCGACGGGGATCCATGGGGTCCCCTATGGTGCCAAGTAGCATTTTTGTTAATTTTTAGGTTTGAGGGAAGGGGATATATATCAATGCAATAAAATCACATACATAAAACAAAGCAAAATTGGAAAGTTTATTTTCCTTTTAGATTTAAGTTATGTGATCAATAAAACAAAAAACGGTTTTCATTTGTTTCTTATGATAAAAAATCCTATACAAACCTAATCATCCTTTCTGATCTCAAAGTAATTGGAACTTGTGGAGATATCTTTTGATGGGTCCATCCTGAAAGAACTGGAGACACCTTCCAGTAGCTGAAGAATCAACCAAGGTAATTAAAATGAGGATAAAGTGTTGCCTGCATCATCACCTATAGGGAAAGGATTCCCTAGATTTTTTCCACTAAAGTACCTTCTTCCCACATGATCATTCGAGTATTTAGCTTCTTAGTATTTATTTACCAGTACCAAGCACTATATGGGTCGGGTATCCCCAAATAATACCGCACGCGTTGGACCTAATCTTAACCCCCTTTGAATCAAGTCTCTGTTATGATCGGGTATTCTTTTCCATGGGATGAATGAAGGATTTTAAGCGCCCTAAAATTCAACTTCTGTATTTCATAGATGTAAACATGACCATGGCGGCTTATCGGATGCATACCCCCAATGGTCCTAACCTGAACTATTAATTATTTTATGACCCCTTTGGGGAGATTCAGTTGGTTCAAGTTATGGTTATTTTTAGATGTTTGAATTTTCATAGGATGTGAGATGGTAATCAAAAGTAAGTTAAGTACAAAAAGCTCCATGAACCAGATGCCTTCTTATACGAGGCTGAAAAATGCATAGTGTGTGGTTAAGTGAACATATAATGTGTAATAAGATGTAGATATACGATGATCATTTACTATATCCTTCTAATTACACTAACTTTTAATCATACCTTGCATGAAAAGAGAAATGATGTGCGGATAATGAGGCGCTTACACTTTTTACTATTACACTATGTGGATCTAAAGGGAGATGGGAAACCCAAGTGCTTTACGAAAGCATTCATATGCAATCCTAGGTTCGACTAAAGGTGCAAGGGAATCAGAGATTACTTTATTTTTGTACAGACACTTGGCCCTAGTCCCAAATCTAATGAAATGGAAAAATATTTGTATAGTAACAAGATTTTTGGATGATGGGCCACTTACTCCTTCACTAATTAAACTATGTGATTTGCATGCAAATTTAACAAAATACTTTGGAAAACATGTGGAATTTTTCCACTTACTTTTCTCCCTAATTAAGCTATGTGTGTATTGCAAGTACAAATGAAAAAATAATCCAATTGCTCCACTAATTGAGGTTAGTAAAGCAACTAGGAAAACTAAACAGATAATAAAATAAATGCAGAGAAGGAAATTCCCTAAAGGCTAACCGCCAATCACATGAGAAAAGTGGAAATACATGGCCATTTGTTTTTTGACAACTTTGCAGGTTTATCCACACATAGACGCGCACAGACGTCTGTCAACGAAAAAGCCACACAAGCAAGCAAAGAAAATGAAAAATCAATTCCTTGGGCTTCGAACAGGTCCTAGAGGTCCTGCAAAAATTCCAGAGAGATGTTGCAAATAGTGAAAACAATGCATCTAAAAACATAAACTAAACAAAAGACACAAATACAAAATAATTCTTAATGAATTAACAAGTCAATACAATAATGGAAAAATATTTCATTTATTGACTGTTGGTGGTATAATATGAATAAAATATATTACTAAAAACACTTGAAGAGGATTCTTTGAGTTATGGTGCTCAAAATCCTCAGCAAGGAAGTCCCTTTCCTCAATCTCTTGGCAAGCTTCTCCTATCTCTCAAAATAAGTGTGAATACTCTCCCAATGATAGACTCTTATACTCTCACTAAGATGCTAGATTGATTAGAAACAATATGGCCAACATGCTAGTGCTCTTACTTCTTCTGCTTCAACAATGAAATGTGGTGTTGCTCTGATATCAATTTGGCCAACATAAAAATGTCTCATGTTTTGGTTCTCCCATAGCTTGTTTATATATAAATTTATTGAACCCATCTTCCCTCTCTTGGTTCATGAATGATAGTGACTCAAGAGTAGGACAATATTATTCCATTGAGGGTTGCATGTCTTTAGGGTGACTCTAAGTCGGTTTTCCTTGACTAGAAATG
This sequence comes from Pinus albicaulis, assembly GCA_034641835.2. NCBI lineage: Eukaryota > Viridiplantae > Streptophyta > Pinopsida > Pinales > Pinaceae > Pinus > Pinus albicaulis. The sequence continues at coordinate 48,803,171 of CM076572.1, forward strand.
TCAAGGCATTAGGGGAATTTTGAGGTCTAAAATGGGCCTCCTAAGGAAAATGTACAATCAAAATTCAATTTATGAGAACCAATCACATTTTAGGGGATGCCATCATCCCTAATGGTCGAGGTGGCATTGCTTGAGTTAAAGGTACTTACTTGTCACATTCTCAATGGTGGATTAAAACTCATGATTAACCATCGTAGTGCTCTAATTACTTTTAAAGTCAAAGTAAAGTACTCATAATAAATTTCATTTCACACTTTTTGAATAAAAATATATTATTGTCATTTCATATTTCTTGAAAGAAACAATGCATATCTCTATACATTTATTATATTATATTATATTATATTATTTTTATATAGAATATTAATTACATGTTTTTATACAATTTAAATAATATAAATTTTAATTAATAACATATAATATAATTAAGAATTTATAAATTTATATTTATATTTTATTTTAAGTTATTTAATTAAAAAGGACAAATGCATTAGTTGTTCAATGATAATGATTTTTTCTTGAAAAACTCATTCTTATTTATAGTCACATCAATACAATTTTTTATTAATTTTATTTTGGTACAACTTTTGACTTGAATTTAAATATGGTTACATGGATTGTGGTGCAAAAAGTGAATTGAAAATTTATAAATATTATTTTATTGGTTTAGCTATTGTTTTATTATTTCCTTAGGAGGCCCATTTTAAATCTCAAAGTTCTCCTAATGAATCCTCCCCCAAGTGTGGGAAGTCGTCCCGAATTTCTAAATCACATCCTTCCTTGACCGCGCAACTTTCGAAGGAACTTGACCACGCGACTTTCGAAGGAAAATTCGCACAGTCATGCAATCAACCTTCTTTTCTAGTGTGTGGTCCAATTTTTTCCTTAATAGCCTTAGGATAAGTTAAATATTTGGAACTTTCATAATTTATTTGGCTGTAAAATATTCATTTGATCTATCTGCTAGAAAACCTTAGGCGTCTTTTATAGTGGACGATTTTATGGTGTTAACAACCCTCCCCCTTGGGGGAACACCGTCCTCGATGTCCTTTGAAACCTACAACCAACAAGACTACTGAAAGAAAAACATACTTCCCATGGAGCTTTATAAATTATCTCGTTGTAGTATTTACAATGATCAACCTACTGAGAAGAAAACCATCATGACATAATAACAACATGACAACCATAATTACATGAAACCCATACCGCTTATTGGAGCTTTATAACACAGCTCATGGTGGTATTTACATATATATACATATGTACATATATGAAAAAAATAACATCAAAACATATACCAAAAACATATATCAAGGACATTCGCTCAACCAAAAAATAGAGAAGGATACATAGCCCATATCTTATCTATCATCTCCCATGTAGCTTCATTAGGCCCAAAGTGCCTCCACTGCACTTTAATTTTCTATATTTCCCGGTTTCATAGCATGAGAACCTTTCTCTGTAATATACACTGAGGTTCTGTTTGGAATTATCCATCTGGATCCACCTACAATATATACCATCCAATCACATGATCAACATAGTTAACATACTTTCTAAGAAATGATAAATGGAAAACATCATGGACTTTCACTGTTGGAGGCAGTGCAATTCGATAGGCTACTGGTTCAATCCTTTCAAGAATATTGAAATTTCAACAAAACTGAGGTGCCAACTGTTGGGTGTGGAGCCTGATTATCTTGTTTACTTTGTATCACAGCATTGGACCCCTGTACCTTAAAAGGGGCGGCAACGCCGCCCCACCCCATCCGCTCGGGGTCTCGAGCTCCCCTGGCGGCGTGGGGTTCAGGGCAAAAGGCCTTCAAGCCAAAACATGTAAAATTGCCTTGTAAAAGTATAGTAATTTCTAGTCAATCTGGGTCGTTCATTAGGCAAATGATCTGACGGTAGAAGTTATGTTTAGATTAGGGTTTTTTGCCCTAGAAGGCAACCCCCTTTTATATATGAGGGCATTGTATTGCGGCTGTGTATGATGAGTGTATTCTCAGAGCGAGAAACACAGAGGGAGACTGAGAGAGAGAATAGAGGATATTATAGCGGATCTGCTGTAGGTTTTGTCTCTTCATTTTTTCTGGATAATATAAAGGAAGGACTGGCTGTTCGGGGTGGACGTAGCCCAAACTAGGTGAACCACGTATATCTGTGTCTCTCTGGTTTTATGTGTTTTGTGTGCTTGTATTTTCCGCATATTTTATGTGTTTAATTGCTCTGTAATATTTAATTTTCTAACACCAACTTGGCATACAATCCTATCCACAAGGATATATTATTTGGCTTGATGTGAAAGTACACATGTTCCCCAACCTGAAACTCCCTAAACAACCTATTTTGATCTGCATAGTTTTTCTGATTTTCATGTGTTGCCTTTAGATTCTTATTGATTACCTACATTTCCTTATTCCATTTCTACTAACATATCTAGTCCAATCAATACCCTATTCACCAGTTCACTCCAACTGACAGGAGTCTTACAACTATGCACGTACAATGACTCAAACAGACTCATCCTCAGTGACTCCTGCTAACCATTGTTGTAAGCAAACTCAACCGATGGAAGGTACTCTTCCCATCTCCTCTTCTGATTCATCACATACATCCTTGACATGTCCTCCAATATCACGTTGACCCTTTTTGTTTGTCCATCTATCTACGAATGGGAAGTTATACTGAAGGCCAACTTTGTACCTAAACCTACAAAAAACCCCTTCCAAAACTTGGAAGTGAACTTTGCATCCATGTCTGACACAATGTTATTTGGAACGCCATGCAATTTGACCACATATATGATGAACACCTGTGCCACATCATTACTTTAATACATACTTTTCATTGGAATGAAGTGTGCTACCTTAGTCAACTTGTCCACCACAACCATGATGGAATCATGTTGTCTAGATGTCCTCAGCAAATCTATAATCAAATCCATGGAAATGACCTCCCATTTCCATTCTGGAATCGGAATCAGTTGTATTAGTCCACCTGTATGCTTACACTCTTCCTTTACCTATTGACATTCCAAACATCTAGCCACAAACTCTGCCACGTCCTTTTTCAAATTCGGCCAATGGTAAAATGTCTTTAGTGTTGTCAATGTATTCTAGTATCCTAGGTGACTTGAATATGGTTTCACATGAAAATCCCTCAATATAATCTTCTCGAGCTCATTATTGTCTGGCACATATAACCTACCCCTAAATCTTATCAAGACATCTACTGAGATATGATAGTCCACATCATGTGCACCTATACCTGCACCTGTACCTATACCGCTACCTATACTTGTACATGTATCTATAATTTATTTTAACTGTTGCCTAAGCTCTCTATACCTATCATCCTGTTGTCCTACCTGTAAGATCTAATCTTGTAGATATTCCCCATAAAAACTCATAGCTACAATTTGATTAACATGTATCCACCTACTAAGAGTATTTGCAACAATGTTCTCTTTTCCCATGATGTACTTGATCTCGAAGTCAAACTCATTGATCGTGGCCAACCATTCAGATTTTTTGGCATTTAGATTCATTTGGTCAAACAAATATTTTCAACCCAATATGATCACTCATCAATACAAACTTCCTGCTAAGAAGATAATGCCTCCACATATTCAATGCATGAATGATAGGTTCCAGCTCAATATCAACAGTTTTGGGTAATTTTGGCCATGCTCATCCAATTTTCATGACTCATAGCTTACTGCATGTCCTTCCTACATAAGGACTCCACCAAGTCCTCTCTTGCAAGAATATGTACATACCACAAACCCTTTTTTTCGATATGTAATCTTTAACACTGGAGAATTTTCAACAACTGCTTCAATTGTTCAAAACTTTATGCACATTCCTTTGTCCATTCAAATTTATTACCTTTCCTCTGTAATGTCATAATATGATATGAAATCCAAGATAAGTTCTTGATGAACCTCCCATAATAGTGTGATAACACCACAAATGATCTTACCTCATCCATGTTTCTAGGAGCTTCCCACTCCATTATAGCTCTTATGTTCTCCAGATCCACTACTATGCCTTCCTTGGAAACCACATTCCCCAAGTAATGTACCTCTCTCTGACATAAACTGCATTTAATGAGCTTAGCATACAACTGATGTTCTCTCAACAATCTCAACTTTGTTGTTAAATTTTTAGCATGCTCTTCCTCATTCTTATAATAATACCAATATATCATCAATGAATACAATAACAAACTTGTCCAGATAAGGATGCAGCACACTATTCATCAAGCGCAAAAAAGTAGTTGGAGCATTAGTCAAACAGAAAGGAACTACAACAAACTCATAATTCCCATACCTGGTCCGAAAATTTTCCTTGTAAATATCCTCTTCCTTGATGCGTACCTGATGATATCTTGATCTCAAATCAATCTTTGAGAACATTTTTTCTTCCTTCAACTGATCAAATAAGTCATCAATCCTCGGCAACAGATACATGTTCTTGATGGTCACCTTGTTCAACTACACGTAAGCAATGCATAACCTGACTGTACCAACCTTCTTCTTCATAAAAAATACCTATGCACCCCACAGTGATACACTTGGCCTAATGTATCCCTTGTCAAGCATTTCCTTCAATTACAACTTCAACTCTACTAACACTGGAGTTCTCATCATGTATGGCACCTTTGATTTTGGTGTTGCCCCTAGTACCAACTCAATGGATAATTACACTTCTCTGTGAGGTGGAAACTTTGAGATCTTTGTTGGAAACGCATACTGAAATTGTTGTAAGATCGAGTACCTGCTCAATATCTCTGCATCCTCATCCTCCTTACCTTTATCACTATAAATGTGCACTGCAAATAACACACACCCTTTTCTGTGACTGTGCTTTTCCTGCATATTTTTCACCATCCTAACTGATGTTTCTTTCTTATTACCCTATACAATTCTCTACTCACCATTGTCATCCAAGCACTTAGTGGATTTGTCATAAAAATCCACTTTGGTCCTATGAATATATAACCAATCCATACCCAAAATCATACTATATGACCCCAACAGTAATACATTCAAATGTGTTTATGTGGGCATACCATTCAAATCAAATGCACAAGATCTTACCCAATGACGAACTCTCTTCTTGGTACATGTAGCCAACTTCACTAACCAATATTTAGAATGCACTTATTTATTCAAACGACATGTATCCACCAAGTCAGGGTTAACAAAACTATAATTAGATTTGGGGTTAATCAAAATAGAAACAACTTGATCACAAATATTAATGTCCATCTCAATGATAGATTCTTGACGATCGACCTGCATGTTATCTAGTGTTTCATAGATACGGGGAATGCTCTGCCCAATATCTCCAACGTTTGTGTCTTTTATGCACTATAGATATGAGGCCTGCCACCTTGATTCAACGGAAAATCCCTTTTAAGATTCTCCTTATCACATGTCCAGCACTCAAACCATCTTGTACCATCACCGCTATTCTACTATTGTGGCCCATTTCCCTGTCTAGCTACATTTAACTTCTTACGCAGTGTAACATTCTCTTTCTCTTCTGCATTCTGAGGGTTTTTATTTTCGGCTTCCATTTACCTTTACCTTTATCTTTGAATTTTCATCCTTGCTCATAACAGTGATTTAGTTTCCCAATAACTTCCTCAAGTGACCAAGGCTCATCATACTCAATCCGATCTCTAAATTATAATTGCAATCCACTGACAAATCTCTGAAATGTAGCCTTTTCATCTTTAATATATGATACATACCTCAAAATATACAAAAAATTGGTTGTATATTACTCATATTTCATCGAATTCATTAGAAGTAGGCAGATTCAAATGGGGAGTCGTGAGTAATAGAAGGATTTTACCCTATAGTAAAAATGGTAAAAATGGAGGGTTGTGTAGATTTGGAGCCATATCCTTTGGAAATTATGGTGGTTTAGGGCCCCAAGTGTAACACCCTCCTCCCACATCTACCCACGTAACCAACCAACCGGGGTAAACATGTGATGAGAGGCTACTATGATCTAATTCAACTCCTCATGTACAATTAAGGAAGTGGAACCGACATGACAAAACCAATATGACCTTCTACACATCCTACAGAACCTCCAGGAGCTAACCCACCCTTCCAGGTGACCAACTGCTGAGGGAACTCAAAATTTCAATGAATTAAACCCCCAGTCACTCCCTTGCCAATGGCTCCATTCGATTGAGAGCCCCAATCGCTACCATGAGCCTGTCTGTTTGCAATTGTAGCCTTTTTTTGCAATTTCTATGCCAACGATTGCGAGATTTAAGGATAAATTCTAGGGCTAGGACCCAGTCATTGTCCAAAACTTCATGGAATTTACAGAAATGAAAAGTAACATAGATACAATGATACCAATGCAGAATAATGAACAAAGACTTGACTGGTTTCCTACTATCCATGATACCCATTTCTTCAAACATCTCACAAATGTGCATTCTACAAGTTGTAATAACAGATCTGAGCATAGGGGTCTCATACTTATTTAAGAATTTATAATAAGAATTGGTGCCTCACCATATTAGTTGTATTATCATCTATTGGTTCATATATTCATTGGTCATTCATTTATAAATCAAAACATGATGAGATCCATACATCATCACTGTCATAAAACATACTCATAAACAAAATATAAACAACATAAATAATAAGGATACAACAATCATAAATACCACATATGAACCAACACATTTGCACATAAAATACCAAGGAAAGGAACTCTTATTAATGAATGTAAAACCAAACCAAGTTTAGGACTTCCACGTTCCACCCAACCATAGATTACTTGAGCCAAATCTCTCTTCATCCAATCACCCCTGTGCCATATTCCAAGCATGAATGTGGGGCACAAAACCAAAAGAATCAACCAGGGCGTCTTGAGGCTAAACCACTTCACCCTTATCAATTGAACCAGGCTTTACTACAATCCTCACTGGATCACTAGGCCATAAAAAAGCATGGATGACATTGTATTTATCCACCTACAGCGTGAGGAATTTTCCCGTTTCCTAGTCTCTAGGTTTTACTGCAATCCACAATCCTATCTAGGGATCACTATAATCGAGACACCACCCTCCAGGATATACCATATATCTCACATTCACTGGCGCCTTATCAAAGGAAACCACCTCTAGTATTTACTGTATATCCCTCCATCCAGTGCTTGAGGATTCATAGGCCCACCGAGGCACTCAATACCTGGCTTTACCTCAACCCACAGTTTGATTGAAGGATTACTAGGCCAATGGCTTTACTGCAATCCATAATTTGGTTTAAGGATTACTAGGCCATGTGTTCTTTCATTCAGAGATCCACCTCACTCAGCTTCGAATCCATCTGACAATCCAGATCAACCAAAACATGAGAAACACATCACACCATGGCTATCTAGAAATGGAAAGGCAAGTTTGAAGAACATTTCCACACCTGAAAAATCCAATGCCAGTGACAGCAAGAGAACTAAGAACTCAAATGCATAACCATGCATGTCAAATATAGCAATGAAATCACACATGGAAATCAATACCTACAAGTAAAAATATTGTAGTTGCTTGATCCTACTCTTCCTTTCTTGATATTTGCTTCGTCTTTTCCTTCTTTGCCTTTCTTGATCCAATGCTGAAGTGCTCCAAAAAAACTCTTAAGTGTTCAATAGTGGGAGAGAGAGAGAGAATAGAGAGAGAGCTCCAAAACTGAACTGACAAAAAGGTTACACTAATAAAAGGTATCAACTGATCCTCATAAGCCTTTTTATTAATGAGGCCTCTATTTTCTTCATTTTCCATTATTTTCATTCATTTTCATCCTCATATGCAACCTGTGACCTTCCACCTTCCTTTTCTCATAATTTCCATTATTTTCATAAATAAATTTCCAAAAATTGTGTTTTGCCTTTCCAAATCATTTTCCATTGCCTTTCCAAAGCCATTTCCATTGCCTTTGCCAATTTCCTTAGCCATAATAATTGAAATGAACACCCACACTACGATGTTTTTCCCAACATTCAACTTGGAATAAGTGTCCCATAAACGTGGTTATTATTTTGCCTTCGTTAAATTTTATTTACATAGAATTTTCACCAGGGTTGTTACATCAAGCCAAATTAGCACAAATTAGCAAAGGTAAAACCTCCATCTCATCCTCCACTTTTTTCCATGATTGACCCTAAAGCATTTTCAGCATCAGTTAGTTACAATGTCAGGAAAACATGTAGGAATAAGCCAAGCAAGCGGTCAGAATTGTGGAAAGATGTGAGATCTCGGGAAGAAAAAGTGATATGTCCAGAACCAGAAGTTGCATGGCCTAGGGTTTAAAACAATATTTCAATAATTCTTGTGCTCCATCCTCCTTTTGTTTTTGAGTTTCCACAAACCCTAAATTTATTTTATACAAGAGGACTCAAGGATATTGTGATAAGCAATGATTTAAGGGAAAATAATAAACCTCCAAAGGCTAGCAATACAAGGTTATCAAGGCAAAACTTTAAAGGGTCCCTTATGACAGAAATGTGTGTGTAGAAGAGGGTAAGTCACCCAAACACTTAGATATAATCCTCATAATTAGAGAATGATTACATATCAAAAGGAGGGCCTAGGGTTAATGAAGAGGAATGAAGGAATCTGGAGGGATCCCTTAGCCACAAGGGGGAACAAGTGAATCTTGGTTGTAAGAGTGGCGCAATCAAGGGAAGAGGAGGAGACCTCCCTACCTGACCTTATCTACGTATTTTTTGTGAAGTTGTCCATGAAGGTGGAAAAAAAACCATACTAAGGGAATTGGTTGTGCCCCCTCATGGAATACATTAGCAGGAGTTAGGATCACAAGGATTGGGAGTGAATGTCATGACTACAAATGAGGTGTTTGGAACACAGAGAGCTAGTGCCTCATGGGTGGGAGACTACCACGAAGAAAATATCCAATTATCTTCAGACTAGACTCATAACTTGACAGAAAAGGCTTATGAATCAGAGGGAGAGGGGACCCAAAATGCTGGATAAAAAAAAAAAAAAGCTATAAGGACTAAATCAAAGGATTATAACTTGGTTTTTGGGGAAAACATGCATTTTAATTTTTCTATGTCGGCATCAGACCACATAATTTTTGGAAGAGCAAAAGGAAAATATTTCTCAATAAAAGAGATCAGTGAGTGGATTTTGCAAACATGGGGGGATACTCTGGCAAGAGAGGTATAGGTGAAAATACTTGTTCAAGGGCGCTTCATGCTGCAATTCAAATTGGTAGAGGCAATATCATGGGTTCTTGGTAGGAATTGGAGTATAACATGTTTAGAAGCCCTGATCAAGAGGTGTAACCCCTTGTTCAATGTGAGAAGAGAAAAATTAGAAGAAGTACCATTGTAGGTAAGATTACTGTCACTTCCTCCCCATATGTAGATAGAATATATATTTAAGTCCATTAGAGATAAGATTAGGGAATACCTAGAAGCAGATATGTCCTTTATAGTGACAAGGACTCAGAGAGTGGCGAGATAAGTGGTGAAGTTAGATCGAAGAGAAGGAGTGTTTGAAAATATGAAATTATCCTTTAATAGAAATAGCCACATACAATAGCTGGATTATAAAAAATTTCCTTTCCAATTCCTGATGATGTCACAGGCTTGGTCACATGGCAAGAGAATTCCCTTTGGGATACAGAGGCAAAAGGATCCAGAGCTCTGAGATGATGGATATGGGAACCTGGCACCCTTCCTAAAAGGGTGGAAAAACAACATAGCACTTCTATCAAATAATAGGTGGCTGCAATTTTGGAAGAATACAGGCAATATGTCTAAATGGAAGTGTAGGAGGGTGAGATATGAGAACCTCAGGTTGAGATTAGAGTATGCAATGATGTAACCCAACCTCCTCACCTTGCAAGTACTAATTCCCCACTTTCGTCCTGCCTAGTTTCTCATTTTATTTCCTTATTTTCGTCAAACTTGTGGCTTGGTCCTTCCAGGCCTTTATCATCTATCAATACCTTTGTGAATTATTTATTTGAACTTCTAGACAACATTTTTACCACTATTTCCCCCGTTAATTGTTACCTACGACCTAGATTTCACAAGGATTATTCATTAACCATGTCTGAGGGCCTTGATGAACTCTTTTATAATTTTGATCATGTGAAAGGTGGTGGTAAAAGGTCCAATATTTCAAAGGATCAACTTAAAGCATGGCTAGACATTGTCGGTGACAAATAAAAGTCCTTATATGGGGAACTTAGAGTGGTGCAGGCCCCTGGTGTGGTACCTATTGAAATGGCACCCCAACGGGGTTTTGATTTAATTTTCCCTTAATTAAATTAGAATAAAAATTGTGATTCCATCTCATAACAGCTTGTAAGTGTTAAATGAGTCAGGAAGACTTAGTTAGCTCAGTTAATTCAAGTTGGAGGTAAAATTGGAGGCATGTAGATTTCTTCTTAAGTTTTAGGGGTCCAATTATAGTTATTTGTGAGTTGTAATTAGTTAAATCAATTATTTGAGTTAAAATCAGTTTAACTAGTTGTAATTGAGAGATCAGCTAGTGAAAGGTCCACTGAATTAAATATGATTTAATTCACTCTAGATATTTGTTGCATGTCAGTTCTAAGGAATTCCCAATTGAGATTGGGTTTAAAAGGGAGATAACTATCAGTTGTATAATTAGAAAAGTGTATAGGTCATGCATGAGGTCATCAGGATTCTTTGAAGGAATTTCACAATAAATTCTTGGCAATTTTTTTATTAATAGGGCCATGATTCCTCCGGAAATGTGTAAGCAACGTCGGTCAGATAGAGGCTGAGAATTGGTTAAGTATTGGACCAATTTTTCCTAGAATTGGTATTGAATTTGAACATGGTTTTGAACAGTTTCTTTTCCAGATACATCTTGTGTTGTGCGATTGATAATTTCTTTCTCTTACATGTTATATGATTATGCGATCGAAATTGGTTTCCACAATTTGTAGAAGGATTAAATATTTTGTTTTAGTACATTACAAGATCAATTGAATCCCTTTGGATAATTTCTACATATCATGAATCACAATAGAAGAGAAGAACCAGAGTTTGTTTTGAACAGGTACATCGAATTTGCATATTTATTCTTCAGAACCAACAGCAGATCAAGATGTCTTTCAATGACTTGAGACTCAAATATGCTCTTGAGGGAAATTCAAATTAGATAGCATGAAATAAAATGATGGAGGAAATTCTAGAGGACAACGGACTGACGGCATTCATAGACAATGATATTCCCAACCCACAGCAACAAATTCTCAACTTCTTGATGCATGGAAGAAGAATGTAGAAAAGGCGAGAAGGATCTTGATAGAAGGATTTTGCGATCATATTTTCTCAAACCTCCAGGGAAAGGAGACTCCATATGCTATGTGGAAGGCCTTAACATATATGTTTCATAATAGCACCGACCACAAGAAGTTGGCACTGAAAGACAAGCTCAAAAAGATCAATATGGAGAAGGGCGACACAATCTAAAAATACTTGACGAAGTTCACTCAATGTCGAGATGAGATTCGAAGTGTTGGGTAGCAATTTCCTGAGATGATTTGGTGAGCCTAACACTTCTAGGCCTTCCCAAGAGCCAGAATAGCTACCAAGACTCTATGAATGGGAGGGAGAAACTACCAAAGTTGGATAAATTGTCGTTCGAGTTGGTATAAGAAGAGATTCGACAAAGCACCAAAGATGGATCCTCATCGAAGACTGATGATGAGGATAATTATGCCTTGGCTTGAAAGGCGAAGAAAGGGAAAGGGAAGGTGTCCCATTCCAAATTAGATTCTGGCAAGGCAAGTAAGAAGTGAGACTTGTCAAAGGTAAAATGTTTTCATTGTCATGAGCTTGGACACTATGCTACAAATTGTCTACACAAGCATACCAGCAAGAAGACCTCAGGAGGAGAAATAGGTGAAGCACTTGCTTCACGGTTCAAGTTGGATTTCACTCTCATCGCATGCATGGTGTCATCGGTGATGGGTTTTGCATGGTAATTAGATATTGTAGCTTCATTCCATATGATCAACAACAAAGAATCCTTCAGTAGATTGGAGTAGAAGGATCTCCATATGCACATAGAGATGGGAGATGACGGGAGGTATAACGTTACCAATGTAGGTACAGTTAGCTTTCAAAGGGATTCAGTTAATCCACTGACTTTAAAATATGTAATGTATGTTCCTGCTTTAAAGAATAATTCGGTTTTTTTTGCTATGTTGGAAGACCAAGGCTATGATGTGATATTCAGTGAAGGAAAGGCGTTTTTTCGTTACAAAGCCACAGGACAGGTGAAAAATATTGGGGTTTGTGTCAAGAACCTTTACAAATTGGATGTAGAATATTGTGTTTACATGAGCACGAAACCACAGAAGGTGGAGAGCCCAGACATTGGTGAGTTATGGCACAAGAGATTGGGCCATCTACACTATGGCGCTTTGAATATAATGCAGTAGATTTCTACAGGACTTCCAAAGGGTGCACTTTCACAGAGAGATACATGCAAAGGGTTTACATTGGGGAAGTATACCAAATCGACCTTTCACGATAAGGAAAATCGAGAAAAGTTAATCCTTGAGAGAGTTCACTCAAACATGTGTGTACCATTCTCGACATCTTCCAAAGAAAAACATAGTTATTATGTGATTTTGTAGATGATTTTCACAAACGTGTTGGATTTTCTTCATGCAAAAGAAATTTCAGACATTCTCCAAGTTTTGTGAGTTCAAGGCACTTGTCGATAAAGATACATGGAATTGGGTGAAGGATCTAGGGAGTGATAATGGTGGAGAATATGTCTCTAATGAATTCAAGAAATTATGTGCTTCAAAAGGAATTCGGAGAGAATTTATAGCACATCATAACCCACAACATAATGGGGTTGCAGAAAGGAAGAACAGAACTATTGTGGGAGCAGACATAACTATGTTGCATGATCAGGTCCTATTTTTTCATCTGTGGGTAAAGGCATGCAATACAACAGTATTTGTGCATAACAAAATTCCGCATCTGATACTTGGTATGAGTACACTAGAGGAATATTTTTTAGGTAAGAGACTAGATGTGTCGCATTTTAAAATTTTTGGTTCCTCATTTTATTTCCATGTGACCAAAGATGTCAGAAAGAAGCTAGAGCCAACAACAAAGTTGGGGATATTTGTGGGGTACTCTGATACACCTCAAAATTATCAGGTTTACTTTCCAACACACAAGATGACAGTGGTCAGAAGAGATGTGAATTCAATGAAGAAAAGGCCATGTGACTTTCCCTTGAGAGGGAGCCTCCGTTGCATGCAGTTGAGGATCTCTCAACTCCAAAAGAATAAAATCAAGGTGTGGAGTAGCCAAAAGGAGAGGAAGAGAGTGGAATAACCCAATCATGTAGGGCCATCCACCTGAGATGGAAGGAAGTGCAGAAGAGAGGCTGACAGATTGTTTCTATATGCGAGAGAGAATATGGGAGCACCCACAACACAATACAGGTAGACAAGGTCTTAAAAGTGGTACAATAGATAGATGGATCTTAAGAGCGAAGGTATAGATATAGAACCATCCTCTTTCGAGGAAGAAGTAAAACAACCAGTATGGGTTGACACTGTGGTTGAGGAGTATGACTCCATTATCAGATATAGTGGATGGGAATTTGTCCCAAGACCATAGCGGAAGTTAGTTATAGGATCCAGGCAGGTCTACAAGGTGAAGCAGGTAGTAAATGTGAGTGTGGAGAAGCACAAGGCCAAATTTGTAGCCATAGGGTTCTCTCAGGTGGAGGGGATTGATTAAGATGAGACTTTTGCACCAGTCGCAAGGTACTCATCAATAAGATCCATCCTTGTACTCTCAACACAGATGGAATGGAAAATACATCATATGGATTTAATTACAACCTTCCTCAATGGGTTTATTGATAAATAAGTGTACATTTAGTATCCAGAAGGTTTTGAGACCGTAGACAAGGAGTCACATGTGTGCATACTCAAGAGAGCACTGTGTGGGATGAAGTAAGCACCGCGTGCTTGGTACACCAAGATCGACAGCTATTTCACCAGGTTGGGTTTAACCAAGAGTGAAGTGGATGTGAACCTTTATCATATTGTGGTAGATGGTATTATTTTTATTATTTTACTTTATGTCGATGATATGATACTGATAAGTGATGAGCATCTCATCAAGACTTGCAAACATGACCTTGCAAGAGAATTTGAGATGAAGGACATTAGGCTCTTACAATATTTCCAGGAATTGTAAATATGGCAAAGAGATGGCGAGATATTTGTATCTTAGGGAAATTATGACAACAAGATCATCAGGAAGTTCCACATGGAGGGAAGCAAACCCATGGAGACTCCTCTAGCAGGAAAGTGGAGGAAGGAGGATGCTACTTCAGGCGAAGTATTGGATGATATTGTTTACATGCATCTTGTGGGTTCACTCATGTATCTCGTGAACACATGACTAGACATATGTTACACAGTTAACCAGCTTAGTAAAGTTACGGTTAAGCCTAACAAGCTCTTTTTAAAGGTAGAAAAGCATGTGTTGAGAGACTTGAGAGGCACTACATAGTATTTAGTGAGCCCTAGTATTGAACCAAGAGTGCTGCAACTCCTAAGGGCTGCCCTACTTTACTTTATCAACCCCGGGTTCGTACAAACTTGGAGGTGACAGTGCTATATACATAGCAGGTGCATTCTACTAATGTCATCCTCTTCTACTCTATGAAAGGGTGCTACTTCTAGGGGTTCTCAGTGAAGTCTGTCACACTTCAATGAAACTAAACTAAATAACAGAAAGGAAATGCCAAAAGGAAACTAAATTAAATTGCTGAAAAGAAATGACAGGAAGGAAAATAAACTAAATTGTTGAAAAGAAATGACAGGAAGGAAACTAAACTGAATTGGTGAAAGGAAAATAATTTAAACCACACTTAACTTGGCCCATTGGCTAAACACACCCTACTTATCTTATTCTCTATCTACCATGCTTCTATTCATGCAGCAAAGATAACCATGACTTAATTCTAATTTTGAAAGTGTTGATTTGTAGCTTGGAGAAGAAAGGGGTAAATGTGTTAATGGAGGGATAAACACATTAAACAAGGCTTAGAAGTGAAAAGAGGGATTTGGACATTATTAAAGCATATAATATTGCAAAAATTCTTTGGAGCGAAGTGATTAGAAAGTGCGATGGCAAAGAAGAGGGAGTACAGTTTGGGAGCGGGAGCGAAATGCGATTTGCAAAAAGGGAAAAGTTTGTGATTTGCGATATGTGATATCGCAATATCACAATCGGCAGACAAGAGCGGTAAGTCTTAAAGGAAAAGGTGAAACGGTTGCGAAATGCAAAATGCGATGGGTGGCATGGCGGTGGGACCGGTGGCGAAGTGTGATGACAATATCACAATCGGCGTCAGGAGAAATAAGCATTAACGGGAACCAAATAAAAGTGTGATTTTCTATTTGTGATGGGGATAAAAATTGTGGGATGCGATTTGCGATAGCATAAAAACTACGAGATGTGATTTTCGATAGGCGGTGTGGCAGAGTACGGAGCGATATCGCAATTAGCAGACATGAGCGATAAGTCTTAAAGGAAAAGGCGAAAAGGTTGCGAAATGCGAAATGTGATGGGTGACGTGGCGGTGGGAGCAGTGGCGGAGTGCGATGAAAATATCGCAATCGGCGTCAGGATTGATAAGAATTTACAAGAACCAAATAAAAGTGTGATTTTTGATTTGCGATGGGGATAAAAACTGTGGGATGAGATTTGCGATAGGATAAAAACTATGGGATGTGGTTTACGATAGGCAGTGTGGCAGAGTACGGTGATATATCGCAATTGGTGTTGTCAGTGGTAAGTCTTAAAAGGAAAAATGAAAAATATGTGAAATGTGATTTGCGAAAAGGCGAAGTACGGTAGTGGGAAGTCGAGGAGCAAGGGCAGAGTGCAATAACAATATCGCAATAGGAAAAAAGGAGCGGTAAGTCTTAAAGGGAAATGGGAAAAAATGTGAAGTGTCATGATTTGCGACGAGGCGAAGTACGGTAGCGGGAAGTTCGAGAAGGAAAGGGTGGAGGTCAACCTATAAGGTTTTGAAGTGTTTTTTCGTTAAAATGGTTGCGATAGCCATAAAACGTGAAAATGAAGGAATAGAAGGAAGACTTAGTCGTTTTGAAGTGTTTTTGGGAATAAAAGGGGTGCGGCAGCTGCAATAAGTGAAATAGAAGGGAATAGAAGCGTAATAGCAGAGATGGAAGGGATATGGGAAATGAAGTGGGGAGCTGTTAATGAACTTCTTCCGAGCGAAGATTCTTGTACTTGCAATCAACCCTGCCTACTTATGCAAAAAAAACGTATGAGTGTGTAATAAAAACAGTGAACAAAAAGCAGTTTTTTTTTCCTGTGGGAAATTCTACCCCCCTCGAGCTCTATTGACAGAGATGAGAAGGGAACTATAGATCCACAACTTTTAGATTTTTATCCTCTATTCTAGTACTCATAAGAAAATTAAAACCTAAAGCAGCAATTCAAAACAATAACTTGAAACTATCAGAAGCAAGATTAACTAAATGACAGAAACAAAAGTAGCTAATTTACATAAACAAAACTAGCTAAATAACATAAAGGAAAGAACTAAAACAACAAAGAAGCTGAGGCACATGGATTGGGCCCTAACCCACGAGCCTCTCTCCCTGAAACTAGATCAATAAAACAACATTTGCCTACTCATTACATTACAAAAAATATAGTATTATTATATTCTGAAGGTCTTAATAGCATAATCCTAATAGAATGGAAAATGAATGGCATGGGATGGAATGGAATGAAAATTGAATGGAATGGATTGCATCGAATGGACCAAAATCCACCGAAATAGACCCTAATTAGCTCTTGATCGGCTTTATTTATCCTCAAGGGAAAATACTAACAACTCCCTAAAAAATAGGTAATGAGTCCACTTGACTCCAAGTGAAGTATGGCTTGAGTGCACTTGGTCTTGAGTTTCTTGGATGCCTCTGGAATTCAAATTTCTGGAGCGAATCTCATGAGGATCCTTTGAATGCCTTTGAGAGTTAAGGAGGGTGGAAAACCCCCTTGAATCTCTCCAATATTTCTCCCTAATTTCCTCATATTGTGCTCATTTATTCTTCAATCTTGATCTTGTAGTGGCGGGGAGAAAGTCCCTCAATTATCTCCTTCTCCAAATCAGCATAATCTACTAGATATTCTCACAAATTCTACAACAATAACCAATATTATGCACAAATATGCAATTACCTTTAAACCTTCCTAAGAAAATATTAAAGCATAAGAAAAGATTATTAAGTGCAAAATGAGTGATTTAATATATCTTTTCATGTGCATAAGAGAGGTAGATGGGCCTATGAAAGGTTAGATGGGCCTTAATTTATGTCTAATTTAGAGGCCCATCAGTATCGCTATGGTACAGACGAACAGAGAGAGTGAACCTTCAAGACTTCAAAATTGCAGATTGGGCAGGGAGTCCATCCGACAGGAGGGTCACATCAGAGGGAATCTTCAGCATAGGATCAACAGTATTTTCCTGGTACAGCAGGAAACAAAGATCATTTTCACTTAGTTCAGCAGAGGCAGAGTACATGGCGGCGAGTCAGGTAGCATGTGAGGCCATATTGGGTAGGAAGATACTTGTTATTTTGTTTAATCGACAGATGGATCTGAAGGTGATTTATTGTGATAACCATAGTTGCATCAAACTCTCGATTAATCAATTTTTTCATGACAAATCCAAGCATATTGATATCTGGTATCACCATCTTAGAGATTGTGTGCAGAGGCAGATTATGTCATTAGAGTACATTCACACAAAGGAGTAGGATGCAAACATCTTGTCGAAGGCACTATCAAGAAGCAAATTCGAGTTCCACAGAAGCAAGATCGGGGTAGCAGAAAATCCCTTCCTATTTGAGAGGGAGTGTTGAAATGGCACCCCAAGGGAGCTTCTAATCTAATTTTCCCTTAATTAAATTAGAAGAAAAATTTTAATTCCATCTCATAACAACTTGTAAGTGTTGACTGAGTCAGGAAGACTTAGTTAGCTCATTTAATTCAAGTTGGAGGTCAAACTGGAGGAATGTAGAGTTCTTCCTAAGTTTTAGGGGGGTCCAGTTACAGTTATTTGTAAGTGTTAATTATTTAACTCAATTATTTGAGTTAAAATCAGTTTAACTAGTTCTAACTGAGAGATGAGATAGTGATAGGTTCATTGAATTAAATCTGATTTAATTCACAGGTATTGATCAATCAGTTAACTAATAATTCACTATAAATAGTTGTTTCATGTCAATTCTAAGGAAGGCCCAGTTGATATTGGGGTTAAAGGGAAGATAACAATAAGTTGTATAATTAGAAATTGTACAGGTCATGCATGAGGTCATCAGGATACCTTGAAGGAATTGCACAATAAATTCTAGGAATTTCTTTATTAAGAGGGCCACAATTCCTCCAGGAATGCGTAAGCAAGGCTGGTCAGAAAGCGGTGAGAAAATCAGCAAAGTGTAGATATTTCTCAATGAGGGAAACAACATTGTATTTTTTCATTATATTGACTTTATGAAATATAAAGATAGCAAGGTTTTGAGAAGTTTCTTTCCTATATACATCTTGTGTTGTGCGATTGATAATTTCTTTCTCTTACTTGTTATGTGATTGTGTGATCGAAATTGGTTTCAACAATTTGTAAAAGGATTCAATATTTTGTTTTAGTACATTACAAGATCAGTTGAATCCCTTTGGATAATTTATACATGGTATCAGAGTAGGAATCACAATAGAAGAGAAGAACCATATTTTGTTTTGAAAAGGTACATCGAATTTACATATTTATTCCTCAGGACCAGCAGTAGATAAAGATGTATTTCAATGACTTGAGACTTGAATATGACCTTGAGGGAAATTAGAATTACATATCATGAAAGGAAAGTATGGATGCAGTGCTAGATAAAAATGGACTGAAGGCATTCATAGACAATGATATTCCCTAGCTTGTTGCAGCAAATGCTCAACTTCTTGATGCATGGAAGAAGAATGTAGAAAAGACGAAAAGGATCTTGTTAGAAGGAGTTCGAGATCATATTGTCTCAAACCTCCATGGAAATGTGACTCCATATGCTATGTGGAAGGACTTAACAGATTTGTTTCAGAATAGCAGCGACCACAGGTAGTTGGAATTGAAAGACAAGCTCATAAAGATCAAGATGGAGAAGGGCGACACGATCCAAAAATTCTTGACGAAGTTCACTCAATGTCAATATGAGATTGGAAGTGTTGGGGTAACAATTTCCCAGGATGATTTGGTGAGCCTAGGACGCCTAGGACTTCTAGGCCTTCCGAAGAGCTGGGATAGCTACCAGGACTCTATTAATGGGAGGGAGAAGCTACTAGAGTGGGAGTGACTGTGGTATAACTTGGTACAAGAAGAGATTTGACACAACACCAAAGATGGATCCTCACTAAAGACTGATGATGAGGAGAACTATGCCTTGGATTTAAAGGCAAATAAAGGGAAAGGGAAGGTGTCCCATTCCAAATCGGAGTCTGACAAGGGAGGAAAGAAGTGAGACTTGTCAAAGGTAAAAAAAATTGCACTATCATGAGCTTGGACACTATGCTACAAATTCTTTGCACAAGAATACTAACAAGAAGGGAGTCAGGAGTAGCAACAGATGAAACACTTCCTTCACAGTTCGAGTTGGATTTCACTCTCATCACATGTATGGTGTCATCAGTGATGGGTTATGTGTGGTACTTAGATAGTGGAGCTTCGTTCCATATGACTGACAACAAATAATTCTTCATTAGCTTGGAGGAGAAGGATCTCCAGATGCACATCAACATGGGAGATGATGGGAGTTATAACGCTACCGGTGTAGGTACAATTACCTTTCATAGGGATTTAGGTAATCCACTCACATTAAAAGATGTAATATATGTTCTTGGTTTAAGGAAGAATTTTGTTTTTTTTGCTATGTTGGAATACGTGGCTATGATGTGATATTCAATGAAGGAAAGGGTTTCCTTCATCACAAAGCCACATGATAGGTGAAAAATATTGGGGTTCAAGTAAAGAACCTTTAAAATTTGGATGTAGAAGATTGTGTTGCCTTGAGCACAAAAGAAGAGGAGGTGGAGAACAGAGACATCGGTGAGTTATGGCACAAGATATTGGGCTATCTACACCATGGCAC
This sequence comes from Pinus albicaulis, assembly GCA_034641835.2. NCBI lineage: Eukaryota > Viridiplantae > Streptophyta > Pinopsida > Pinales > Pinaceae > Pinus > Pinus albicaulis. The sequence goes on from CM076572.1 coordinate 48,823,431, forward strand.
TTTGAAGGTCGTGCAGCATATTTATATAGGACTTCCAAAGTATGAACATGCACAGAGAGATACATGCAAAGGGTGTACATTGTGGAAGTATACCAAAGCCACCTTTCACGATAAGGAAAGTTGAGAAAAGGCATTCCTTGAGAGAGTTCACTCAAATGTGTGTGGACTGTTCATGACAGCTTCCACAACGAAACACAAGTATTATGTGATTTTTGTAGATGAGATTTTTCATGAAAGTGTTGGATTTTCTTCATGTTGAAGAAATATCAGACGTTCTCCAATTTTTGTGAGTTCAAGTCACTTGTTGAGAAAGATATAGGGAAGAAGGTGAAGGCTCTAAGGAGTGAAAATTTTGGAGAATATGTCTCTAATGAATTCAATAACTTTTGTGATTCAAAAGGAATTCGAAGAGAATTGATAGCACCTCATAACCCACAGCAGAATAGGGTTGCAAAAAGGAAGAAGATAACTATTATGGGTGTAGCATGAGCTATGTTGCATGATCAACACTTGTCGTTGCATATGTGGGAAAAGGCATGAAATACAAAAATATTTGTGCAAAAAAAAAATCCTCATTGAATGCTCGGGATGAATACACCAGAGGAAACTTTTTCAAGTAAGATACTAGATATATCGCATTTTAAATTTTTTGGTTCATCAGTTTATTTCCATGTGACCAAAGATGCCAAGAAGAATCTAGAGCCAACACCAGAGTTGGGGAGATTTTTGGGGTAAATTGATACACGTCACAACTATCAAATGTACCTTCCATCACACAGGATGATAGTGGTTAGAAGAGATTGGAAATTCGATGAAGAAAAGTCCATGTGAATTTCCCTTGAGAGGGAGCTTTAGTTGCATGCAGTTGAGAAGCTCTTGGCTCCAAAATAAGAAACTCAAGATGTGGAGCAGCCAAAAGCAGAGGAATTGAGTGGAAGAACCCAATCATGTAGGGCCATCCACTAGAGATGAAAGGAAGCGCACCGGAGAGGTTAACATATTGTTGCTAGATGTGAGAGAGAATGTGGAAGCACCCACATGACAGCGGAGGCAAAGAACTTCCTCAGAGCAGTACACTAGATACGTGGCTCTTATGAGCGAAGGTATAGAGATAGAACCATCCTCTTTCGAGGAAGCAGTGCAACAACCAGTTTGGGTTGATTCCATGGTTGAGGAGTATGACTCCATTATCAGAAAACGTGCATGGGGAGTTGTCCCAATACCAGAGGGGAAATTAGTTGTAGGATCCAGGTGGGTCTACAAGGTGAAGTAGGGAGCATATGGGAGTGTGGAGAAGCACAAGTCTAGATTTTTGGCCAGAGTTTTCTCTCGGGTGGAGGGGATTGATTATGATGAGAATTTTGCACTATTCGCAAGGTACTCATCAATCAAATCCATCCTTGCACTCTCAATGCAGATGGGATGGAAAATACGTCATATGGATGTAAAGACAAGCTTCCTCAATGGGGTTATTGAGGAAGAAGTGTACACTGAGTAGCCGAAAGGTTTTGAGACCATAGACAAGGAGTCACATGTGTGTGTTGAGAGTTTTAATAAGCGAATTAAATCTCCTACTATTTAATTGTCAACCAGGACTCGTAAACATGAGTTGTACTGCGCTTTTGATTCAGCTTATGTCAGAGTATATAGATTTCCTTAATAATGATTGCTTAGTACAAAATTATAAACAAATTCTATTGTCTAAGGCCTATTTAAATTACAAAACAAGAATTTTAAAAGGAAATCGATTTACTTATTCTATCAAACCACACTATTCTGCTTCAATCTAGTCTTTATGCAATCCAATATTCTTATTTAAACTAGAAAACAATCTTTCTGAAAATAGGCAGAATCAATAATCAAAATCAAATGGTTCTAAGAACAACTACAAACTTATATTTATCACACTCACCCTGAGATCAATATAAAATAGCACTCATCTAAGTTACTATAGCATTTAAACTAGGGAATAACACACCTTAAGGAATAACAAGACAATTCTGAGTTGGCAAATCTAATTGCTCACACACACACTGTTATGTTATCAACCTTAAACTTCTATACTGGGAATGGAAGCTAAACTCTTCTATGAAATCCAGATAATTGCACTCAATTCTCACTCCTTGCAAGGTCATATCTATACTATTGTTTGAGATTAATTTCTACTAAATTTAATTAACCATGTTTTGAAGGAAATCGAACTGAAGCAAATCACACTATTTCTAGTATTGTATTGTACTTGACTAATTCACCCAAATCAAACTAGTTATAGAACAAATCACACATCTTTAAATAATTATTCACTCAATCCCCAAATAGAATGAAAATAATAAATATGAATTACACCTTTAATTAATGATGGAATGAGGATCTAACTATTTCACTATCAAATTCTATCCTAGAAAAAATCATAAAAATTAGCTAATCACTCAATGCTTTTCAAGTTAAGCTATTGTACTTAATGAAATCAATCCTTGCCAAATAATTTTCATTGTTCTGAAAATAAATCATGTGACCTACTCAAATCTTGACTATCAATTTCGAAACAATCATGAAATCTTGCCTATCTAATTGAAACACATTGTCGGCCTCTACTTACTACATTTACTCTTCAACTTATGCACACTAGAAAATGAATACTATCACACAACAATCACTCTCGGTCCTAAATGCATAAATGAAATTGAAATTCTTTAGGCACTCATAGTTTGCAATCCGATATAATCCATCACACATTCCAGCTATTTACCAAATCAAAGCTAAATCGCAGTTTAACCTATTCGATGCATTCAAAGGAAAATTCACTCATAATTTCCACCATAAGATAATGTGTGTAACTGTTGTAGCTTCAAAAATCAACAGAGACTCAATTATTTCCCTGAGAGACAGAGTATAGATCTACGCGATAGATTCACTCATATAAATGCAGGATATATATATATATATATATATATATATATATATATATATATATATATATATATATATATATATATATATATATATATATATATATATATCCAGCACTCTTGCCTTCGTTACCAATCGATGAGTGCAAAACTTAAAACAATCATAGACACTCTAAGATTAAAAAGCACATATCACACAGTTGCTCAATAAACTGAATCTAATTCATGAATGACTAAATGGAAATGAACGCAACAAGCTAGCACACATTTAAATACCTATAATTCAACAGAGAAGCTCGTTCCCAAATGATGGTGGGCCCAGTCACACCTGGGTAAGGTTAAAAATATTACAGTAGAAGCAGTATTATAAAACATTCAAATTAAAGACTCACAATCAATCTGGAACTTGAAACGATATGATCAAACCATAGCCATGCTCTATAATTGAAACTAGGTCTTCAATTACATAGAAATGTCTGAATAGTACGTTTATAACTCAATGATTTGTACTCATGACTAAAAACTTGACTAACTAGTTTATTACAATCCTGGCCCTTTTATAGGCAACGATGCATTTACCAAATATCCATAATTTGATACATAAAAACTTGGACGATCAACACGATCTGAATGATTTCGCTCATCTTGGCATAACGGTTCCAACGAATTCCAACATTGGCATGGTCATGTTACAATGAACATATGAAGCATCTTCATCATCCAGCTCGACTTGGTCAAGATCTCCACTATGAAGTTCGATCTCTAGAAGTGAGGAAGTCGTAGAAAGAGTCTATCAGGTTTGCGTGTTTTTGAGTACGGATTAGGAACCAAACCGTTGAGTACGGAAAAGGTAAGGGAGGCTTGTTAACAAGTATGTCTTCCATTCATAGTTGTCCTGATCACACTATTGCATCCTTCCACATCTAGCCCATAATAATTAGTTAGCTTATTAAGCATTCAACTTAAATTACTCAAACTTTAATCACAAAATAGAAAAAAGATACCAAAGTAATGCATTTACCTCAGGTAGGGTTTTAATGAGGTTCCAGGGCAATGATAGTGATAGGAGGGTAAGTAAAAGAGTACTTCCATGAAAAAAGAGGGCAAAATGGGAGTCATAAATGGTAAAATTGGGGACAAAACAAGGCACCAACATCCCCCCATGTCGATTTGGATGCATGTCCTCATGCATCTACTATAGTCTGCCAAAAAAAGGGAGTGAAAAATCAAAAGAGCCATGGTCAAAGACTAGCAGTCTTGATTAGAACTTCTATTCCATGTTTCATGGGAGTAGAACACTTCTTGAATTGTAGGGCCAGTCCCTGTGCGCTTAGCTTCTTAGTGGGCTTGAACCTGGAAGCCTTCCAACAAAATAATTGTTGATTCTTCCTCTTCGGGTCATCATTATAGGCAAACAGTCGAAGATTAGTGTCCCCAAGCTACTTATTGACTTCTTTTACATAGTCGAACAAGACCTTATATTTGTTGGCTTGTTCTCAGAGCTTTCCAATTTGTTTATGTAGCTTGACTAGTCAGATCTTAAGGTTCTCCTCCTCATCAGGAGTTGGAGTCTTTGCAAGTGTCATGGATTGTTGGGAGGCACTACCTCTGAATGCCTTGCTAGTGCTTCTCCTCGATGAAGAAACCTGCTGATGTGCCTTAGTAACACTTCTACTCAATGAAGGTTGGACATGGGACGATGTCTCCAAGTCATGAGCAATATCCACCAGATTGTTTGCTTCGGATACGGGCATGGGTGCTTTTCCAAAGGGCAATTCAAAATCAAGAGATGATGAAACATGCATATGTTCGGATTTTGCAATTGGGGGCACAGGGGGTCGAGCCTTGGCCATACTGTGATTTCTACAACGACCTTGAGCATAGGTCTCTACTCTAAGGATCGAAGGCTTGTGGGTGGTGAAGAGGGCCCTTCTACATTTTTGTCTTGATTCAACACCATCATTAACCTTGGGGTTCTTCAAGTGAGGCTCCTCACCTTTTTCCTTCGCTACAGAGCTTAGCTCAGGTTGGTTTCCCTCGGCCCTATGCCTTTTTCATTTTTGCTTCTTATTTACGGGGTGCTTTAAGGAAATCTCAGCCTCTTTATGTTTCGAAGAGGGATCTGTGTCCTTAGGAGTATTATCGGTAGGGGCAACAGGATAGGCAAGCATTGTAGAGTCAGTAGGAGGGATAGGGCTTTCTCGGGAACTAGGCATTGGGGTTTCGATCTTATGATTGAGGGATCGCCCCACTAAACATTGTCCCCCCTTGACTTGAGTTTCCTCTCCAGGAAAGGTTTCCACCAAGAAATCCTCCCACGATTTCTTTCGCCTCCGCAGTTCGGAAATGATGATGATCTTAATGAGGTTGTGGTGATACAAAGTCGTCTCGGGCCTTCCACTTTCAGACTGCACACCCCTAGACATCTTATGTAAACTCAACTTTAAGAAATGCGGGATGTTTATTCGGTTATTCTCAGTGAAATGAGTTAAAAACCGAATATGATATAGAAATACAACCACAAACATTTCTTCGTAGGTGAGCAAATGTTGCAACATTGTGATTAAAGGGTGCCACTAGTCTTCCACACAGCTGCGTAATATTCCCTTTGCCCAACTAATTGATCGATATGTCGGCTTTAAGAACATGGCAATTTGGAATATCGAGTTGCCCACCTTTGAAGAATGGCTCACCTTCTACAGGCAATCCTATCGCCCTACTTAATGAATCCTCCGTAATTTTGAAATTCAAATTCGAAATTTGAACATGTCCCCCATCAAAATTTTGGACGAATGCTAGAGCAACCTTATGGTTGTAACCTTGAATTTTTTGCAGAAAGGTTAACCAACCTCGCTCCTCCACCATAACTTTTTAGTGTTGATATTCGGGGCTGTGCACGAATTGACCAAATGTAGGTTCATGGTGGTCGGCTCCCATGTCGACTAGCTTCGCAATTTACTGCAAATGCACTTACTTCCTCTGTCAACTACTAAATCCCATGTTCAAGCAATTCCCACAATCTTGAAGTGCGGCCGGATTCGTGCCTCAAAGATGTAATAACATATTTTGGTCATGAAAGTTGCTTGTTTGCTCTCAGAGCATATTTTGTAGCAGAGTTACATCATAGAGTAGATCATTACAAGCTAAGGGAAATAGGAAATTTGAAATGCAATGATAATAAGGGCTCAAATGCAACCGATATGAAGTGATGATGTTGAACTCAAGGGAGGGTTTGCACTAGCAATCATGATTGATCAGAGTCATGAAAAGTGGTAATGGGAAGAGGACGAGAGAGCATATGGTTTATGAAATGGTTGAGATGTGGAAGGAAGTATAGGATTATAGCCATAGGAATTTAGGATAAATAGTAAGGAGGGAGGATAGGGTCACGATTATAGTTTAGGAGAAGGGATAGAGGTGCAAAACATATAACATACATTTTCACTACTCATGACTAAATTCAAGGAATGTTAAGCACATACCTGAGCCACTTATGATGATATAGGGTAATGATTTTGTGAAGATCATCCAGCAACACGGTTCTAAATAGAAAATGATGTTGTAAACTTCCTTTTTCACATAGTGTCATGTAGACTGATGAGTAGTGGAGACCACTCTTTAGAGATGAGCACTAGTTAAGAAGCGATATTTGGTGAGAATGACATAGGTACCAAGCACGCTACATATATAAAAATAATGATGCTCTCAAATTACATAAAAGACTGTAAACTTTTACACAGTAGAGTACAAAAAGCTACTAAGTATAGAATGTAAAACACAGAGTCTAGAAAATTCCTTTGTTGAATGCCATGTATTGTGCTAATTGTTGCCTTATAAGAGAACATGTTTATTTTCCCATGGATTACTATCAGGCCTGGTGTCTACTCAACTTAGTGTTCCTAAATTGATGTCATAAATTGTCAACCAGGGCTAGTAAACTGTTAAAGTGAAGTGCACTATATTTGCCTAGGGATCTTCTTCTTACTTCGTTGTGTTTAGTGTTTTTCTAGTGTTTTTGGTTTTGTCTTTTTGTGTTAAGAGGAAAAGAACTAAATTGTTGGCAAAGAGAAGTTACTGATCACACTAAAACAGAACAAAATCTACTCTAAAATGTGTATGACACCTAAGAACAGAAAATGCTAATTCACAAATTGCAAAGCTTGACAAGAAAAGTAACTCATAACATTAACTCAGTCCAATTCATTTCATTAGAGGTATGTTGGAACAACTTGAGAAAAGGATAAGTTTGATGTAATGAGGTTCTCTTTAATAAACAACAACTTACAATATCACAAAGAAAATCTTATCCAGGGTTAGAAATTTGTTGGAACACTTTGACAAAATATTATATGCAATTTAGTAAGGAACCCTATGCTAACATAGCTTATGATGCTATAATTAACCCACTCTACAACTCAAAATATTACTATTAAGCCTCATTCAAGGGTTAGAGATCTCTTGGAATAGCTTTGGAAAAAGAGTTGTTTGTAAAATTTATGAGAAATTGCAAAATAGTCAAGAACTTCAAAATGATATAACTAATTCTTGTCCATATGATGATGATGTGTTAAAAGAAATTAAGAACAAGAGCAGTTTGTAAATAATGAAGGCCTTTAAGTCTAATTTAACAGAACTAGAATACAACTAGCTAATAAAACTTGAAATACAATGAAAAGAACTGAACTAAAATGCAATTAACCTCCGAAGTATTATAGCTCTATCTCATTCACGTGTTAGTGATATATTGGAACAGTTCATAAGAATGAGATTGACTGTAACATTCGATGTAAGTGAACATAAAACATGAAGTTCATAAAACTGCCTAAATTAGGAACAAAACAGAGCTAAAGTCACTTATCTAAAAAATATGCACAAATCCTTTCGGACAGTAGGGGCCCTCTACCATCGGATTGGCACACGAATCTCCTCAAAATTGCTTCAGATCATGCATTAAAGTTTTACTTCTTTCATTAAAGGAGAACGCTTCAGAAACAGAGCATCACATTTTTGGAAAACTTAACAACAAAACATCAACTAGCTAACTGTCTCTCGGTTCACCGAGTTATTTTTATAAGCAAAATACATAATTGTCATTGAGAAGAAATAGGGATAGGTGTCTTTTTCAATCAAAATCGAATTAGAACTCCTGTTGAGGCCTCGTACTTTTCTGAAGACATCTGCAGAGTCCTTGTCCTGGTAGAAGTCTACTTCTTAGTTTTGGTTTTCCTTTAAGTGACACCTGTAACCTGTGTGAACATAAAGATAGTTGCGGAATATGTGACTAGCTACAGAATGGTTGCATTTTGTAACTAAGTCTAGTCAAAAATCACTACAACAACAAGACCACAAAAGTTTAGTAAGTCAGTTATTGCATGCATTCTTAAAGTAAATTTAATCATTCCTATTGATCTTTTAAGCCTATAATTAACAGAGGATAAATGGAATGAAGTGAAATTTGGTGAAAGGAAAGAACATCTTTGGGGCTCAACATACCCCCACTGCAAATCTTTTGCATGTCCTCATACAATCAATCCATGTATTCTGAAACTTCTGCTAGGACATCTAGCTTCATTTTTCTGCTTTGCTTGATGTTTAATGGCATCCTAGGCTTCCTTATGACCAATTTGAACCTTAGATTTATAAGTGCCCTACTCAACTTTTTGTTTTTCTTCTTCAGCTTCTCACTAGCCTTGTACAATTTTTCCATTTGCAGAGAGAGAGTTGTGTTCATATCACTTTTCAGCTTGACTTGCTCCCTTAAAATTTCATTTTCATTTTTTATATGCCTATTAAGTATTTCCAATTCATATTTATCTCTTGTCAGCACTTCAATTGGAGATTTTTGTGGGATAGGAGTTCTTCCTCTGCTTTCTGAGGCTCTCTTTTCTAATGACTCAACATAATTATAGATTTGTTGTTGGGCTGGGTCTACCTCCGGAGTTCCTCCATCAAGATCCTCTTCGTACTGGTATTCAGGAGATCTATCAGTTGGTGTCTCTTCATCTTCAATATCTATGATTCATGTTTGTTTAACTCCAGTCTTCTTCAATATGTCTCTAAGCATATGGCTTCTTCTTAGTTTAGATGGTCCCTCACCTCTCTCCTTAGCATACTTCCTTATTATCTTCTCCTTTTTAAGCTGTTTCTTGATTTCGGCCAATTTTTCAAAGATAATCTCCTCACTGTCCTCTTGTATGGATTTACCAGTTTTAATTTCAACAGATTTGAAAATTTTCCCTCTCCTGCTTCTTCTTGCAAGTTTGCCTTCAGATGGAGTTTTTTTAGGTTCTTCAAAATGATTCCTCAAGAGGAACTCATCCCAACTGTCTCCCACCTTTTTCAAATGATGCTCAATTAGGATTTTAACTAGGCCATGGTGATACAAGGTGGTTTTCAAAATCTGAACCCTCTTTTGGACATTAAAAGCCATTCTTTTTAGGCTATGAAGTAAGAAAAAAGGTAAATTGATTTCTTCATCTTGGAAATGCATCATAAGTCGAATGTGACAAACATATAGGGTACCAAACCTTCCCTCACAAGTTACAATTTTTTGCAGAATTAACAGCATATTTCGCCACTTATTCTTTAAGGCTAAACTAGGAATTTCTTTCTTGAAAACTCAGATATCCATACCTGGTGTGTTGAGCATCTGCCTCCATGCTTCATTGTGAACTTCCTTGTTTTTGAACCATCAGTCACCTTGCCTTGGTAATTCTTCTGCTTCTGCAATGAAGGATTCTGTGATAATGAATTTGACATCACCTATTTCAACTTCTGACCCGTTGAAGGACCGGGAAAATGTCTTGGTAACCTCCTTATGGAATCCATTGAACTTTTCCAAAAACTGTAGCCACCCAACCTACTGTAACATTTCTCTAATATGTGGGTAACCCTCTAAGTATTTGGTTCCGACTGGTTTGGACCTTACAATGAGTCCCATGGCTTCTTTTCTTTATCTTCAATTTATTGCTCCGTTATTGCTCTCCTATTCAAGGTAAAAATGGCTGTAGAGAGTTGTTTTCACCCCAAAGATGACTTCTCTGTTTTTGCAGACAGGAATTGGCTACAGAAAAATGACATGAAGTGGTTATGGAATGAGTGAAATATGGTGAGGGTAAATTACACGAATAAATGAGTTTGAGAGCTGTCATGGAGTGAAATACCGCGGAAAAATTTCGTGAAAATTTCAAAATCATCACTGAATACTTCGGGTTAGTGACGTGATCTAATAGGTTACTTCAAGTACTAATCATTAATTTTTAATAAATGATGATTTGATATGGCGGAATGGAAGGGATTTGTCCATGAATTTTATGATAGGCTTGATAGGCTCGATCAATACAAATAATCAAAATAACTTTATGAAACATACATATAACTTAACCATATTATAACTTTCATAATCTATTATCATAATAATTTCACAAGTTACCCTAGCCCTTCTTTTGAATTTTTTTTTTGTGGTTTTTAATATGCTTTGTCTTTCTTTGAAAATCATTGATCTTTCAGTCTTCATAATCCCTTTAATTTTGCTTGTTGACATAGGTGTGCAGGATCAATTTGCTGCTAAACAAGTGGTTGCTAGATAGTTGCCTGCAGGATATATGGCTGCAGAATATACCTGTAGAAGCTTTGAAACATTGAATGAAATGATTTGAAACATGGATGGAATGTAGTATGAAATAAAATAAAATGGATCATGAAATATGGTGGAATGAAGCATGGGTGAAGTGAAATATGATGGAATGAAATGGATCATAAATGTGAAGTGGAATGAAATATGAAAAGTGGCCTGCAACTTATAATTTGTAATACTCAATTGCAGAAATAGATCAAATTTGAAATAAAAATGAGATGGTCCATGAAATGGAGTGAATGAAGTATGGATGAATGGAGTGAATGAAATATGAATGAAGTGAGATATGATGAAATGAAATGGATCATAAGTGGAATGTGATATGTAAAGTGGGCCTGCACTTATGATTTTATGATAGTTGCTTGCAGGAAAAGAACAATTTTGAAAAGGTAAAGTGTCAGAAAGATTCTGATTTTCACTTTATCTTTTCTGTATAAACATGCTAATCAATGATTAGTTTTCATGTTTATACTTTATTATTTTATTTTTTATTTTATTTTATTATTATTATTTTTTTCATCATCTGATTTCAGAAAATACAATTAAGTTGATGAAGAAGAAGGATTCTTCTTCATTAACTTCACATCACTATTCTCTTGGAATCTCTTGAAAAATTCTTCTCTTGAAAGTGGCTTATGATACAGTTTCAATCTATGACCATTTACAAGAAAAGTGACCTCATCTTCATCTATTGTCCTGATTTTTATTGCTCCATTGTCAAAAAATTTCACAATTTCATATGGCCCAAGCCAATGTGTTTGGAATTTACCTTGAAAATCTTTGAACTTTGAATCAAACAAGAGGGCCCAGTCACCTTCTTTGAATTTCTTTTCCTTAATTTACTTATCATGTCATCTAGTCCTTTGCTGCTGGACTATATTTGTTCTCCGGACTGCATCTTGTCTGATCTCATCCAATTCATTAATCTGCTCCAACCTATGCTTTTGTGCTTCTGTTAGATTAAGTCCTATCTGGACTGCCATTTTAAAATTTTGAATCTAAAACTCTATCGGAAACAAGACTTGTTTTCCATAAAGAAGTTCATAAGGAGTATGACCTGTTGTGCTTCTCCATGTAGTTCTATAGGCCCAAAAGGCTTCAGGAAGCCTGTCTGCCCAATCTCTTATATGTAAATGAACAGTCTTTGTTAGGATCCCTTCAATGACCTTATTAGTAGATTCCACTTGACCATTTGCTTGTGGATGATAGGGAGTAGATTTTCTGTGTCTGATTTTGTACCTCTCCATTATTTGTTCCACTAGTCTTGATGTGAATTGAGCTCCTTGATCTGTAATAATTTCTCTTGCGACACCAAAACGAGTAAAAATATCATCAAAAAGAAAATTAACTACAGATGCTTCAGTAGCAGAAAGTAATAGCTTGGCCTTTACCCATTTGGTAACATAATCAGTGCAAACTAATATATATTTCTTTTGTCTTGATGGAGGACTAATAGGTCCTACAAAATCTAAAGCCCATTTCTCAAAAGGTTCAATATGTACTTGAGGCTGCAATGGCATCTCACCTGAAGGAGAAGATTTCTCTACCCTTTGGAAACTGTCACACCTTTTGACATATTCTTTAGCATCTTTAAAAAGGGATGGCCAATAGTATCCTAAATGAAGGACCTTATAAGCTGTCATTTTATCAGCAAAGTGTCCGCCACAAGGTTCATCATGACATGCCTTGAGGATCTTAGGCATCTCATCTTCTCGAACACATCTCCTAATGATAAAATCTGGACCTGTTTTGTATAACTCATTAGCAACCCATGAATATTTTTCACTGTCATAAATGATCTTTATTTTGTCTCTTGCATTCATTATTGAAGGAAATTTCCCTGAAACTAAATAATTAGCAATGTTAGCAAACCAAGGAGTTTGAGTAGAAATTGCAAAAAGATATTCATCAGGGAATTGATCTTCAACTGGAGTATTATCTTTGATGTTTTGGAGTCTAGATAGGAAATTAGCTACTGTATTTTGTTTCCCAGGCCTATCTAGAATGGTAATGTTGAATTCCTGTAAAAGCAATAACCATCTTATGACTCTGCCATTAGTAATTGATTTTTTCATTAGATATTTAATTGCAGAGTGATCTGTGTGAACAAAAGTTTCATAGCCTGTTATATAGTGTCTGAATTTATTTATGGCATGAACAACAGCTAAGAACTCTTTTTCAGTTACAGTATAATTTAACTTTGAAGGAGTCAAATTTTTACTTGTATAGTAGATGGCATAAGGAATCAGGTCTTTTTGTCCCAATACTGCTCCTAAAGTTGTATCCGAGGCATCTGTTGAAATATGAAAAGGTAATTTCCAGTTAGGTCCCCTTAAAATAGGTGCTTCAGAGATTTTTGTTTTCAGGGTCTCAAAGGCTAACTGGCAATCAGGATTCCACTTGAATTCACAGTCCTTGGTAAGTAATTTGAAAAGTGGAAATGCTATCTTGGTGAAGTTTTCTATAAACCTTCGATAATATCCTGTAAATCCTAGAAAACTCCTAACATATTTTTGACAACTTGGAACATATAAGTTAGAGATGACTTCAACATTTGACTCATCAACTCTAATCCCATCCCCTGAAATGTGATGCCCCAAAACAATTCCTTCAGTAAACATCATAAAACACTTCTCATGACTTAGTGAAAGATTTGCTTCTTTACATCTCTTTAAAAAAATTTCCAAGTTTGCTAAGGCTTCTTCAAATGTGTTTCCATAGACTATGAAATCATCCATATATACCTCTACACAATCATGTATTAGATCTGAAAATATTCCTAGTACTGCCCTTTGAAATGTTGCAGGTGCATTGCATAGTCCAAATGGCAATAATCGGTAAGCATAGGTACCCCAAGGACAGGTAAATGTGGTTTTGTCTTGATCTTCAAGTGCTACTTGAATTTGGTTATAACCACTAAACCCATCTAAAAATGAGAAGTACTTTTTGCCAGCTAATGTATCTAACACCTGATCTATGAAAGGTAGGGGAAAATGATCTTTAAGAGTAGCTTTGTTTAACTCCCGGTAGTCAATACATACTCTCCATTTACCATTTTTTTTTGGCACAATTACCAAAGGAGAAACCCACTGACTATCTAAAATGGGATAGATAAAGTTGACATTTAACAATTTCTGCAATTCTTCTTTAACAATTTCCCTAAGATTTGGATTCATCCGTCTTTGAGGTTGTCTGATTGGTTTACAATTTTCCTCTATGTAGATGTGATGAGTGCAAGTCTTAGGACTTATCCCTTTCATATCAGTGTACTCCCATGCATATGCAGAAGAATGTCTCTGTAATATCTTGACTAGCTTTTCTTGTTGAGATTTCTCTAGGTTCTTGTTTATGTTTAAAGTTTTACCTAGAAATATCTCAATTGCAGAGCTGCCAAATTTATCCATGGAATAAAGAGACATCTGTCTTGATGATAAAAACTCAATGTTGGATTCTTCTTGAAATTGTTCATGTTTGTATTCCAAAGAGGATTCAAATTTTTCTAAGGTATTCAGAATCTGGCTATCTTCACTAATTTCTGAAATTGTGAAGAGAGGTTGTAAGTCTTCTTCATCCTCTATCCATTGAGTATCATCCAATTCTGTAATTGTTTTTGCTGGAGGATACAAGGTAAATTTATTGGTTGAACTACCATCAGAGATGTACATATCACCAGATCTACAACTAATGAAAGCATCATCTGTAGCTAACCAAGGTCTTCCTAATATAATAGGATGCCCTCCTAGATTATTCTTAGGAGTTAGGATCATAAAATCCACAGGATACTCCCAAGAATCTAGGGACACTAGAATGTCTTCTATTACCCCATCAGGTTTGATCACAGATCTGTCTGCTAATTGTAATAATGTGGGTGTAAAAATAAGATTAGGAAGTTTTAGTTTATCCATGATTTGTCTACTCATGATATTGATTGCTGCTCCTAAATCAATAAGTGTGTTTTGGATCTCAGTTCCATTGATGTGTATTTTAACAACTGGATTTCCCTGGGTCTAGATACTTTGGAATGGCTATCTTACCCATCATGATATCTACTATTTTTTCTACCAATTGAATTTTCCTTATCTCTTTAATTCTTTTCCCTTTTTTTTTCACGCTCAACTCCTTTATTGTTTTTGCTAAGATTGGAATTTCCTTGATAGCTTGTAATAATGGTATCTTAAAACAAAGATTCCTTATCTCATCTAGGAAATCATAATTAGGCACCATAATTTGTTTTTCTACACCCCTATCAATTTGTAATCTTTCTAGAAAGGGAGGTGTAGAGGTGGATGTTGATGGCTGCTCTAATATAGGAGTTGAAATTATTGGTTCTTTTTGTTTTGATTTTTCAATATTTGGGGCTTGAAAAGATGTGTTCTCTTCAAGACTTTTATTTACCCGTAGAGAATCTTCCTCAGAGTTGTTTTGCTCTTGTATGATTACAGAAGGTTTCTTCTTTTCAAGTATTCTTCCAGACCTAAGTTGAACATCATTAAGGTCTAAAGGAGTAATCAAATAGGTTGGAAACTGTTGGCCTTCTCTCATGTATGTGTTATGAGGATTTTTATTGTTGGGTTTTGGTATGGGTTGGGCAGGTAACTGGTTTTCTTTCTGAGGAAATGGTAATGGAAGTGGTGAATTTTGATGTTGTGGATTTTGATGATTTTGTTGAGGAGGGAAATTTGGATATGGTGGATAGGATGGTGGATATTGATAGTACTGAGAGTATCTTCCATAGGGATTTTGTGCTCCTTGTGCCCAAGTTTGAGATTGATTTTGGAATTGGGGCCAAGGTTGCTGCCAAGAATTCCAATTTGGTGAGGGTTGATTATACAGCTGATCATGGAATCCTTGTGTTTGAGGTCCTTGCCAAGGCCTTCTAGAGACAAAATTGAGAGATTCTGTGGAATTTGTAGGGGTTTCTTCTTGAAAGACAGCTTTAAGACCAGGAAGTGAAGGAAAACTCTTGGTCTCATGTTTTTCTGAACAAATTACACAAGTCTCTACTACTTTTGCATCCAAAGGGCACTCTCTCAAGGCATGCTTCTTTCTACATTTGGGACAAAAGATTGCTAAGGCATCAGATTCAACTTTTTTCTTGTTTTGTAACTTGAGGGTGTCTATTTGCTCACTAAGACTCCCTAAAATGTCAGATTTTAATTCATCAAGCATATGTCCTATTTATGCCCTACTTACTGTCCCAGAAGCAGACTTACTTGCCCTTGCAAGAGCAGGGTCTCTTGGTCCTTTTACAGTTTTAGATTTCCCTCTTGAAAGGTTGATACATAATTCAGTTATTTCAGGTAATGTGAGCTGAGATATATCCCCTTTTCCCATCATATTAAAGATATCTAACCATTCATCCCTAATTGTCTTCAACAAGAGAGCTTTCAAAGTATCTTGGTCTAAGTTTTCCATTTTTTCCCTCTTGATGTTATAGTTAAACTTCTCCAAAAAATCTTCCATATTTTCATCCTCTTTTTGTAGAATTTTAAACACTTCCTCCTTATGGTTGACTGGCATACAGTAATCCAAATACCTCTCTAGAAATGCATGTTTCATGTCTTCCCATGTCCTAATAGAACTGTTGATCAAACTCATAAACCATTTTAATGTTGCTCCTTTCAATGTTGAAGGGAATAGTTTAAGTTTTTGGGCATATTGTAAGTAATCATAGGTTCTACATAGGACTTCAAATTCAAATAGGAAGGTTTCAGGATCTTCACTTTTGAGTCCATAAAAGTTTGGAAGGACAGAGGGTGAAATATTTTTCATAGTTGCATTGGTTTCTTCATCTACTATAGGAAACCCAAAAGAACTTCCCATTTCCCTTCTACCTCTTCCTCTGCCTCCTTCTTCACCTCTACCTCCTTCTCCTTCTGCACCTCTACCTCCTTCTCCTCTACCTCTACCTCTACCCCCTCCAAATAGGGTATGTTATCCATTAAAGACTCCTCCTCCCCCTTGTTCTGCCATGGTTGATTCTCCTGTGGAAGTGGAAAAGTTTATGTCTCTAGTAGGGGTCCTTGAATCTTCTTCTAGGATAGGTTCAGTGAATGAAGTGGAAGGTTTTTTTGATGGAATATCTGATCTTAAGTCTTCTGGAAGTCTATGATCAGTGAAGTATGGGTTGTGGGTTTGAGTTGGAGGTTTGCTGCCTCTTGGTCTTGGTGGAACAAGTGGTGTTCTAGCAATCAAGCTTCTGCTTCTTATGAATCTACCCCTTGAGTCTCTTTCTCTACGCATATCATTGTTTTTGGTAGGTAAGAAACAAGGCTACCTAGTTACACTTCCCCGGCAACGGCGCCAAAATGTCTACTCAACTTAGTGTTCCTAAATTAATGTCATAAATTGTCAACTAGGGCTATTAAACTGTTGAAATGAAGTGCACTATATGTGCCTAGGTATCTTCTTCCTACTTCGTTGTGTTTAGTGTTTTTCTAGTGTTTTTGGTTTTGTATTTTTGTGTTAAGAGGAAAAGAACTAAATTGTTGGCAAAGAGAAGTTACTGATCACACTAAAACAGAACAAAATCTACTCTAAACTGTGTATGACACCTAAGAACAGAAAATGCTAATTCACAAATTGCAAAGCTTGACAAGGAAAGTAACTCATAACATTAACTCAATCCAATTCATTTCATTAGAGGTATGTTGGAACAACTTGAGAAAATGATAAGTTTGATGTAATGAGGTTCTCTTTAATAAACAACAACTTACAATATCACAGAGAAAATCTTATCCAGGGTTAGAAATTTGTTGGAACACTTTGAGAAAAGATTATCTGCAATTTAGTAAGGAATCCTATGCTAACATAACTTATGATACTAGACTTAACCCACTCTACAACTCAAAATATTACTATTAAGCCTCATTCAAGGGTTAGAGATCTCTTGGAATAGCTTTGGAAAAAGGGTTGTTTGTAAAATTTATGAGAAATTGCAGAATAGTCAAGAACTTCAAAATGATATAACTAATTCTTGTCCATATGATGATGATGTGTTAAAATAAATTAATAACAAGAGCAGTTTGTAAATAATGAAGGCCTTTAAGTCTAATTTAACAGAACTAGAATACAACTAGCTAATAAAACTTGAAATACAATGAACAGAACTGAACTAAAATGCAATTAACCTCCGAAGTATTATAGCTCTATCTCATTCACGTGTTAGTGATATATTGGAATAGTTCATAAGAATGAGATTCACTGTAACATTCGATGTAAGTGAACATAAAACATGAAGTTCATAAAACTGCCTAAATTAGGGACAAAACAGAGCTAAAGTCACTTATCTAAAAAATATGCACAAAGCCTTTCGGACAGTAGGGGCCCTCTACCATCAGATTGGCACATGAATCTCCTCAAAATTGCTTCAGATCATGCATTAAAGTTGTACTTCTTTCATTAAAGGAGAACGCTTCAGAAACAGAGTATCACAGTTTTAGAAAACTTAACAACAAAACATCAACTAGCTAACTATCTCTCGGTTCACCGAGTTATTTTTATAAGCAAAATACATCACTGTCATTGAGAAGAAATAGGGATAGGTGTCTTTTTCAATCAAAATCGAATTAGAACTCCTGTTGAGGCCTCATACTTTGCTGAAGACATCTGCAGATTCCTTGTCCTGGTAGAAGTCTACTTCTTAGTTTTGGTTTCCTCCACGTGCATAACCACTTGCAGATTTTTGCTCAGACTTCGTAGAGGGCAATGAATGATGTAGGTGAGTTCTGGAATTCAACCATATGTGTTTTTCCTTTAAGTGACACCTATAACCTGTGTGAACATAAAGATAGCTGCGAAATATGCAACTAGCTACAGAATGGCTGCATTTTGTAACTAAGTCTAGTCAAAAATCACTACAACAACAAGACCACAAAAGTTTAGTAAGTCAGTTATTGCATGCATTCCTAAAGTAACTTTAATCATTCCTATTGATCTTTTAAGCCTATAATTAACAGAGTATAAATGGAATGAAGTGAAATTTGGTGAAAGGAAATGACATCTTTGGGGCTCAACACCTGGGATGACAACTGCCTGAGACATTTCTTATTTAGAGAGCTTGAAATGGCCAAAAATAAAGTTCTAGGAGGGTTTCTTTTCCATTATTATTCTATTGAGTCCGAAAAAGAATAATTCTATGCTCAATAGATCCCTAACTACTACTACTCTATTATTTTAACGAGCCTAAAGTAGCCATTGCTTGAGGTATTCATTTTTAGGGAGTCTGAATCACCCAAAGAAGACTCTAGGGGGGCTTCCTTTCCATAAGTGTTTCCTTGAGACCGAAAAAGAACAAATCTATACTCAAGGAATCCCTAGACTACCACTGATTCATGAAATTTTACGAGCCTAGATCAGTCACTGCTTGGGAATTTTCAATTTTCGAGACTCTAAAATCATCCAAAAGAAGACTCCGAAGGAGATCCTTTTCCATAGATAATTTTTCAAGTCTGGGTAAAGGAATAAACCCACCCAAGACAGATTTCTCCTCTATTCTACATGAGTTGTGGGAAGAACCACCTAAAGATATGAAACAATGACAACCCATTGGTTGTTATATATAGATTAGGATAAAAGAATCAACTAGAGGAACCAAGAAGGGGTTGGCCATTCTCATGAACTAGCTCCATTACTGGATCTCTTCGTACTTCCTGCAAAAATTGTTGTCGAGAGAACGGTTGATGATAAATCTTGAGTCGATGACCATTTACTACAAAAGAAGTCTGCTTGTCATCAATATTTTTAATGTGGACTGCATCATTATTAAATACTTCAGCTACTTCATAAGGTCCTAACCATTTAGTCGAGAATTTACCTTTGAAGTGTTTGAACTTACTGTCGTAAAGCAAGGCCCAATCTCGTGGACGGAAAACCTTCTTCTTAATAAACTTATCGTGCCAACGAGCTGTTTGATCCTACACCAATGTAGTTATGTGGAATGCATCTTGTCTAATCTCATCAAGCTCATTCAATTGCATCTGTCTTTGCTCTTAGGCTTCATTGAGATTCATTCCAAGTGGAGTGGCAGGCTGAAATGTCTTCACTTGGAATTCAATAGGCAGTGGCACTTGCTTTCCATAAACTAACTCATATGAGGTATGCCATGTCACATTCCTCCAAGCTATGTGGTAAGCCCATAACGCCTCTAACAACTTGTCTACCCAACCCCTATGATGTAACTGAATGGTCTTTGTTAGGTTGGATTATAATACTATGTTTGTGGATTCCAACCGACCATTTCCTTGGGGGTGGTAAGGAGTAGACTTCCGATGTTTGATTCGATATTGTTCAGTGAGAGCCTTGACCAATTTAGATGTGAATTGGGTGCCTTGGTCTGTGACAATCTCTCGGGGTACTCCAAATCTAGTGAAGATGTCTTCAAAGATAAATTCCACTACTACCTTTTCAGTTGCAGCATACAAAGCCTTAGCTTCCACCCACTTGGTAACATAGTCGGTGCAAACTAAAATATACTTTTTCTGCTTAGACATGGGAGAGATAAGTCCTACGAAATCCAATGCCCATTTCTCGAAAGGCTTTATTGCTATCTTGGTTGAAGGGGCATCTCATCAGAAGAAATTGGCCTCCCCATTCTTTGACAAGCATCACAACTAGATACAAACCTTTTTGCATCTTTGAAGAGTGTGGGCCAATAATATCCAGTGTGGAGGACTTTGTATGTGGTTTTTTTATCTGCAAAGTGCCTTCCACAAGGCTCATTGTGGGAGGCTCTCAACACATCCATCATCTCATCTTCCCGCACACATCTCCTCATGATCAAATTAGGTTTGGTGTAGAACAAGTCTCCATAAATCCAAGAATAGTTGGCACTGCATGTTGTATTTCTCCGTGGCAAACAGATTCTGGGACAAATTTCCTAAAACCAGATAGTTGGCAACATCTGCAAACCAGGGGGTAATGGTCGATATAGCAAATAATTCTTCATCTGGGAATTCATCTGCCATAGGATTCGGCACATTATCATGCACAATATTCATTCGAGACAAGAAGTCAGCTGCTAAATTATCTTGACCAGGCTTATCAATCACAGTTATATTGAATTCTTGTAAAAGCAGTAACCATCTAGTAATTCTACTGTTAGTGACAACTTTGTTCTTTAAAAACCTAATGGCAGAATGATCGATGTGAACAAAGGTCTCATAATCGGTTATGTAATGTCTAAATTTACTAATGGAATGGGCAACTGCTAATAGTACTTTTTCGGTAACTGTGTAATTTAGTTCCGTAAGGGAAAGATTCTTGCTAACAAAGTAAATAGCATAATGATAGTGATCTTCACTTTGTCCCAAAACTGCTCCAAGTGCAGTATCTGAAGCATCCGTGCAAATATGAAAGGGTAAGGTCCAATTTGGTCCCCTTAATACTAGAGCAGTGGAAATCTTGTCTTTCAATACCTGAAAAGCATGTTGACGTGCATCATTCCAAACAAAATCAGCATCTTTAGTTAATAATTTAAACAAAGGTGCTACAATTCTTGTAAAATTTTCAATAAATCGACGGTAGTAACCTGCGTGTCCCAAAAAAAATCTTACCTCTTTTTGCATAGTAGGAATGGGGATGTGCGATATTACCTCAATCTTAGCTGGGTCGAATTTTATTCCTTGCAATGAGACATGGTGTCCCAAGACAATACCCTAAGTATGCATCATTTTACATTTAGCACTACTAAGGGCTACATGAGCTTCCTGACAACGAATTAATACCTTTTCCAGATTTCCTAGGGCTTGATGGAAATCATCTCCGTATACAGTGAAGTCATCCATATAGACTTCGACACAATCATGTATGAGGTCAGCAAAGATGGCAAGAACAACTCGTCAAAACGTGGTTGGGGCATTGCAAAGGCCAAAGGGAAGGACTAGATAGGCATAAGTGCCCCAAGGGCAAGTGAAAATAGTCTTCTCTTGGTCTTCCTCAGCTATTTGTATCTGATTATACCCACTGTATCCATCTAGAAAATATAAATATTTCTTACCAGAAAGTGTGTCAAGTACCTGATCAATAAATGGTAGCGGAAAGTAATTGCGTAAGGTGGCTTTGTTAAAATCCCTGTAATCAACACATATGCGCCATTTTCCATTCTTTTTCAGAACCACCACTAAAGGTGACACCCATCTATTATCTGAGATCGGATAGATAAAGCCTGCAGCGAATAACTTCTGTCATTTGATGTAGATTCATCTTCCTTTCAAATTGTTAAAATGCAGAATTGATTCATAGTTTTCTTTCCCAACGGCAGTGGTTTATTGCAGAATAGTTTTACAGATTCATGTGTGATTTATTTCAAGAACATTGAAAGATTTGTTTTCCAGTTTGTAGATAGGTTTATTTGAAAGAGCATCGAGTGATTTTTTTCCAAGAAATAGTAATTTAGTGATTTAGTTTTGGTATATGAGTTAGCACTTTTTAGTTTAAAGACTGATTTATGTCCAGAACAATAGTGACTTATTCATTTTCTTTACACAATTTCATTTCCATAGCATTTCATTTCAAAAACATAAAAATGTCCAAATTTCTTTTTCTAGAGTTTAATTTTATCTTCATACATTAAACTGATAGAATTCTTAAAGACTAACAAATAATTAGTTAAGAATTCTTCATTAGAGAGAAAAAATTGTTTCAGTTTTTACAAAGTAGGAAGCATGTTGATTTTTAGAACCTACTTGTAATTTAAGTTTAACAATTTCATAAAGAATAAATACATCCTTAGAAGCAATCTCTACAAATTCAATCATCACACCAATAAACTAAGTTAAAAGAAGCTTCTAGCATATATACTGCGCTTGCACTTCACAAGTTTACCAACTCCGGTCGATAATTTATGTGAGCAATTTAAGAACATTAAATTGATTAAACAAGATCCTTGGAAGAAGTATGCTTCAAAGGAAAGCAGCATGGCATGAAGCTAGACCATATGCAAAGATTGATGGATCACTTTTTGATAGAAGACATGACTCTTGGATGAAAATGATGGATGATATGTGCCCTATGAAGAGATCCCAAAGGTGAAGACTCCTCAACAATGAAGAAATTCATGACATCGAAGAAAGGAGTTCTTCATGAGCAACAGAGTGTTTTCATCATTGTTGTTGTAGGTCCCTAATTAAAAGGGAGCCTGGTAATAAGTTTCTTACTTGGAAGAAACTTGAGGAATGAGTACATTCCTTTGTGGAATATGTCCTCCCTAGTTGAGAGGGAGAGATAGACATGTCATTCCAGTCTTCACCTAGGAAGACAAAATGGAGGATTGGGTAATCATTTGGACTCTGATACTCTTTAGGGGATGTATTAGGGCATCCAAGATAATAGTAGTCGTGGAAGGACCGATATTCTTTGAGGGCTAGGAATCCAAGATAAGAATAGTCATGGTGGACATATCCTGAGTAAGCCCAAGTGGGATATGATCCAAGAGAGACAAAGATCTATTCATCATTGGTCTCGCTAGCATTGGAGCTCAAAGATCTCGTGGAGAGATAGAGTTGTTAGTCAAGGCCTTGCACTATGACAATGCTGGTTGATATGATGTTATACAAATGGGATTACCAATCTGATTCTTCTTATGAGATTCTTCAGATTGAGAGTGACCATGTACCATTATGAATACCTCCCTAGTTAAGAGGGAGTGTTGAAAAGTGTAACTAGGTTCGGTCTTCATAATGACTTGTAATTATGAATTTATGTAATGAAGAATACAAAGATAATAAAATGTATTTTGTAATGCTTGCCTCATGTATTTCATAAGCAAGGAGTTTCTATTATAGGTCAAAGACTTATTCTTGATGTCTTTAGGATTTATCATAAAGATAGAGTCATTCATGTTAATAAAGTTATGTTACACTTGAAAGACAGCCTCCAAAAATACAAGACACAACCATCCTTATGTCGGCCTCAACATATGCTTAAAGAAGTGGCATGTCAGCTTCAATAAATAAATATATGTATTTGACATGTCAGCTCATAATTGGAGACACATCAGTTCACCTATGTTATGTCGGCTCAAGTATATAGATGCAATTGTTCGTTGAATCAAGTCGGCTCATTTATAAGCTCCAATAACTATATAAAGGAACCTAGGCTTATCTCCTAACGCACATAGTTCAGATCATCTTCTGAAGCTCTCGGATGGGATTCCATAGTTATAATGTTATCTCAGTTCGGGTACCTATCAAAGTTCGGGTTTACTTTAGTGAATATGAAGGAACAGGGTTTAGTTATGAGCTCAAATTTTTGGGTTAAGAGCATAGTGTTGCAACTCAGTTATTAGACCACAGTTAAGCATTACAACTCGGATATCATACTACAAGTATGTGTTGCAGATTCCAATATAGTCATGGTCTTGTTCATGTTGGAACACCTAATCCTACATGGGTAGGTGTGGAATGAGAAAAGTCACAATGGAGTCCAAGTGACCTTGGAATGAGAAACCAAGAGTCACATCATTGTACTATAAATGTACATTTTTGTATAATGGAAAATAAGAAAGCCTCACGCTTATCCTTCATTGTGTGTTGAGTCTTGTGTGTGTGTGTTTATTCTTCCTCATACACCATGTGTGTGCTTTAACATGGTGTTTAACATGGTATCAGAGCAGGCGATTGCTGGCCCTGCTTCAATTTGAGTGAGCCATTTGTGTTTATAGCATGTGCATATCTGCAAAAATTCTTGACATTTTTGCAGCAGACATTTTGCCACATTCAGATATTTGCATTGAGAAGAAGCAGCATTCAAAAATTTTGTCTTGAAGAAGAGCAGTGTTCAGAAATTGGTTTGGAGAAGCAGCATTGTGCATCTGAAGGTTTTCACTGCTCATTCTTCCTGCAATTTCTGCATTTTAAATTCTGCACCATTTTGAGCTGCTAGAATATTGTTTAAATTGGATTTCAAAAGAAGTTTCTGGTTTTTACTGCAAAAGAAATCTGAGTTTTGTCTACTGAAAAATTCTTGATCTCTGCATTTTCTGCTGCTGGATTTGTTTCTGCAACACATTTGGAGAAAAATCTGCTGCTGTGTATTACTGCATAAAATCTTGTATTTCTGGCGAAATTTCCCACTGTTGTTTTAAAAGTCTTGAGTTTCAGATTTCTCTACTCTGTTGTTTTAATTACAAAAAAAAAAAAAAAAAAAAAAAAAAAAAATTTCTGCAACATTCTTGGCCTCTCGGCCCCCATTCCCCAAAGCACACCTACACACACTATCCCTGCGCCATATCTCCCCTGCGCCATATCGCCCTCCCTCCTACATTGGTACACGCTCACATCTGCGCATACGCCCTACAGCTCCCTCTACACTACGGCTTCCTCTCTGCAATTCGAACCGGCCACCTCACATACGCCTCTCCACGGCCCTCAATCTGCAACCTAACGCTCCCCTACCTGCTTAACGCACCTCCTACCACGCTCTCCCTACCTCACAGCCCTACCTAACCCCTCGACTCTTATCGCTCCTACCCAACCCATTCTCCCCTACCGCTACTCTACGCTCTTCACAACCCACCCGCATCCGCCTCACACAATCCCTCGCGCATCGGCTATCCCTCATACTTTGTACTCTACAACCTACCTTCGCCTGCAATTCCGTGGCCCTCGGCCCCATCCCCTCTACCCTTGACTCTGCAACTTAAAAACGCTCACCTCCACGCCCTTCCCTACGCCGCAGACATCACACCCAACTGCCACCTTCCCCTCCCTGCGCTGACTTACCAATGCGCCTCCTCTCCTACGTGGTCCATGGCCGGCCCTCCTGCGCTACAGCCACGCCCCCGCCGCCTCCCTAATCGGCCGTCCCTTGCTATACTCCCGACCTCTGCACATTACTCCCACCCTTTCTCTCTAACTCCGCCTACGATCCCTCCCTCCACTCAAACGCCTCTCCCATTCCCTCCGTTTCCACGAAATTTACTTTTTAATTTTTAAATATTTTTTAATATCTCACCCCCTTTCCATTTTTTAAATTCCTTTTAATACCGCCTTTCTTTTTAAATTTCATATTTAATTTCATGCCCGCCCTCCATATAAAACACCTCTCCCTTCTCAATACATTTTCCTCCCACAATTCGAGTTTTTAAATTTTAATCTTTATAATATCCCGTTCTCTCCATTATTACAATCAGCGCCTTATCTCCCCATTTTTTAATTAATCCCAAATAATTATTTTTTTAATTAATTTTTAATTAATTAAAAAAAAAAAATAGCAGAGAGAGAGGAGAGAGAGAGGAAGAAGACTTGAACAGCAGAAGGAAGAAGAAATGGCATAATGAGAAAATGAAGAAATGACAAGAAATTTGCAGATTTACATTGTGATTTGTGGCATTGACATGAGGGTGATTTTTTTGAAGAATTTCACAGTTGAAGACAAGTTTGCCATCGTTTTTAAAACAACTTTTTGAAGGAAAATTCAACTGCCTTAAAGGCCTCTTGCACAAGTGTTTTCAGCTACACATTTACAAATATTTTGCAGAGATATGTATTGAGCTGACATTGTATTTTGAGTGGAATTTGTAGCTTCTTCATAGTTGCAATCAATGAATTTGAGTTGTTGGATTGTTGATTGCCCTCCATCATTTGAGGAGCAGACTTTGTACTTTGAAAATTCTTTTGAGTCATTTGTATTTCTTGCTGCATCACATTGTAAACGGGTGCATTTTCGGTTGAAGCCAACACCCTTTCATTTTTTGAGCCTAAGTTGTTGAAATGGCTAAAATCAATGAGGCATTAGAGTTGTTGAGTAACCTCATTCATTCCAATGTTGATGACATGATAAAAATGAGCAAGCATGCTCTTTGTAACATTCAAAGTTGTTTGCAAGATGCACAAGAAAAGATTGAGTTTTTGCAGTTGGAAACTCAGCTTCAACAAGACGAACTTCAGCAGAAGAGTCACCATTCTGAACCTGTTTCTATTCAGAAGATTGAGATTGACTCCCATCAGCAACATGTCAGTAAAGTTTCAGTTGATCCTCATTCAGTTCATTGCACAAGAGCAGATGTACATGCAGATGCAGCATCTCAGCCTGCACTTCTCAAGCCCATCATCAGACCTTGGGAAGAGCTTGTCCACAACAAGCACAGAACTGGTCTTGGATATGACAAGGATGTGTCCTTTCATATTCCAGACTACACCAAGCCCATCGTATTTTAGAGTGCCGGATTCCTATATGACAGTTCACCTGCAGCTATTCCAGATCCTGCTCCACAACAAAAACAACAGATTGTAAAATGCCAACATTGTGATCGAGTTGGCCATATGAAAGATCACTGTTTTGATCTTCATCCATGCAAGCACTGTGGTCGGCTCACCCATTCTTCACACAGATGCTTCAGAAACAAGCCTCCTGCAAGAACCAAGATTCATCTTGGATGGATCGCTTCTTGGCAATGGGCATCAGCAGCCAAGAAGATGTTTAAGTTGCATGTCAGAACGTGTTCACGGATATTGAGCAAACTTGCAGTTGAGTTTTCGCCATCATCTCACCTTGTCCCTGACAGGGGGGGAAATGGTGGTCATGTACATGCTTCGACGACAGATCAAGCGAGCCTGAGCCACAATCTCTCATTCCATGTTCAGAGTTGTAGCCAGCAGTTCAAGCGAGCTTGAGCCACAATTCGTCATTCCGGATTCAGAGATGTAGCCAGAGACACGGATGCCCATGAGCATGCCTTTGGTTGGTGGATAACCTTAAACCATCATCTTTGGTTGGTAGATAGCCTAAAACCATCACAGGTAGTAGACCTCCCTTCTTTTAGGTCGAAGGTCTCCCTTTCATATATGAGGAACACTTCCTCTAGCAGAAGCCTTCAGCTTAGCAGCCTTCAACTTCTTGCCAGCATTGGTTGAGTTCCAGGAAATGCTTCAAAGCATTCCAGAGTTGTTGGTAATCCTAAAACCACCACAGGTAGTAGACCTCCCTTCTTTTAGGTCGAAGATCTCCCTTTCATAGATGAGGAACACTTCCTCTAGCAGAAGCCTTCAGCTTAGCAGCCTTTAGCTTCTTGCCAGCTTTGGTTGAGTTCCAGGAAATGCTTCAATCATTCCAGAGTTGTTGGTAATCCTAAAACCATCACAGGTAGTAGACCTCCCTTCTTTTAGGTTGAAAGTCTCCCTTTTTTTATAAGGGACAATTCCTCTAGCAGAAGCTTTCAGCTTCTTGCCAGTTTTGGAAGAGTTCCGGGAACTGCAACAAGTTTTGTGTTCCAGTGTTGTTGGTCATCCTTAAACCATCTCTCTTTTTCCAACATTCCAGAGAGTTGATTCAGCCCAAGTGCTGCCATGTATACTTTGCAGATTTTTATTACAACTCTTTTCTTGGACTCACACATACCCCTTCGGATTAAGGGGGGATGTTGGAACACCTAATCCTACATGGGTAGGTGTGGAATGCGAAAAGTCACAATGGAGTCCAAGTGACCTTGGAATGAGAAACCAAGAGTCACATCATTGTACTATAAATGTACATTTTTGTATAATGGAAAATAAGAAAGCCTCACACTTATTCTTCATTGTGTGTTGAGTCTTGTGTGTGTGTGTTTATTCTTCCTCATACACCATGTGTGTGCTTTAACATGGTGTTAAGGTAATGCTCAATCGAAGGTCTTTGTGATGGTATATTCATCATAGTGTTGCATGAGGACAAGACAATGCTACACGGTGCTACATGGTGCAATCAAGAAGGATGATTGTGTCTTGGTCTAGGAGAGGCAGTTTAGGTCAAGGTTTTGTCATGGTCTTTGTACTCATCTTGTGAATAATTTATAAGAAGAGGTTTGTGGGTTTTCCCCTCAAGAGGAGGGCTTTTAGCCCTGGCTTGGAGCTTAACTATTGTGTCACAGATGTTATTGTTTTGATAGTTGTTTGATGTATTGAACATAATAATAATGATAAACAAAGATAACAAGTAAAGATGTAAAACAATCAGTTATCATGTAAGAGAAATTATATTAATTTTTGCCCTACCTAATTTTCAACAAGCTCGAGTACTTAGTTGAGTCAGTTGAAGGCCAATTAAATAGTAGAATAGTTGTTAGCTCAATGATCTCTTAGTTAAACTAGTCAATCAGCTAAAAATTTCCCATACATGAATGGAATTCGAATTGCCTAACTGGTGTGGAGGAAAAAACACATTGTAATTATCAATTGTATACTAGTTAAGTATACATGTGTTAAACACCATGTTGAAACACACACATGGTGTATGAGGAAGATGAACACACACACACAAGAGACTCAACACACAATGAAAGATAAGCGTGAGGCTTTCTTATTTTCCATTATACAAAAATGTACATTTATAGTACAATGGTGTGACTCTTGGTTTTACATTCCAAGGTCACTTGGACTCCATTGTGACTTTCGCATTCCACACCTACCCATGGAGGATTAGGTGTTCCAACATCCCCCCTTAATCCGAAGGGGTATGTGTGAGTCCAAGAAAAGAGTTGTAATACAAATCTGCAAGTATACATGGCAGCACTTGGCTAAATCAATTGTCTGAAATGTTGGAAAAAAGAGGTGGTTTAAGGATGACCACCAACACTGAAACGCAATACTTGTTGCAGTTCCCGGAACTCTTCCAAAACTAGCAAGAAGCTGAAAGCTTCTGCTAGAGGAATTGTCCCTCATAAAAAAGGGAGACCTTCAACCTAAAAGAAGGGAGGTCTACTACCTGTGATGGTTTTAGGATTACCAACAACTTTGGAATGCTTTGAAGCATTTCCTGGAACTCAACCAATGCTGGCAAGAAGCTGAAGGCTGCTAAGTTGAAGGCTTCTGCTAGAGGAAGTGTTCCTCATATATGAAAGGGAGACCTTCGACCTAAAAGAAGGGAGGTCTACTACCTGTGATGGTTTTAGGTTATCCACCAACCAAAGATGATGGTTTAAGGTTGTCCACCAACCGAAGGCATGCTCATGGGCATCCGTGTCTCTGGCTACATCTCTGAATCCGGAATGAAGAATTGTGGCTCAGACTCGCTTGAACTGCTGGCTACAACTCTAAACATGGAATGAGAGATTGTGGCTCAGGCTCGCTTGATCTGATGTTGAAGCTTGTACATGACCACCATTTTTCCCCCTGTCAGGGACAAGGTGAGATGATGGCGAAAACTCAACTGCAAGTTTGCTCAATATTTGTGAACATGTTCTGACATGTGTCTTAAACATCTTCTTGGCTGTTGATACCCATTGCCAAGAAGCGATCCATCCAAGATGAATCTTGGTTCTTGCAAGAGGCTTGTTTTTGAAGCATCTGTGTGAAGAATGAGTGTGCCGACCACAGTGCTTGCATGGATGAAGATCAAAACAGTGATCTTTCATATGGCCAACTCGATCACAGTGTTGGCATTTTACAATCTGATGTTGTTGTGGAACAGGATCTGAAACAGCTACAAGTGAACTGTCATACATGAATCCGGCACTCTGAAATATGATGGGCTTGGTGTAGTCTGGAATATGAAAAGACACATCCTTGTCATATCCAAGACCAGTTTTGTGCTTGTTGTGGACAAGCTCTTCCCAAGGTCTGATGATGAGCTTGAGGAGTGCAGGTTGAGCTGCTGCATCTGCATGTAAATCTGCTCTAGTGCAAGGAACTGAATGGGAATCGACTGCAAATTTATCTTCTTTCTTCTGATGTGAGTCCTTCTCAATCCTCTGAACAGAAACAGGTTCAGAATGGTGACTCTTTTGCTGAAGTTCGTCTTGCTGAAGCTGAGTTTCCAACTGCAAAAACTCAATCTTTTCATGTGCATCTTACAAACAACTTTGAATGTTACAAAGAGCATCCTTGCTCATTTTATCATGTCATCAACATTGGAATGAATGAGGTTATTCAACAACACTAATACCTCATTGATTTTAGTCATTTCAACAATTTAGGCTCAAAAAATAAATGAAAGGGTGTCGGCTTCAACTGAAAATGCACCCGTTTACAATGTGATTCAACAAATACAAATGACTCAAGAGAACTTCCAACTATGGAAATCTCAAAGTACAAAAGCTGCTCCTCAAATGATGGAGGGCAATCAACAATCCAACAACTCAAATTTACTTCAAGTCTTGAATAAAGATGCAAATGAATGTCAGTTCAATACATATCTCTGCAAAATATGTGCAGCTGAAAACACTGCAGCTGAATTTTTTTCTTCAAATAACTGTTTTCAATGATGGTGTTTGGTCAATTTAGTGTGTCCTAAATTGCTGCATTTAATTTGTCAATCCAGGATTCGTAAGCTGATGAAGTGCGGCGCACTATATGTGCAAGATAAACTATTTCTTAACTTTTTGTCGTTTTTGGTTTTCTAAGATGAAATGGAAATTCTAAAAGGAAAACAAGTGTGGTTATGTTTGTTCAAGGAAATGATATCCTCTATAATGATTTACCAACTTGAAACTTAAAAAGGAATTTGAAAATTACAATGACAAAACTTGAAAGGAAATGAAAATGTGCTGCTGAAATGAAAAGATGCTGCTAGTCTAATGAATCAAAACAGTGAACTAGTGAGCATGAAACCAAACTATTCTTGCTATTGTCTAAACACAAAATAAATTATGCTGAAAGAAATCCAAAAGTTGCAATAAAGTAAATCTAAATCAATTTACATCAACTTGTCTTCTGATCCCTCATCATTAGTCCAGCTATGATTTTCGGAAGTAACCATAAACAACTTGAGTAACTGATATCTAACTTGGAGAAAGTAAACTAATATCAAATCATACATTCATAATTCAATCCCTCACCATCAGTCTAGCTGTGGCTTTCGGAGGTAACTAAAGATGTCATGCACAATTTAATATATCTAAATTTGCAGAAATGAAACTAATACCAAACTACACATTTCATAATACAATCCCTCACCATCAGTCCAGTTGTGGCTTTCGGAGGCAACTGAAGATGTTATGAGCAGTTTAATATATCTAAAATTGCAGAAAGGAAACTAATACCAAACTACACATTTCATAATACAATCCCTCACCATCAGTCCAGCTGTGGCTTTCGGAGGCAACTGAAGATGTTATGAGCAGTTTAATATATCTAAATTTAACTACTGAAGCAAATGAACAAAACTGAATTAAACAAAGCAATACTGAAATTAAACAGAAACTAAGAAAAACACATTAGCAGCAGAACAATGTTAATTCCATGTCATTAGTCAAAAAGCTATGAAAATGCCCGGGCTTCCTATCTATAACCTGAAACAAGAACACTGATCAGTGATTAACAACATAAAACATGAAAGACAGAAGTGAAATGGAAAGCATGAAAGTTTATAAACAGAAATGAAGTATATGAAAAATGCAATGTATAAACATGTGAATGGATTATGGTAAAATGAGCTTTAAAGAAATGAAATAAGAACTATACAATAATGCACATAACCTCAGCTGAGCAGGGGCCCTCTACACCAGCCTTGGCAACAATCTTCAAGTACGAATTAAGTCTGAAAACAGAGTCTTCTTATATTAAAATGTAGTCATAATAGTAAGGTAGTATTACGGCTCAAAGGCAGCGTAATTACATTACAGAGCAGACTAATAAAAGATAACAGAGACTAATCGAGACTAACTCTAGATGCGTATCCAAACGCATTATATATAACAAAAGAAATATAATTGTCTTCCTAAAGTTTATGCTAATACAAACACGTAGACCATTACGTCCACGGATCTAGGATCATGGCCGTGTTGGAAAGTAAATCTATGAGGAGTGGATGCTTGAATTCGGCTATGGAGCCATGTACAGATGTCGACTTGTCCTCCGCAAGCTCAGAAACGGCGATATGAACCTTCACGTGACACGAAACAGAGTCATGTCACCGTGAGACTCCATGGTTGACTTCCATGTGAACGCCTTTGACCGCGACTTCTTTAGATGAGTTTGCTTGAGCCAATAGGACACGAACCATGTCCACATCATTTCTGACCTGCCCATGTGGCTCGTTTTCCCTGTAGACACCTGTAACATAGAGTTTCACAAAATAGCTGCGGAAAGTTGCAGCAGCTGCGGAAAGTGGCAAGATTCCGCAGCTGAATGAACAAAATCTAAATCAAATAGCAAACACAAAAATATAATTAAAAACCATGTTAGATGCTCTTTTGCACATGATATTGACAACTTGGGAGGTTCGGGTGAGTGAAAAAGGTATAGAAAAGTGTATGGAAAAGATGCAGATTTGAGACTCAACATACCCCCACTGTGAAGGTGTTGCATGTCCTCATGCAACCAAAATTTTGATATTCCTTCCTTAGTTCATGTGCCTTGACACTTCAGCCAGCACATCCAATCCTCTCCTCCTCTTCCTTGGTGCTGCCAACATTCTGGGTTTCTTCATTAAGCATCTAAATTTGATATTAACCAGTGCTCTACTCAACTTCTGGCATTTCCTTTTCAATTTCTTGTTCTTTTTCTGCCATATTCCCAAATGTAGCATGGTATTATCATGGATGATTTTGTCCAGTTTGCCTTGTTCTTTCAATGTCTCATTTTCATTTTTGATGTGTCGATTTAAAAGCTCTAGCTCAAAGATTTCCTGTTTCAGTGATTGGACTAAATCATCCTGTACTGTATGAGGCTGAATGGACGAAGTACTTGGACCTGTAGCTGCCTTTTCCAAAGATTCTATATAGTCATATACTTCCTGCTGCTTGGGGTCTATTTCAGGTGTCATTTTTATTGGGCTGTCCCCAAAATTCCGTGAAGGAGAGTTATCCTCAAAATCTGGCTGAGAAGGGCTTACATCAACATCTTGCTGAGAATAGGATGGAGTATGTTCAATGTCTGACTGGGAATGAAATGAACCAGGTTCACTAACTGACTGAGATGGACTATGGTTAGCTGGGGACTGTTCAGATGTTTCCTCTCCCAAGTCAATGAAATGAGGACCCTTTATTTGTGTTTTCCTCAATTTCCCCTTAAGTTTGCTGCTTCTTCTCACACGCTGTGGTACACTATCCTTTTGTTTTTGTTTTCCTTTCTCTGTCTTGGCCATAGAGGATTGTTTTTGAAGATAAATTAATCTTTCAGATAACAGTTGGTGATCTTCTTCTTCAGAAGAAGGGGTTTTATGTATAGCCTCAATAGTTTTTCTCTCTTTTGGTGCTATGGGCTTCTTACCCTTGATTTCTTTCTTCTTCCTCTTTGACAGTCTCTCTTCCCTATCAGTTCTTTCAATTGTAGTAGTAGGAGCATTTTGAATTTCATCAATTGTCATTTTTCTCCTACTTCTTCTTGCTGTGCTACCTTCAGGAATTTCCTGAGTAGGAGTAATTTGGGTTTCATCATTTATTCTTTTTCTTCTACTCCTTCTTGTTATACTACCTTCATGAATTTCCTGAGGTTCCTCAAAGAAATTTCTAACCAGAAATTGTTCCCATGTGTCTTTCTTTTCCTTTAACTCCTTTTCAATCAAAATTTTTACAAGGCCGTGGTGATATAGATGAGGTTCTACATCTCCTAAATGTTTCTGAACAGTCACGGACATTTTCTTCAAACTATTGAATAGAAAATATGGGAGATTGAGAGTTTGATTATCTAGAAAATTCATCAATAACCTGGTATGGTACATATACATGGACCCAAAACGGCGTTCACATGTAATGAATTTCTGAACAACTAGCAGCAAAGTAGCCCATTCCTCTTTCAATGCATGCACAGGAATTCCTCTTTTAAAAACAGTTATGTCCATACCTTGATTTCGTAAGATTGTTCTCCATGCTTCATCACTGATGCTTTTATTTTTAAACCAACGCTCACCCTCTTGAAGAAGTTCCGTGGTTGTTGCTATAGATGCTTCATTGACCGCAAACTTAAGGTCTCCAATCTCTGCTTCCAAGCCATCAAACGACCTTGCGAATGCCTTCGTGACTTCTTTATGATAACCTCTGAATTTCTGGATAAACCGCAGCCAATTTTCTTTCTTCAATATCTCCTTTACTTGCGGATATCCCTCTATAAACTTAGGTCCTTCCGGCTCTGCTCTTAGCAATTTACCCATTTTTTCTTTCTGCTCTTCACAAATTTGCCTGCGTGAGGGTTCAAATGGAAATAGAACAGTTGAATGCACAGAGATAAGCGCAATGACTGTGGGTAAATATCAGAGAATGGAAATGAGCACAATGAACGAAATGGAGTGAGACAGAACAAAGTGGGGTTTCGTAAGCACGGCAGAGACACGACAGAGAGATTAACAGAGTATAACACATCCGGCAGCGTTTTGAATTTTGGTGGCTGCACAATAAATATGAGCACGTTTCAACAACGGTTATGGATTTATGCGGCTGTAAGAGTCCATGGTCAAATCAAATACGTCTCATTATCACCGGTAGGATATTGGAACATGAGTGAAAATCGGGGGTTAAATGATGGAACCGTTTGAGAATGAATGCGAGAGGATAATATGGAGATCGTGAAAGGTTACGGAATTGTCAATATAATCATTGCACATAATGGATAGAGCTTATGGTTCAGAACTATATAAAAATGTGTTTTTCAATGCTATTTGAAATAAATTTTATTCATACCTTTGGAATCTTTGCCTTTTCCTTTGGTCTCCAACTAGTTGCTCTTTATTGGTGTCTTAAATGCTCCATGTCTTCATTTTTGATCCTCTCACCTGCATTTTATTTCATGATTATGGAAATAACATTTGGCTGTACATTCTTTTGAAAACAGAGTTGTAGCTGCGGAATCTGCTTCTGGCTGCGGAAACTGGAGTCAGCTGCGGAAACAGATGTCAGCGGCGGAAACTGACACAGCTATTACTTGAATGAATGGAGATGAACAGATGACAAATGACCAGATGGAAATGGTCATGAAAAAGATTTTTATTGATGAAATGAAATGAAATGGATAAAATGAAGTGGAATGGAGTGAAATGAAGTGAAATGAAATGAAGTGGTGGTCACAAAATTTGTGAAATGAAAGAGAGATTTTTTTTTTTTGGAAAATATAGAGTGTCAGGTGTTCCTGATTTTCACCCTATATTTTCTGTATAAGACTGCCAATCAGTGATTGGTTTTCAGGCTTATACCATTTTTATTTTTATTTTTAAACTGAAAAGAACAAAAGCTAGGCTGGTGGAGAAGAAGAATTCTTCTGTACCAGCCTGATTGCAGAACTTTCTTGAAACAATTTGACAAAATCCTCTTTTGAGAGTGGCTTATGATAAATTTTCAATCTATGGCCATTCACAATAAGAGGAGTTTGAAACTCATCAATGGTCTTGATTTTTACCGCTCCATTGCTAAAGATCTTGTCAATCTCATATGGCCCAAGCCAATGAGTCTGAAATTTTCCTTGAAAATCTTTAAACTTGGAATCAAATAAAATGCCCAATCTCCTTCTTGAAACTTCTTCTCTTTGATGTACTTTTCATGCCATTTAGCTCTTTGATATTGAACTAGATCAATTCTTAAAATTGCTTCTTGTCTGATCTCATCTAACTCATTCAACTGCTCCATTCTATGCTTTTGGGCTTCTGATAAGTCCATCCCCAACTGAACTGCTATCTTGAAGGTCTTGACTTGGAACTCAATGGGGAGCAAGACTTCTTTCCCATAAACAAGTTCATAGGGAGAATGTCCTATTGTATTCCTCCATGTAGTTCTGTAGGCCCATAAGGCTTCAGGAAGCCTTTCTGCCCAATCTCTTCTATGTAGATGAACAGTTTTGGTGATGATACTTTCAAGAACTTTATTTGTGGACTCCACTTGACCATTTGTTTGCGGATGGTAAGGAGTAGATCTTATGTGCTTGATTTTGTATTCTTCCATCAACTTCTCCACCAAATTGGATGTAAATTGGCTCCCCTGATCTGTCACAATTTCTCTTGGAACACCAAAGCGAGTAAAAATATCCTCATAAAGAAAATGAACAACTGAATTTTCAGTAGCAGATACTAATGCTTTGGCTTCTACCCATTTAGTAACATAATCAATACAAACCAATATATACTTCTTTTGCTTAGATGGTGGATTAATAGGTCCAATGAAATCTAAAGCCCATTTTTCAAAGGGTTCAATGAGTACCCGTGTTTGCAATGGCATTTCATTTGAAAGGGTAGGTTTCCCTACTCTTTGGCAGCTGTCACACCTTTTGACATATTGTTTTGCATCTTTGAAGAGGGAAGGCTAATAATATCCTAAAGAGAGGATTTTATAGGCCGTCCTTTTGTCTGCAAAGTGTCCACCGCATGGTTCATCATGACATGCCTTAAGAATATCAGGCATTTCATCTTCCCTGACACATCTTCTGATCACAAGATCTGGCCCCGTTTTAAACAATTCGTTAGAAATCCATGAATATTTTGAACTCTCCTGAATAATTTTTCGTTTTTCACTTGGAAATAAATGTGAAGGTAGTTTCCCTGTAACCAAATAGTTAGCAATATCTGCATACCAAGGAGTTTTAATAGTTACCGCAAACAAGTATTCATCAGGAAACTTATCCTCTACAGGAGAATCTTCTTTAGTATTCTGAATCCTAGACAAGAAATCAGCTACTGTATTCTGTTTTCCTGGTCTATCCAACACAGTAATATTGAATTCTTGCAAAAGTAAAAGCCATCTTGTCACTCCGCCATTAGTAACAGGTTTGTTCATTAAATATCTAATTGCAGAATGGTCAGTATGAATAAAAGTTTCATAGCCTGTTATGTAATGTCTAAACTTATTAATTGCATGAACAACAGCTAAAAACTCTTTTTCAGTCACAGTATAGTTCAACTCTGTGGGAGTCAAATTTTGACTGGTATAATAAATGGCATAAGGAAATAAATATTTTTGACCCAACACAGCTCCTAGAGCTGTATCTGAAGCATCCGTAGAAATATGGAAAGGGAGTTTCCAATTTGGTCCTCTCAAGATAGGTGCTTCAGATATTCTTGTTTTCAAAGTTTCAAAAGCTGATTGACAATCAAGATCCCATTTGAATTCACAATCTTTTGTAAGCAATTTGAAGAGTGGAGATGCAATTTTAGTGAAGTTTTCTATAAACCTTCTATAGGAACCAGTAAATCCTAGAAAAATTCTAACATCTCTTTGACAATTTGGAATAGGCAACTTGGAGATGACTTCAACTTTTGA